>JAWWTY010021939.1:15503-31070 GCA_035222235.1 Margarornis squamiger | reverse complement strand
GGTGCTGTCCCTGGTCCCCACAGAGCAGAGATCAGTGCCTGCCCCTCCTCTGCCCCTCCCCAGGAAGGTGTCCCTGCCATGAGGTCTCCCCTCAAGTCTCCTCTTCTCCAGCTGGACATTTCAAGTGCCCTCAGTGTCCTCACACCCTTCACCCCAAGGACTGCCCAAGGTCATTGCCCAGCCCTGGAATGGGTCAAGATGTCCCTGCAGGAGCCCAGCAGCAACTCCCAGGTTTTATCCTCTTTGTGGGGAATTGCTCAAGGTGTCCCTGCAGGAGCCCAGCAGCAACTCCCAGGTTTTATCATCTTTGTGGGATCCCAACCACAGAATCATCACAGTTGGAAGAGACCTCTGAGACCATCCAGCCCTGTAAAATCTCAGTCATCTCCTGCTTTTCACAGAAAGCCTGGTTTGCTGAGCCCCTGGCTCTGGGTGCAGGGGCTGGGGGTTGGCACAGCTATTGGGGCTGGCACATCTATTGGGGGCTGGCACAGCTATTGGGGCTGGCACATCTATTGGGGGCTGGCACAGCTATTGGGGCTGGCACATCTATTGGGGCTGGCACAGCTGTTGGGGCTGGCACATCTACTGGGGGCTGGCACAGCTGCTGCCCACTCCAGCCTGGCTTGGATAACAAGGGCAGCATTTCCTGGCTCTCTCCAGCCATGCCAACAACTTCCAGCACCAACTCCTTTGGTTTTCAGACAAGTGTTCTTGCCAAGTGGCTGTGAACTCTTTCCACTTGGTGTACAGATGGAAATAACTCAAGAATTTAAGAGTTTCCTTTCTTTTCAGAGCTGGGATCTTTTCCCAAAATGCCACGGAGAGCCTTCCTTCTTGTTGCAATTGCAGCCACTGCTCTGGAGTGGCTGTCCGTGTGTCCATGGTCACAGTGTCCATGTGAGATACTCTGGGGTTTCCTGCTTTTCCCTGGGGTTTGCCAGGCTTGGGGAGATATTTCCACAGGCACAGCTGGCAGCTGTGACCTTTGCAGCCATCCCTAAAACACTTGCCCTGTAATTCCTTCCTGACCTAAGTGGTCCTGTCAGACCCCCTGTCACTCCCAGGCCTCCTGCCACTGCTGCAATAATGGAGTGTTAATCCTACAAAGAAACCCATTTTATTATCTTTTATTTGTAAATAAAAATGCACCCATAGAGTCGCAGCAAGCAACAAAGTGTTGCTTGTGGATGGGGCTTCCAGTACCTCTTCATTATTCAGTTTACGTGTTTGTTGTTCTGTTGTTTTGGAGAGAAAATATTTCAAGTGTCTTGAGAGCCATCTGTGTTCACCCCCTGGGCTGTAACATGCTGTCCTAACAGTGAAAAAAGTCATTTAAAAATTGCCTCCTGTTTCTCTTGGCTTTTCTCTTCTTATGGCCAAGCTGACCTGCAGCCTGGGATGTTTTTAGCAGGAGTCACTGTAACACTCCACGGCCAGCCCTTTATCTGGTGTTTTTGCAATGATTTCTGATTTTTTAGTATGGTGTGGGAGGCCTGGTGGGAGTGGGAAATCCCGTGGTGTTCCCATTTAGAACCTGTTTTGCTCTGCCCCAACCCCAGCCCAGAGCAGAGCTGATGTGCCTGGGACGTGGGGCTGTCCTGGGCTGGCTCTTGGGCACAAACACTGTCACTAAAGTGCTCCTTATTCTGGTTTGGAAGGAGGGCCAGATATTTTGAGGATGCCTGTGTGCCTGGGGTACTGATGCAGGATTGGTGCAGGAGGAAAGACCTTGTGTCAGGCCATTCCAGACTACCTGGGTCATGTTTAGGGCTGAAAAAGGCACCTGCCTTGGGTCTGAGAGGCAGTGAGAGATTATTGTCCCAGTGAGAGGTCTGGGACAGTAGCACATCCAAAGTGACCTGGTTTGCAGAGCTCTGGACTGTGCAAGGGAGAGGAAGGGAATTGTCCCAGTTAAGGAAAAGTCAGGAACAGAATATGATATTTCCTGTGCTCCTCACCCCGTGCCCTGTTCACGGGACTCCTCTCCATCATCTGAAATTACTCCCTGTGCACATGAGAAATCCCATGTTTGACAGCCAGAATCACTTCTGATCTGTCTTTTAGAGCCTCCTAAAGGAACACCCCAGATCTCAACAACCCCCTGTTTTGTCACAGCCAACTTCCAATGCTGAGACTTCAATCCATGTGTATTTATTAACTACAACAATGAGTTTCATTGGAAGCATCCCTCCTCCTGCCAACATGAAGGAAACCAGGGGCTTCTGAAGCCTTAATCATCCTCCTTCCCACCCAGAGTGTTAAATTCTATGCCATAAAAGTCTCTTGCTGTGCTTCTCTCTGGGCTTCATCTCTGCTGGCTCTCGGTGGGTGCTCAGAAGAGTTGGTGGGTAATTTACCCAGCCAAGTGTGCACTTAAGGCTTCAATGGCTTCTCTTGGGCAGAGCCCCCTCATTCTGCACCTCGCAGCCACAGACAAACAAAAGGCAACTGCAGAGGGAAAAGTGAGTCCTGGAAAATGTGCTTTGCAGTCCTGCATTGTCCACATTGTCATGACCCTGTAAATTTGCAGAGACACCATAGCATTAATGAGTGTCATTTATTAATGAAGCATTAGGGCTGCAGGTGGCCACTGACCTGTGTGTGCTGCACCTTCACCAGCCAGCTCCAAACCAGGAGTGGTTGGGAAGGAGGTCAAACATCAGGTGCCCTTGGTGAAGTAATCCAAGTGACCTCAAACCATTTGGGTTCGGTTCAAGCCACGTCACCTCACTTTGGGTGGGCACAGACAGTGCCTCTAGTCCAGCTGAAAGGGGCCAGCTTGGAATCGTGGAACCATGGAATGGCTTGGGTTGGAAGGGACCTTAAAGCTCATCTCATTCCACCCCCCACCATGGGCAGGGACACCTTCCACAAGGCCCATCCAAGCTGGCCTTGGACACTTCCAGGGATGGGGAACTTGCTGAACTCCTGGGACTTGCTGAGCCTGCTGGAATTTGGACTGAACCTCTGGGCACAGACGGTGAGACCTCGTTTGAAACACCCCGAGTGTTGGGGCCCAAGCCAGGCAAAGAGCAGCCTCCCAGGGACCATCTCCTGGAGATCCAGGTCCTGCTGGAGCAGCCACACTGAGCAGTGACCCCGTGGAGTGGCAAAAGCAGTATCCCTGTGCCTTCTGCCCCTTCCCTTTCCACCCACATTCCCAGAGGTCTTTAGGTTGGACATCTACTCTGGATCAACTTCTCCCAAAACCACCGAGTTCCCCCTTTCTGAAGTTGTCACTGGCACGGGAGCTTTTCCAAGCTGCTTGCAAAGAATCTCTTTGCTGTCATCCTTCCCAAGAAACTTTGTCTTGACAGGAGAACTCGAAGCCCAAGCAGTGCTGTGAGCCTTGGGAACCTGAGCCTGCCTCTGGTGTTTTTATGGATGTACCACAGCGCTGGGAGGGTTCTGTTCAGCCACCTGAAACCCCTCAGCAAGAGCAGCTTCAGCATTTGGTTGCTCTGCCTTGGTTCATTAAAGGAGAAAACCTGCCCTGGCTCACTGGGATGGCTGGTGCTGCCTGGGTGAGGATTGTGCAGGGATAAGATGCTCCAGAGCATTGTTACCACGATGAAATATGGGAGGTTGTGTTAATGTTAAGGATTATTTGTATTTATTTACCAGAGCCACATAAGAATTATTAGTATTAGCTGTGCTTGTCACGAGGCATTCTCTGCTCATTGTGATAAACCTGAAGCAATTGTTTTAAATAACAGACTGGACCTGCAATTAGGGGAGAGAAAATCCATTATAAGCTTTTTAATTGCTCGGGCATTGAAGAGAGGCAGAGAAGGTTGCTGTTCATCACAGTGGTTTTACAGCACATCCTTGCTTGCTTTGGCTGGGATTTGTCATCCTGATGATATAAGCTTCCTTTTTAAGCAAAATTTCTCTCTAACTCAACATCCCCACTTGGGAGATTTCAGCCCCTGGGCTAGCTGATAATGTGATTGCAGATGTTTGCTTTTTTAAACAGATTACTGAGGTGGCTGGATGTGATATTGAGATTTAGCAGTTGTTATTAGGACTTGTCTTCCAGCAGGTCTGGGATGGGAATTTCACTTTAATCACTGCAAGTTAGACTTGTGAGGTTCAGATAAAATAACTATTTGCAATTATGTGGCTGGAGCCTCCTGAGAGATCTGAATTTCACCTCAGGCTGTTATTCAGTAAACAAGCTCTTCACTTGCCTGGCAGGATCCTTCCTGCAGCAGCTCAGGAGCTTCCACAGCTCTTTGCTGCCCTGCAGAAGTGATGAGGCCAGGCTGGAGATGGCTTGGGGCAGCCTGGGGGACTGCAAGGTGTCCCTGCCCCTGGCTCTGGCTGAGCTTTAAGGACTTTCCCAACCCAAGCCATTCCAGGATTTCATAATCCCAGGATTTGTGCAGAGGTGAAGGGGGATCTGAGCAGCCTTTCCAAGCCCTGATCACCAGTGGAGGGTTCAGGAATAATCTGAGCTTTGGGATTAATTTTTTCCAGATGGCTTCCTGACTTTTTTCCTGCTTTCCCCACCCCCGAGGCATCGTGGTTGGAACAGGGTTCCTGTTGGATGGAGGTGTATTCCCTGTGGGATCACATGGCTGTGTATTCCCTGTGGGATCTCACAGCACTGTATTCCCTGTGGGATCACATGGCTGTGTATTCCCTGTGGGATCCCAGCTCTGTATTCCCTGTGGGATCCCAGCTCTGTATTCCCTGTGGGATCCCAGCTCTGTATTCCCTGCTTCCCTTCCTCCCCAGAGCTGTCCCTGCTCAGCACATCATTCCTCTCACAGCAGAGCTTGCCATGTCCTTTTCTCATGGAAGCTGTGGGAGGTTTTTCCCGTTTCCCTCCCTGTTCCCTGTGATATTGCTGGGATCTGGGATGTTTCTCCCATTTTCCTCCCTGTTCCCTGTGATATTTCTGGAATCTGGGGTGTTTCTCCTCTTTCCCTCCCTGTTCCCTGTGATATTGCTAGGAGCTGGGATGTTTCTCCTCTTTCCCTCCCTGTTCCCTGTGATATTGCTGGAATCTGGGGTGTTTCTCCTCTTTCCCTCCCTGTTCCCTGTGATATTGCTGGGAGCTGGCTGGTTTTGTCTCCTCCTTTCCATGTCCAGAAGGATGCTCTGGCTGTTGGAGCAGGTTCCACCTGAGCAGAATGATGAATGTTTACAAAGCACTCGGTGACATCTGGAATTAGCACCTCTGCAGATCAAGAATGGAAGCCACACCCTCGCCCTCAATAAAATTCACATTTTCTTCATTCTCTTCACATAGCAACAGTGAAGAGTGAAGCTCACTGGGAAACAGGACAGACCTACAGCCACATTGCTAGTCTGGGAAGGAGCAGTGTGTCCTTCAGGCTGGCAGCTCCATAGGCTGGGAAATCTCTAATTCCATCAGCATTTTAGATTTGCATTCCTGCACGCACAGAAATGCCAAAATATCTCCTGCTTCCAGCTCACCTCTGGTAAGCAGAGCACCAGGGAGCAGAGGCCCCTCCTAGCACAGCTTGAATTCCAGCCACAGAGAAACCTCCTCTGGATTTTTCTTGCAGAAAACACTGTGCTCTGTTTCTTCAAACCCCAGAGTAGGAGGAAAACTTAAATTCTTGAGGCAAACAGCTTAGGGAGTTTCGAAGAAGGATTAGACAATGATATGAATAAGAATAGGGGAGGATAAAAAGAGAAGGGCTATGGAGTTGGCTGGGTCTGCTTCCAAATTCATCACCAGGACACCAGCAGGGTGGAAATGGCACCAGTGATGCCACCAGGAGGAGAGCTCTGCATGAGCAGCACTGCCTTTGGGTGCAGCTCTGGGGTGCCAAGAGGAGATGTTTTAAAGAGACCTGGATTTCCAGCAGGTGCTTGTTTGGCTCCCTCTGACACCCCAAGTCCTTTGTCATGGGAAGAGATGATGCCCTAGATAGCTCAACACCTTGGAATGCCTGTTGCCTGTGAAATAAGAAGTGTATTGTTAATCATCTGGGACTCATGTGAGCTCAGAACTGTTTTGAAGTTTTGCCTCATATATATATTGATTATTCTCCACCACAGAGGGAAAGGGAACAGGACCCCGTTGGCTCAGCACTAGGGAACGTGGGGTGAGTTTCATCTTTAGGTCCAGCTCACCCTGAGTGCCTAATTTAGTGAAATGCCAGCTGTTGTGAGGGGGCAAAGGGTGTGCTCATGGTAACAGCATGACCTGGGGTCTTGGATCACCTTCCAGAGGTTTCCCTGTCCTTGCTCTGGCTCTGGAGAGCTGGACTAGGTCTCAGCATCTTTTTGGGATGTTACCCACGGGGTCCTGTCCCCCTCCTGGAAGTGACAGCTCACACTGAGCCACATCTGTAGCTTTTGGGGCACTCCACAGGTGTCAGCAGCATGTCCATGAGGTGAGGCAGAGCCTTTAAATGCCAGAATAGTCTCCTTCTTCCTAAAACAGGGATTTTCCCCCAATAACCAGGAGATCCATTTGCATGGGGTGATGTCATTGCAGGATTTGTGACACACAGTTTTGATTGTCTCCAGCAGAAAGAAGCAGTTCACAGACACACTCAGGTGAGAATGACATTGCTCCCTCTGTGTCTGGTGAAGTGACAGTCACTGAGGGGGTAAAGCAGGAGAAATTCTCCAGATAAATCTGTGTCTAAATTCCTACAGAAGAGCTTCTCTCTCATCCTTCCTCTCTCATTTCATACACCATCGACCAGGATTCCCATGAAACCACCTTTTAATGGAAAGGAAAGCTTTCCTCCTAGGCAAGGGGAAAAGAAATGAAAAGATTATTTGCTAGGACAGATCATCTGGAGCAGGGAAATCAGCTGGGATTGTTTATTCAGCAGAAGAGACAGGAGCACCGACGACAAACAAATCACTTATAAACCAGGAGAAATATCACACCCTGCTTGGCAAAACCCTTCCTGCACACGTGGGGCCTCTGCTGCTGCTTTTTGTGCTCCTGACACTGAAATAAGTGTGTTTTCCTTTATGACAGCCAGCTCTGTTGTCCCCCAGGGGGACTCTGGCAAACAGCAGGGCTGCTGGATGGGTGTCTCTGCTCCTGGATCCTTCTGTGCCTGAAACACGAGTAGCTGTGTGTGATTTCTCTCTGTGTGTGATTTCTCTCTGTGTGTGATTTCTCTCTGTGTGTGATTTCTCTCTGTGTGTGATTTCTCATTATCTCTGTGTATTGTTTCTAGGTGCCCAGTGTTGAATTGATGAGCTCATCCTGCCTTTCAGCAGCTGGGGGCACCTATGGCAGGGGCTGCTGGAATGTCCCCATTCCCTCCCAACCTCCCCAGCACCCCCCAAAGCTGCTGTGCCTTTTCTGAGCACTGCATTGCCATTTCCCTCCACAACAAGCTGGGTGCAAAAGCGTGAAGTGTGGTTAAATGAAATCAGCCCCAGCAGCAGCTGGAGAAAGGATGGCAGGAATTTCCACAGGAGCCCCAGGGAGGTCTCAGAAGGTGCTGTCCAACCTTCTGGGATTGTCCCTGGACACACAAGGCACCCAAGAGCAGCACCCAGGTTATCAGGCAGCCACTGATGTGATCCTGTGGGTATCTACAGCCCCAGCACTTGGCACATGGGAGGCTGGTTCTGATCTGTCCTCAGCTTTGCCATGACATTGTATGTGAGCAGAGATGAATCATTTCTCTCTCCTCTTCCAGCTTTGCACTAAGGGCACATCAAAATGTAAATATCTGTGTGCAATTATTGTCCCTGCCAGAGTTCCTGTGGTACCTGTTCCCACACAGCCCTCCAGAACCCCCAGCCCTGTCCCCTGGGCTGCTCATCTCATCACTCAGCAGCCCTCAAAAGGCTTTTATCATTAATATTATTAATATTATTAAGAGTATAACCCCCCCTGCTCTGGTTAGAGATGAGTTCTTTGGCAGGACTTTGCTCTCTGACCTCCCTGATTTCACCCAGATTTCAGCCCAGACTCGCAGTGGGTTGTGCTGTGCTGGGTGCTGTGGATCCCTTCTGGAAGTGCCACACCATCCAGAGTGAAAATGCCTGGAAAAACTGCCAGAATTTTGGCAGAAATGACTCCAAGCCCTTCCACAGCCTGCCCATGGAGTCCTCCTATTTATTTATTTCTAAATACAGAAGCCCCATCCTGGTGGATTTAACCATTAAAGAAGTGCCAAGGATGTTTGTTGTCCAGCCATGCCCTTGCTGAAATGCTCACACAGCTGATGACAGTTTGTGGGGCAGCTCTTTCGTTGCCAAAAATTCATCTTTTACCACTTGGCTTCCTTAAAAAACCAGGCAAATGACTTGTGTGGCCCTGAAGGTGCTGCCCCAAAGCCAGCAGGAGGTTTGGTGTTCACTTCATCACTGCAGGAATCAGCCTGAAAGCCAAAATGCACCGACCTGCAGCATCCAAAGCCCTCAGAAAATAATGAATTCATGTGTTTGAGATAAACTGAGAGACAAACCCCAATTGAATAATATGATTAATTTGGGTGAAGGCATATGTTTGTGCTTGCAACCACATCTGCTGTCTTCTGCAGGCAATGAAAAGCATCCATCTGGTTCTTGTCAGGATTTCTGGGCTCTCTGTGGGTTCTCTTTGGCAGCCAAGTGACTCAGAGACTGAGATCTGCAGACCCCTGGAATTCCAGGGCTTGCACTGAGCACTGTTTGTTCAATCTGCCATTTCAAAACAAATGTGGACGCCTTGAACAGCAAATCTTCATCTGAATGGCAGAGGAAGGGGAGCTGTAAGAAGAAAATGGTGTTTCCTGGGAAGGCACACCCTGGCTCGGTGTGACAGGGGAGATGCTGCCCAGCCTGGTGCTCCCCTTGCCCTGGGCAGCTCCCTCCTTGTGCCTTCCTGAACACACAGGGATACATTTCCCCATGTAATAACACCCCATTTCCACATCCCCTTTGTAAACTACAGGGTGCAAAGTGGCACAAGTTGATTAGATCTGGGAATTTTATCAATGGAATGTTCCTTAGGAAAACAAAGCCCCTGGATCACTGAGCTTGTCAAAAAGTCCTGGAGAAGTCCTGGCAGAGATCCAGCTGGCACTGCAGAAACTTCTCACAGTGATCAGGTTTATTCTTATTAAACCCAGCAGTGAAGTTTGCAGAGAATCACTCGGGGTTTCACTTGTAGGACACACGTTTATGGGACACCTTGAAACCTGTAGTTCCACGAAGTGCTGGCTGTGGGGTGTGGCACTTTGCACCACATCAGAAGCTCCAAGGACACGTGGAACAAGGCACTGGACTTGTGCAAACGCTCCACTTGGGTCAAGTCTCTTACAAAAATGTTGTGTGATAACTTTGACTCGATGGATTTTCTGATCAGGTATCTTTTGTCTTGACAGAGCTGGCAGAGATAACACAAACCTGCACAAACACCACAGTAGACACTGGCTAATTTGGTACAAAATGGGATCATATGGCGCTGCCTAATTAAATCAAATTTACACTGCCAGATGACCTAGTGCTCCCTATATCTGACACGAGAGTGGAACCACTCTAATATGGCCTAAATAAAGGAAATGTTGCCAGGAGCTGTGATTAAGGGCTGCTCCAGGCCAAGCTTCAGAAGCAACACCTTATTTGGGGGGCTCTGGAACTTGTTGGGGGGGCTCTGGAACTCGTTTGGGGGACTCTGGAACTCGTTTTGGGGGGCTCCAGGCTGACTTCCACCAGCACAGAGCCTCCTGCTCCCCTCTGCTCCTCTGTCACCGAGTCTCCAGTGCATCTGAAATTTAAATCACTGCTTTTCAAGCTGGACATTCCAACATCTAAAGCCTCCAGCATTAGTGGAGGAGTCTGGAAGAATGAGGGGTTAATTTCTCTCTGCTTTGATCCCTCTCTGTTAAGCCAATAATGTCACACAGTGGGCAGGTAAAGGGCTGGAAGTGCAGCCACTGCTGCTTCCTACACACAGAGTTTGCCTCTTCCACCTGTCTCTGTGATCCCACAAAGCCTCTCTGGCAGGAATAATTCCACAGGGCTGGGACCTGCTTCTCCATGCCCAGAGGACAGAGGTGTTTGCACTGGAGAGGAGCCTGGAAGGTCCTGACTGGCCTGGTCACAGTGAGCTGAGGAGCAGGGGCAGAGGGGAAATGGGAGCCCTATAAGCACTGGATTCCTTTTCTAGCACTCCTGTGTCATGAATATTGGCAGCTGCCTTTATTCACAACGCATTGTGCCCACCCTGCTCTGTTTCCTGGGGGACTCTGGTGTCTGTTCTTCCATCCAGCACCTCTGGCTCCCTCCCCTTCCCTCCTTCTCATCACTGCAGACATGAAAGATGTACCTGCAGGTAAAAGATGAATTTGATAACGAGAGAATGTCAGTGAAATGCACAGAGAAGTCAACACAATTAATGGAGGATTATTCCTAAAGCCACCCCCAAAGCAGGAATAGTTTTTGCTTTTATCTGCAGATTGTTTTTAAAGGACACATAAATAAAGAAATGCAGGTTCGTTTTTGTATGTGTGAGGCAAGGATTTCACTGGAAATAACTCAGTTTCTAAAGCAACTGTTCTTTCTATGTTCTTTTGTCTTGCAGCCTCTGATGTGATGGGATCCCAGCAGCAGGAGGTGGAAAGATTTTGGAAGAGTTTACATAACGATTAGGCCAAGAGCTTTTGCATTCTCCCTGTGTAGTTATTACAGGAGAGCCAGCTCAATACCCTTATTGAAATGTGGTATTCAAATTCAGGAGATGAGGGAAGTGAAAGGCAAAAAAAAACCCACCATCAAATGATGAGCCTGAAGAACCCTGATGTGTTGAAGAAGGGCTTGGCTGCCCAGCCCAGTCTGTAACCTGCATCCCAAGGAAACAAGACGGATGAAAACAGGGGTCCTGGTGGAAGAGACAAATGCAGGGAATGCTCCCCCTGTGAGATGATGGCCAGGCACGACCCAGGTGACTCATTTGTCACCCTGTTGAGCATCAGGACATATAAACACGAGGCAAGGCCAGGGGAGCCAAAGGTTCATTAATCCCCTGCTGACAGCACGACTTTGCCGTGGGTTTGGTGCACTGAGAGCAGAACTGCTCTGCTTTCCACACACACACACCCCCACACACACCCCCACATCCAGGAATTTGCATCCTTAACAGCTGGAATGAGGGAGCCAAACAGGAGAGGAATAAAATAAAATCCCTGTTAGAAGGGGGGGAGGACATTTGTGGCCTCTGTGACTGTTCTGCATGAGCAGAGCTTTGGGATGACCTTTGGGAAAAGGGGTCCTCTGGCATTAAATACGAGGTGCAGAAAAGCCCCAGGTTGTCTGTGTTGTCCTGTATTCCAAGAGCAGCACTGAGCCCCAAATTCTCCAGCCCTCACAGTGCATTTGCACCAGTTTTGCTCTGCCTGAGGAGCCCAGAGCAATGAAGAGGTTCAGCTGCAATCCAGGACAGCAATAAAGGGACAGACATCTCTTTCCCTGTCTGCTTTCTGGCAGACTTTTTCTGGCTTCTCCATGTTATTGAGGATTCTGATGTCATCTGAGTGTCCTAGAGAGCAGTTCTATTCCCCTGGGGAGATTTAGGGTGGAAATACTCTAGAGCTTAATTGGTTCTTACAAGTAATTTCACTGGTACAAAGTGTGTGTTTGTCAGTTCTGCACCTACAGCAGGAGCCCTTTGCCAGGTCACAGTAACAGTGTCCCTGGATTTGTGACATGGAGCTGGCATTGCCTGGGCACCTCCAGGTCAGACCTGGGCTCCCACAGTGCCAGCCTAAGTGAGGGCCTGCCTCCAGAACCAGTCTCCTCAGGCTCTGACAGGGTAAACCTGAATAAACTCTATTCAGATGGGCTGAATTCTGAATTTCAGCACCCCAAGTGCCTGCCAGACTCGTGGTCCAAACTCACAGATACCTGATTGTTCCCCAACTTTGCTTGGCAGGTTAAAAAGAGACTGGCAAAACACACCATATTTTAATAAAATCTTGCCCTGAGACGTGTCACTCATTTGGAAAAACGATGGCCTTGGGGCTTTGACCAAGGAGGGAGTGAAAACTGAGCAGTGAAACAGGAGACAACCCCAAACCCCCCCGAGCTGGGGGGGATCCAGCCAGAATCCAGTGTCAGGGGAGGTTCCTCAACCTGGGAGTCCTCTCCAGGAGCCCATCCAGGTATCCCTGCTTCTGATAAACAGGGCCAGGCACTGCCAGCACACCAGGACCCCGTGGAAGGCTTACACCAGTGCAACAGGGACTGGGAAGGCCTTAAGAGAAAAAAAAGAAACCATTCCAGCAAAATCCACGTGTCCCTGAATCCAGGAAGGCAGGTGGGTCTGTGGGGGAGCTCTAGCAGCTCCATGCCCATATTCCACAGGGAATGAAGAACATTCCCAGTTTCATCCTGCACTGCCAGGCTGCTCTCCTGCGTTCCTGTGGAGCAGGGATGAGCTTTGGGCTCAGCACTGGGATGCTCTGCCAGCCTTCCCGGGGCAAAGGGGAGAAGCAAACTGGCAGCACTCGGGGCAGTCAGCCCCTCTGCCAGGGCTCAGGAGAGTTTATTTCATTCAAAAACCAGGCAGAAAGGGTAGTGCCAAGAGGGCTTGGGGCCAGAACATCCCTCAGCAGGGAAGGAGAGCACCCCAGGAATTGCTGTTTCCCTGGATTTGCTGCAGCCCTCTCCCCTCCTCAGCCTCTCCTTCTTGCACAGCCACCCAGGCACGGGCCCTTCCTCCAAACTGTCCCTTCCTCCCACTTGTCACGCCCAAAATATCCAGTCTCCTTTTGCCCTTCCCTCTCCAGACACTGGGATTCCAGCAGGAGCTCCCCAGGATGTGGGGCTTCGTTTAGGCTTTCCATTTTCCCCTTTGTTTGTCCTTGCCAGGTCCTCTGCACTGAGTTAAGATCTAACCCAACAGACCAACCAAAGCACTTGCAGATCAATAGAAATCAATAATGTTTTCCACTGCACCTTTGCCCTTCCATTGTCACTGCCTTCACTTTCTTCTGGAAGGACCTCAGGAAACAGCACAACTTCCATGCAAGGAATGCTTCTCCTTGCTTTGGGATCCCACAGGAATCTCCAGCTTGGAAGGGCTTCTGCATTCCCATAAGTTTTGGTCCATTTGAGACCATTTTGGTCTCAAAAACCTGGAGAACAGCAAATGAGTGCAGCTCTGCCTCAAGGCTCGAGGGGGTCCTTGTTTCGTTCAGAGCTGAATTGACTTGATTGCAACAAATTGTTGCAGATTTTTGGCAAACCCTCGGCATAAACAGGAAGAAAACCTGCCGTGTTTGTAACAGTCAGCCCTGGTTTTACACTTAAAACCTGCAGCTCCGCTGAATGAAAGCAAATGTGCCACTCAGTGCAAGGCAAATAGGCATCATTATCCTCAGCCAAAGAAACGGAGGGATGCTGTGGATTCAGCCCGGTTATGGAGCCAGGGCTGCTGGAATCTCTCCTCAGTTCTGCCTGTTCCTCTGTGGCCTTGGAAGAAGAATGAAAGAGGTGGAAAACCTTGACTAGCTTTGCTGTGCCTTGGTTTAGCTGGTCAGAAAGGGAAGCTGCTTCTTATTCAGTACCTAAAACCATCAAAACTTCATAGCAACAGGAGCAAAAGCTCTTCAAATTGCTTTGGGTTTATTTTCTACTAGCACGGAGTGGATTGATATTGATTCAGGGGGGAAAATAAAAGGAATAAAGCAGGAATATTGTGGACACAGTTACACGCAACAGAAACCAGTTTGGTTAAATTTTTCCAAAAAAAAATCTGGGCAAAGATACATTTCGCGTTCTCCCAGACTGAAGTTGAGAAGATTAAATCCCCTGTTGAAGCCATAGCGGTGCCATGAGCAGATAAACCCATCAGGAGCCACATGGACACCTTTCCTCCAGCCTTAAACAAGGGCTAAAGCTTCTTCACCTCTTCAATTCTTAACTCTGCTTCCTTCCTAAATCCAGAAGGAACACACCGAGAACAATTCCCTGTGTCATTACTGAGGCTTAAGGAGCAAAGAGGGTGAATGGTTTCTTAATTAGGAGCGGAGGGGAATGGGATGGGGCATCATTAGGCAAACAAAGCCCATCCCGACTACAGTGGGTGCTAAGCAGGCTCTCAGTCTCGCTAAACCCTTCTGCTCTGCCTTAAACCGGGACCAGCAGCTCAGGGGACAGAGAAAAGGGATTTAGCACGACCAAATCCCTTCTAGCTGAAGATGCGCCAACCTCAGCAGCGAAACCTCCCCAAAATTAGTAAATGTGCATCAAAACTGCTCCGTGCTCTGGGCTGAGCTGCGTTTAAAGGGGTGTTCATGGAGCCCGAGCTAAGCCCAGCTCGTCTCCCTTTTCCAGCCACGGGATAAGCAGGGGAAGATGCGCTGGCTCCGGTCTGCTAATCCTCACCAGAGAGTAATTAAAGCAGCATTCGCAGAGGTGTCAGCAAGGCGGTACCTCTGCTTTCTTATTTAATTTAAACCTTATCCCACGGCTGCCTCCTGGAGTTTCCCATCGCTCTTGGGGCTGACAGGAGGTCTGTGCACCACAGCCCTCGGCTTAAGGGCACTGGCTGTCAGGTCACAGATTCCTGCACCCTCCTAGCTCAGAAAACCTACAGTAGATAAAAATCATCTTTATTAAAGGAGAGAGTCGCTGATAAACCCACTTATTCTCCCTTGCTACTGCCCGAGTCTACCCAGAATGAAATATGTCTTCCTGACAACGTATATGTGATGTGAGTTGTTGTATTTCCCAGAACAAAGATCATGTCCATTTGTCTCCGAACTGGCACGAGTTTTTCCAGCAATGTACTGTCAAAATTGGGCATTCAATGAGATCGATTCCCCCACTCAGGTGTGGATTTTCCTAAGCCAGCTGCAAACAAGTTACTTTATAGAAAGGAAGTCATTTTCTAAGTGCTTTCAGCAAAGCAAGTTGAAACCCCAGCATTTCAGGGGCTGTCCTGTGTGTTGGGAGTTCCCCATAAATCCCAGCGCCTTGCACTGACTGGAACAAGGACAAACCTTCGAGGTTCGAGCTGGGGTATTGCTGGAAAATTTAACTTATTACTTTTCAGGACTAAACCAAGTGTACAACGCGAGTCAGCATTTTGGGGAAGCTCTTATTTTTAGGGTATTCTATTTTCATGCTTGTATTTTTATTCTCAAGTTTAAGAGGAACTGGCCAAGCAAACGCAAATCACTGCCCTGGCTCAGTTAATTCTGTGAAATTCCTGATTCACCCCCAGGAAAGAGTCAGGGAGTTATCAAAGATATCACCTCATCCTCACAAACTGGGGCGCTCTGTGTGTGCTCAGTACCAGCAAGACCGTGGGACGTTCTCAATTCAGATGGAACATTCTGAGGTCAAATTCACCTAAAGCAGCGTCAAGTCATCCATTTGCTCCTCCAAAGTCTGGTATAACTTCCAGGAGATGCCTCCAAACCCCTTCGTGGCTCCAGTTGCTGTTTGAGAGGCAGCACTGACAGGGGAAAGGCTCCACAATTTACTTCTGGACAGACAAGGTTTTTCAGCCTTGGGCTCTGCTCCTGCTGGTAACACCCGTGGAGTCCTTTTAACTCCCTTCACAGCCTAATCCCTCGGGATCCAGTGCTGTGAGGAGGTGTTAAAACACTCCAGCAG
>JAWWTY010021939.1:0-10913 GCA_035222235.1 Margarornis squamiger | reverse complement strand
TGAGTGTAAACTGGTGTATGATTACACAGAATTGTGTATTAAATGGGATGTGCTTACACAGCTTGTGACCCACGCCGAATTTTGACAGGACCAAAAAGGCTCCGTGGGTATTTTGGGATGCTGGTTGTGAACCATGAGGTTAAACAATGAATAATTTCCTCTTCTAATTCCTTCTCTTCATCTTTCTTAGTCTTTCAGCTGCTGGGGTGAAATTTTGCAGGCTTGTTCTTTGCCAGCTTTGGGGAGGTTTTAAACCAAAGCAATCCTGGTTTTTTTATATGAGAGGACAGTGGTGATGGTTTCCCATTATTAACAACAACGAACAACCCTCTTACCTTTTCCTGCCTCCAGCACAACTGGAGCCTTAAATTTACAAGTTACCATGGAAATAGCCCTTAGAGAGAAATCTTTTTTATAATGTGAGGGTTGCTCCTCTTATTTAGGGAAATGCACGTTCCCCCTCATCAATTTTATGTAGGAAGGTGAAAATTCCTGTTATTCCAAGATCACACACTGGAAACTTCCCGATTTGCAGCTGCTTTGCCTTCCCTGCACTACCAGAATCAGGATTTTACAATCAGATATTGGCACTGAGAGAGGCTCAAAGGTGAGGAGAGAGTCAGGAGAGGACCTGTCTGAGCAGGGAAATAAGGAATGTTGGGGGTCTCGTCCTCCTCAGCAAGAACGGGACAGAAGGTCCTTTTGGGGGCATTATTTGGGGGCTGAGCCAGCAGTTTCCACCAGAATTCGGTACAATGCGGGTCTTGAATTTTCCCCGAGTGAGACTTTGACTTCACTCCTGGTGATTTTCCCTCTTCTCCCAGCTCCGGGTCTGTTTTCTCCCTCCTCCAGAGCCAGCCTAATTTCTACACTTTTCCACCGCAGGTCTTTGGAGGAGGAAATTACGAAATTACGAGTTCCCTGCTGGGCTCTCCCCTCGAAAAGAGTCCCCTCTTGCTGGGAGCAAAAAGCTCCAAGGACCCTCCTCCTCTAAGGAGCCCGAGCGATTCTCCAGGTGGTTACCGGGGATGGCAGAGCTTATTGAGATGGTGATTTGCCGGGGTGCTTTGGGAACGATTGTTCTGCCTGGGCGCTCCTCATTGTTCACCGACAATCAGGCTGATTTGCAGCAGAGCGCAGTGCTCGGGGCTGCGCTGGAGGCAGCGGGAGCTGCTGGAGCTCCCTCCGGCTGAGGAGCAGGGGAGCTCTGCTCTAAGCTCAGGTGAGCTCTGCTTTAAGCTCAGGTGAGCTCTGTCTGGGTAAGGATCATCTCTGTATAAAGCTCAGGTGAGCTCTGTCTGGGTAAGGATCATCTCTGTATAAAGCTCAGGTGAGCTCTGCTCTAAGCTCAGGTGAGCTCTGTATAAAGCTCAGGTGAGCTCTGTGTTAAGCTCAGGTGGGCTCTGTCTGGGTAAGGATGAGGTGAGCTCTGTCCATGTAAACTCAGGTGGGCTCTGTCTGGGTAAAGCTCAGGTGGGCTCTGTCCATGTAAAGCTCAGGTGGGCTCTGTCTGTATAAAGCTCAGGTGGGCTCTGTCCATGTAAAGCTCAGGTGGGCTCTGTCTGGGTAAGGATCAGGTGGGCTCTGTCTGGGTAAGGATCAGGTGGGCTCTGTCCATGTAAAGCTCAGGTGGGCTCTGTCTGGGTAAGGATCAGGTGGGCTCTGTCCATGTTAAGCTCAGGTGGGCTCTGTGTGTTAAGCTCAGGTGGACTCTGTCTGTGTTAAGCTCAGGCCCAGCTGGTGCCAAACAACGCTGTCATTGCAGGTGGAACTGAGACTCAAAGCCAGTGAGAGCTGAACCAAACCTTCACTGCCACCTCAAATCACAAGGTTGGACTTCAAACAAGTCTGGAGCTTTTTTTTAGTTAGTCAGTTGTAGGTTTTTATTTCCTTTTTGAGATGCAGCTGCTTCAGAGTTTAAAGTATTACAAGCCTGAAATGCTGGGAATGTCACAGGAAAACTTGCTTTTAAAATATCCAGCTCTGGGTTGGATGACTCTCTGACCCTTGGGCTCTTTCTGTTTTGTGTTTAATTTTTCTGCAGTGGGTATTTCCCAGTTAAGTGTAAAACACTGCTACCAGGGGCTTGGCCTTTCCACCTGAAGTCACTGAGAAGGACCATGACAGCTCAAATCGTGTTTCATCAGCCCAACTCCAGGTCTTTGCAGCATCTGAGCTCCCCAGAGCATGGCCAGGGTGTCTCTTAGGCTGGGGAATACCAAGTTCGTTGGTATTTCTCTGTGTGTGTTACCTGTCAGGCAAGAAAAGCGTGTCTAAACCAACACAGAAATAATTCCTGCCTGCCAGTAGATTCCATGTGGAGAGATGGACAATGGAACCAGTGGGATAGGAACAGCCCTGGGCTCGGCTTGCTGTGAGCTACAGCTGCCAGCACAGCAGAGCCTGCCTTGGGGGAGGATCTGTGAGTGCTTCCAAGGACCTGCTCTCAATCAGGGCAATGGGATGTGCAAAAAAAACCCCCAGTTTCAGTGAAGTTTTAACAAGCTGGAGGCTTTCTGGGCTGGCAGGGAAGCAGAATGAACATTTTCAGAGCAACTGAGAGGTGGTAGAAAAGGTGAGGAGAAGCCACAAGGATTTTGGAAACTGGTTGAGGAAAAGGCTGCGAAGGTGCTGAAAATAAAGGGCAGAAACTTCTGCTTGATAGGAAAGAGAATAAGGAGTCAGCAGGGAAGACTCTGGGAGAGGGGTGAGCAGACAGAGCCGGGTTATATTTATCAAGGTGGTAACCATAACAATATGTTGAAAGTCTGGCAGTGCTTCCCCTAAGAACACTTGAAACACTGAACAGAAAGACAAGAAAATTACCAGATAATTTCATGCAGGAACACATCCTTCACAGTTATATTAAGAAAAGAAGATGGGATAAGCTTTGCTAAATCACTTTCCTTTTTTCAGCTTGCCTGGGAACAAGGCGATGCAGCAAAGGGAGGGGTCTCAGTCAGTCCCAGGGAAAGGCAGGTGGACCCACAGAAAATATTCAAACCAAACCAGAGAAAGTCTTTCAAAACCACTCTGTCACCAAAGGGGTTTCAGCAGACAAGGGCATGTGAGGCCTGAGCTGGAAGAGGTGGAATTAAGCAGTGATTTGGGTGTCCATGGCAAGACTCATTCTTGGTTTTTGGTACAAACCTTCACGGAGCTTTCTGGCTCTCCTGTTTCGTTGTGGAAATTGTCCTGATGCCTCTTGTGGTTGTCCCTCCTGACACTTCCCTGCAGACAGGAGTTGGGAGCTGCCTGGCACAGCTGTCCCTTCCCTGCTCAGTTTGCTGGCAGAGCTTGTGCCCCTCGGACCTGCACTGGGGGATTGGCTTTATCCTTCATCCTAATCCCCTCTTTTGGGGTTGCACTGGAAAGAGTCATCCCCCAGAGCGCAGGGACAGTCTGGAGTGATCGGGGGGGATGTCTCAGGTTGCAAGGGAAGACCCTGGAAAACAGGCTGCAGACCCCCTCCCTCCCTCCCTCCTGGTTTTTATCCTGGTTTCCCACAAAACAAAGCGTGAGCAAACCCTGGGAAGCTGCATGTTGTCTCTCGCTCCAGTTTCCCATCACGGCTCCACCAGAAATGCTGGGATAAAAGCAGAACCCAACGGGATACAAACCCTGTGGTGCAACAGGGATCAAATCTTGGCCTGATGCCACTCTCTCTGTTTCCCTCAGAGTTCCATCTGGGATGAATTTGGACCTAGGTGTCCCCATAAATATCCTGGCAACACAAAGCAATGGTTCCTCCTGGGGAGGGAAGGAGCTGGGAAGGGCACTGGAGCACAGGCATGTCCAGTAGAACTGAGCCCTTGGAATTAGCCAAGGGGAAATGGTTGAAGAACATAAACAGCTCACCAAACTGTGCCCTCACAGGACCCAAACCTTCTGAGAAATGTAGGAAAGGTCACTTGGTATTTTGACTGTATCTTTATTTCTGGCCATTAAAACAAGAGTCTCCCTCATCGATTTTGAGTAGAAAAGGAAGGGAAGTGGCCCCATTTCATTATATTCCTATGCCCAGGAACAACAGGAAAGGCTGGAAAAGCAAGGTGTCCTTCTTGCCCTGTTCATTACCAAGAGGTTCAGAGCATTTGAAGAGGCTTTGGTATTTCTGGGTACTTGATCAAAGCCAAACCTCAACCTCTGAACCTTTTTCAGCTTGACCATTATTTCTTATAAGTGATATTTTAATTTTCATCTAATGCCAAGAAAAAGCCTTTTCTTCTTCCCAGCTGGCCTCAGAGATAAGGGACTAAATCCCCAGACATTAAGACATGGAACAGCTCTGTCATGTGTTACTTTAGTCTCCTGCTCAAAGCCTTTCTGCTCTTCCCAGCTGATCTCTGATGTAAGGCGAAATAATCAGTCAGCAATAAAAAAAGGGAGCAATTTGAAGTGTGGCTTTGAAGTTTAGCCCACAGTCCTGCTGCCCTGCATCTTCCAGAGATGTGTGCCCTGAAGGGTTAACTCAGATCCCCACTGGCTGATTATTCCAGCCGGGAATGCTCTTGGGCTGCACTAGGAATTGGAACCTGCACTTTCACAAAGATCTGTCTCTGATTTCGCCCTGTCCAAGAAGGCTTTTCCATACTCTGGGGAGATATTAGATCCTGTTTGGTTTCCAGCCTTTTTCTTCTCCCAAGACACAACCCAGAGCACCGTCCAGGTAACAGGAGAGGTGCCAGCAGGAGCTGGCACTGGAGTGGGCAAAGGAAAAGGAGCTCCTCACCCCTCAAAGAACCCAACGCTGCCCTTCTCTGAGCAACAAAATCCCGTCTGACACCAGAGGGTGCCAGTGACTGGGAAACCACCAGCGGGACCGCAGAGATCCCTGGCTCCCAGTGGCAGTGGAATACACACAGAGAGGATAAAACTGGCTTTTGCTTTGAGCTCCCTCCCTGGAAGGGATTCCAGGGACACAGTCGGGGCCAGCCCCGTTTTCCATGTGCACCCATGGTGTGGGATGGTGGGAAGGGGTGTCAGCGATCCAACCCCAGGGTCTTTTCAGGGTGCACAGATTGCTTGTAGAGCAACTCTCTGTATTCTTAACCAGCACCAACACCAAGAGCCTTGAAAGGCCTTTTTCAGGATCGTGGAATCACGGAATGATCCAGGTTGGAAAAGCCCTCTCAGGTTGTGGAGTCCAACCATTCCCCCAGCACTGCCAAGGCCACCAATGTCCCATGTCCCCACACAAAGGGAAAACTGAAAGGGCCAGTTCCTCACCTGAAATAAAACTTCTCCACTTGATTAATCATCAGCTGAAGGTTTGGTCTAAAAACCTTTTATTTCTTTGATAGAGAAAATAAAAATAACCCATCCCTTTCCATTCACCTATTTCCACCTGTCCCATTATCAGCAAATGGCAAATTTGCCCCCTTTTCCTCCTCTCAGCCATCTGGAAAGACTAAAGCCAAGCTGGAGCAACAGCGAGCTGGAGCTTGTCTTGTCTTGCATGATATCAACATATGTATGACATGAATTTCAATTGCAAAACCAGCAGTGCAGGTCCCAGGTCAAGGCACGGATCACATCCCTGCTGAAAGGTCTCACTGACAGCAGCAAGGTGGCACATTTGAAATACAGGGCACTGTTTGGTCTGAAAACCTACTTTAATTATTAATGAGCAGGCAGAAATAGCCGTGGGGGGAGCCCATCTGTCCTGGGATATGGACTTATTGGCACGGAACGAAGCTGGAACTCTGGGATGAGGTTTTATTTCTCTGTTTCTTTTACAGAGTCCCTTTTCACAGCAGAGTGCCCTTTGGTACTGTCACAGAGTGCTGAGCTCTGCTGAGAGAACCTGCTGCACAGCCAGCCTGGAGGGGCAGGAGCAGAGACAAGCAGGACTGCAGGACTGAAGAGCCAGCCTCCATGTGCTCCAGGAGGCATATGTTACACAGGAATTAGGTTTTAATCTCAGCTGGGTGACATTTTCCCAGCTGCAGAAGTGTCACTGCCGGGAAGGATTTGGTGGCTGGCACACTCCCCAGAAGAGGATGTTGCCAGGGAGAGCTGATGACAAGTCAGGTCAGGACTGCAGTGCCCTGTGGAGCCCCGAGAGTGAGCCAAGGGCTGCTGCAGGGCAGGGGTGAGTTTGCAGAACTGTGTGTGGGCAGTTTGTGCCCTGCCTGTGACACAGGCAGTGCTGAACACGCTCTGAGAACACTGAGGGATTTGTGACACACCCAGCACCTGGAGGAAACCTGTGCTCTGCAGTTTCTCCTTCAGTTCAGGCACTCACACTGAGCTTACAGAATCAGGGACTGACAGAATCCTGCAGGATGGAAAAGCCCTCGAGTCCAACCAGCCCAGCACTGCCAAGGCCACCACTGCCCCATGTCCCCAAGTGCCACATCCACACGGCTTTTAAATCCCCCCAGGGATGGGGACTCCACCCTGGGCAGCTGTGCCAGGGCTGGACAGCCCTTTCCAGGAAGGAATTTTCCCAGTATCCAACCTGAACTTTCCCTGGCACAGCTTGAGGCTGTTTCCTCTTGTCCTGCACTTGCCACTCGTGAGAAGGGACTGGCCCCCCTCACAACCTTCAGGAGCCTGAAATAGCTCCACCAGCCCCTGGAGATGTGGCTGTCCCAGGAGCAGGGAGTGCTCCTCTGTGCACATCCCTGGCCACAGCAGAGGAGAGATGGCTCAAGGAGAGAAAATCATAATAAAATCCAAGTCACTCCAAACTACAGAACATCCCCCCAGCCCCAACCTGCTCCCGTGGCGTGTTCCTCGTGCCCTGCCAGTGATTCCAGTGGGATGGATGGGGTTTGATACACACCGACTGAGAGAAATCCCTGGCTGTCAGAACAGCCCAGCTCTGTTTACTGACTTCCAAATTGCAGTATAATGGTGGTTATTGGCAGACCCAGTGCTGCCCGGGCTGCCAGTGCCTGGGAAGCACAGCTAATGCCCTTAGAGAAGGGGTGGCAGCTCAGCCTCACACTGGTGGGGCATATTAAACTGTCCCTGCAACACACTGATGTGTTGCTGTGCTGCTTTTCTTCCTCTCTGTCTTTAAATTCCTCTGCTTTGGGTCTTACAGCCAAAAGCATCAGTAAAATCCACCACTTTTCTTCCTCTTTGTCTTTACATTGCTCTGCTTTGAGTCTCACAGCCAAAAGCATCAACAAAATCCACCAATGTGCACGTTAGAAAATAAATATAGAACAGGGGGGTATGAAAGAATTCCCACTAATGGAATATTAGAGCTGCTAAAGGGGGTATCAGCTTTAGGACTCTGATCTCCTGTCAGATCAGAGAACAGCTGATCTTGTGCCAACTTTCCTTCCTTTTGCATCTCCCAGACTTTCTAATGGAGGTAATTATTTCCCTTACCTTAATTGAACCTTAATACCTCAGTGAAGTCTTCCCTTGAGCAGGAGGTTGGACTGGGTCACCTCCAGAGGTGTCTGCCAACCCTTTTTTTTCCATCTTTTTTTCCCCTGTGACTCTATTTTACAGCAGAATGACCAACTCAGAGACTGAATGTCTTATCCACTCAGTAAAGGGACATGAAGCTCTGAATGCAGAAGGTGAGATGCTGGTGCTCTGTCCCACTCTGCAAGGGTGGAAATGACAGGATGGTCTGGCTGAGCCTTCAGAGAGCCTGGGGGTTGAAAACCTGGAGTTCCCATCTCTGGAGATGCCCCAGACAGGAGAACTGCCATCAGTCAGAACCTGTGGTTCCAGCTTTGTTCGTGGCATTAATTCAGATTCCTCCAGGGCCAGAGTGATTGTTTTGGTGCTCCCAGTGGCACCTTTACCTCTGAAAGCTGAATCTGTGGCTGCTGACGCATCATGGGATCCCTCAGGGGTTCTGTGTGTCCTAAACCTTGGGTGAGAAGGACACCAGGATGGGAGAGGATGGAGACAGAGCTCTGCCTGCACACTGCTAATACCTGCAGTGTGGCAGAGCTGGAGACACAAACGTGACCAACAGGTTAAATCAGGTAAACAAAGCTAACTCTGGTTACTTTGGTTACTAAACTCCTTTATTTCCTTAAGAGGTTGTAAATAACTCACAAAGCTGCCTGGAAGAAATTTGAGCTGTTAATGTATTTATTTTATCATGCAGCCCAGTGCAGAAAGCTTTCTGTGATTTAAAAATAGCCTAAGAAGGGAGAAAGGACTTCAACATTGCCCAGAGCAGTGGTTTCGACAGGAGAAATGGCAATAAAAGCCTAAATTACATCGACACAGTTTCACTCATGGGCTCTCAATGAGAGAAGTGACATCTGAAATATATAATTTATTTTCTTAAGATTATACTGGGCCAGCACTTATGTAGGCAAATGAAAAACCTCAGGCTTCCATTTGGAACACAGTAAGATTGAATAAGATCTTGGCTGGGCAAACATAATTGTTACACAGCTTTATTTATTCATTCCAGGGCTGGGATGTCTCCATCACATTGCACTGCTGGAGGGATGGCAGGAAGGAAGATCACTGGGAATCTCTGCAATCCTGTGCACAAATATCCTGGGCACACTGCAACTTCTGCTCAGTGAAGTGTTTTGTTTAATGTCACAAAACACACAGTGACTGGTGGCACATCATAAATGTCACCGGGGCGTTTCTCACCGGGCTGAGTGTCTGACTGGGGTGACAAACAGCAAGTTCTCCCTGCAAGGGCATTTCTGGGGAACAGGGAATTTCAAAACAGCTCCTGAGGCCAGAGATGGGTAGATTCTGTGTGGCCTCTGTGCCAAGGACTGAATTATTTAAGAGAGAGGCAATGAAGTGTTTGGGAATAAAGAGTAGGTGGGACATGCACAGCCGAGGTGCCAACTGAGCAGCTCTGGTTTGTACAGCCTTGTGGCTGAAAAAAGGAGGACTCTCAGTGTCACACCTGAGTTTGAACGTGTCAGTAAGAGGATTGAAGGGGTGTGATTTTTTTTTCTTCACTCTGTACAGTTGTGTTACCAGAATGACCATGTTTAATGCTGTATTTTATGACCATGCTCCTTTCCCTCGAGGCTCCTGAGCCCCGTTCACCCCAAAGGTGTGTGTGGCACAGTTCAGGGGGTGATGAACCCTGGCACGTGCCAGGAGTGACTCCTCCATGAGCTTTGCTTTCCAAATGTTACAGATGAGCTTTGTTACCCAGACCCTGAAATCTCAACAGAACAAAACCTGCTTTTCATCCCTTTGTGAAGAAACTTTATTGGATTTTCCCTCAAAATTTTTATTTTTTGTTCTTTGGTTAAAATCTTAATCCCTGGGATGAAAAGTCTTTTTTTTTTTTCCTGCTTTGCTGCATCTTTTTGGTTTTCATTTAATCCTTGTAGAGAACTGGCTGAGGTGGTCCAGGCAAATGAAATCTGAGCTCTAGACACAGGTTTGCTCTGCTGATGAGGGAGTGAATTGCTGTGACCTTTCAGTCCCTACCTTGCGTTCAGCAGGAGAGAGAAACAAGAGAGAGGGCAGATTTCTACTGAAAACAAACTGGGAAGGGTTTGCTTTGGAGTGTTGGTTCCTCCAGGGCTAAGGAAGTTCTGAGCCAGCCACAGTTGGTTGATATAGAATATGTGACACCCTCTGCTCCTAGAGGGCAGGTGGCCTCATTAGCTTGACAAAGTGTTAATTGCCTAAATTATTTTAAGTGTAAAGAGGAAGAATTCTACCTGTAAGTGTCAAAGTTAATTTTCCTGTTATGTGTGTTATTAAGATAACAACAAAACCCCTGCAAGGACTCTCTTTTGGGACTGTTTCTCCTTACTTTGTGTTTGCTCAGGCAGGTGTCTCACACCTTCATCCCTCTGCTAACACAGGCTGTGAGCACACACGTGGCACTTCCAAAGCTTTTCCCTTTGGAAGTGACTCAACATTCCTGCCTGTCCACACACAGCTGGCTCAGTCAGGGTGGGATGTCTGTGCCAGTGGAGCCTTCTGGGTGTCTCTTGTGTTTCCCTTTCGAGGTTTCACATCAAAGAGAAACAGGGGGAAAGTGAGAAATGGGAGTTGTTAGTCAGTGTTTGTCTCCTGACCATAAACCAGCTCTTCTCAACTGGAAGGATTCACCCAGGGGGAAGCAGGCTCTGCTCGTGGGTGGATGATTCCTTGGGCTTCCCAAACCTGCGGGTTGAGGGTGATGGTGCCAGGCCAGCAGTGGGTGAGGGAACGTGGCAAAGAGCAGGGCAGCCCCACAGCTGAGAGACACCCTTTGTTCCACAATTCCCAGGGTCACTGCCAGTGGCAGCCAGCTGGCTCTTCCCCTTCCATGGGATTTGTCCAAGGGCAGGAGGGAGGCCTGTGCTCCTCCACACTGTGGACTTTGTCAGCACTTCTTGGGAGTGCAAAGAGCTGCTGGACAAACTGCCCTCTGCTAAGGTTGCTTTTGGAGGCTCCTTGGAGCAGTTTATTAGACAACCACGTGTTGTTTTTCCAGCTCACCGTGGAAACATTCCTGCTTCATCTGCCCACGCCCCAGCTTTGCCAGATGTTCCATAGGTGCTGGGCAGGGCTTTGGCACTGGGCACCATCAGCTCAGCAGGCTGAGGAAGAGATGAATGGGATCCACCATTCTCCATGGCATTTCCATTGCTCTCCAGCTAAAGCAGCCTTGGGACACCTCGGATAAGGAGACGGCTTTGAAAGGACACTGTTCCCTGCAGCAGCCCCAAATGAAGATTGCTGTCCCTCCCAGCTCCAACAGCAATGTGCTTGGCCTGAAGGGAGCCTGTGGCTGTGGGGGCCTTGGGAATAAATCCAGCCAATCCATCCACATGGGGCTGGGATATGGGAACAAGAGTGGCCAAGCCATGTGAACTGGTGTGGTGGTAACTGGGAGGGAGGGATGGATGGATGGATGGAGGGATGGATGGATGGAGGGATGGAGGGATGGAGGGATGGATGGATGGAGGGAGGGAGGGATGGAGGGATCGATCGAGGGAGGGATGGAG
>JAWWTY010021938.1:0-31132 GCA_035222235.1 Margarornis squamiger | reverse complement strand
TGTCCCCCAGCACCCTCCCAGTGTCCCCCAGCGCCCCCCCAGTGTCCCCCAGCATCCCCAGTATCCCTCAGCATCCTACATCCTCCTACCCCGCAGCGAACTCCTGCATCCCTGTGCCCCACCACCCCAAATCCCACATGTCTCCAAAGCCCAGTCCCAAATCCCCAAAGCCTCAGCAGCTGCTCCTCCCCACAGACCCCTCCCAGGGGCTCTGGACACCCCATCCCTGTCCCCAACCCTACTCACCGCCGAGCCCTTTGCTCCGGGAATGCCATCGGTCCCTGGATTACCCTAAAAGAAGACACCGCTGAGCCCAGCCCTGCTCCTCGTGCCTCAGTTTCCCCACATCCCCTTCCCTTTGCTTGTGGGATCACCATCACCCCTGCAGCCACCAGGGCAGGGCACAACGTGGGCACGAGGAGGGGGACATGGCACTTACGGGGGCACCGGCAGGGCCAGGGGAGCCGGGGGTGCCGGATTCACCGCGGGGTCCCTGGGCACCCTCGGGACCTCGGGCACCCGTGGGACCAGCTTCACCCTGGGGGGAAGAAAGAAGGGGTGAGGGGTTGTGTGCTGTGCCTTGACTTCCCCTCCCTGGGATCAGCCTCTTCCCTGTTACCTTTGAGCCAGGGGCGCCGGGAAAACCGGGGGCTCCGGCTGGGCCGACAGGTCCCTGAGAACAAGAGGGGTGTGAGGGTCTGCCCACGCTTTGGGGGGCCCTGGGGGACCCCACTGTCCCCCGTGGGGTGGCACAGGGTCCAAGAAGGGGCTGAGCAGCCCTTGACTTACGGGGGGTCCAGCAGGCCCAGGGAGACCATCATTGCCACGAGCACCCTAGGGGGAGAGGGTGGTGTGAGTCACGGGGGGCATCGCAGTGGGACAGGGACCAGGTGACACCAGGGGCACAGGCAGTGTCACACTTACCGCAGCACCAGAGGGACCTGGGCGTCCTCTCTCTCCAGGCAGCCCACGGGGACCCTGGGGGGACACGGTGGTGGGTCAGGCTTGGGGTTTCCCCCACCCTCATTCCCATCCTCCCCCGTGCCTCAGTTTCCCCCTTTACCAGCCCAAGGACTCACCATGGGGCCAGGGGAGCCATTCTCGCCTGGGGAGCCGGATTCGCCCTGTGGGGAGAGACAGACAGGGTGAGCCCTGGGGGTGGCACTGCAGCAGCCCCAAGGCCACAGGGATGGTCACTCCAACAGCCCCTACCACAGGGATGGTCACTCCCCATCATCCCTGAGGCCATGGGGAGGGTCCCTTCATCAGCCCCAATCCCACAAGGGATGGTCACTCCATCAGCCCCAATGTCATGGGGTTGGTCACTCCATCAGCCCCAGTGCCATGGGGTTGGTCACTCCATCAGCCCCAATGCCATGGGGTTGGTCACTCCATCAGCCCCAATGCCATGGGGTTGGTCACTCCATCAGCCCCAATGCCACAAGGGATGGTCACCTGGCCAGCCCTGATACCATAGGGGTGGTGACCCCACACTCACCTTGGCTCCAGGAGCTCCTGCCTCTCCTTTAGCACCATCCAAGCCGGGGTATCCCTGGGGACACAGAAATGGGGGGTCACCCTCTGTTCCTCCAGGTGAAGGGGGCACTGGGGGTCCAAAGCATTGGACACTCACTTACCCGGTGGCCTTTCACTCCAGGGAGACCGGGGGTCCCAGGGAAGCCACGAGCACCCTGTGAGCAGGTGGAGAGGAAGTGGGTTGAGGGCAAAGTGGGGGACACATGGTGGTCTCTGTCCCAGGTGGGCCAGATTCAGACCTACCTGGGGGCCGGGAGGGCCACGCTCGCCAGATTTGCCAGGTTTGCCAGTTTCACCCTGCAGGAAAATGAGATTTGAGGGAGGTGGGGGCAGGAAAATACCACCTTTTTGGCCACTGCTGCAACAAGTTGCCTGTTCTCAGCCAGAGTTTGCCAGAGCAGCAAAGGACTCACGTCATCACCGGGTTTCCCAGGAGGTCCCGGTGGTCCCCGGGGACCCATCGGACCCTAAAGGGGACAGAGAGGCAGTGGGTAAGTGGGAGGTGAGGGGGGTGGCAGGTCCCTGAGCTGGGTGTGACAGGGACACTCACAGCAGCACCGGGCTCTCCTGGCTCACCGGGGTTGCCTTGAAATCCTTGGGGACCCTGGAAGAGAAGGTGGCATCAGTGGGTAGGGGCAGAGTGCCCACCCGGAGACCCCAGAACCTGGTGGGGAGGGGGTTACTTACGGGAGAGCCAGAGGGTCCAGGGGGACCACGGGGTCCCATGGGGCCCTGAGGGAGGAGAGACAACAGTGTCAAGTGGGGAGTCACCCCCCCCATCACCTGCCAAAGCAGGGAGGTCCCCCAAATTTGAGACGGCCCTGACCATCAGTGGTGCAGGATCCTGCAGGTCCCAAACAAGAGCTGCCTCCCTGTGCGTGAGGGGGTGTGTGGTGGGTTTTTGGGGGGTCCCCTGGAGCCAGGTGGGGGCTTACCATTGGTCCCTGCATGACACCCATCTGAGCTCCTCCAGCCTTCTCATCGAAGCCACCCGCCATCTGCGCCGCAAAGTTCTGCAAGAGGAGGGGGCTCAGCACGCTGGGTGCCCTGAAATCCCCTTGTTCCACCTCAAGCCCCCACCCCAATACTCACCCCACCAAGCCCAGGGGGGCCTGGAGGTCCTGGCGGGCCAGGGGGGCCAGGATTTCCAGGGGTGCCAGGCTCTCCATCCCTGCCCCGGGGGCCAGGGGCGCCCTGGGGGATGAAAAGGGGGAGAGGTGTCATCCATGCAGTGAGTGTGAGAGCTCTCTGCAGCCTCCCCCAGTGCCTGGGGGGCTGCTGGGGTGGGGGCACACTCGTGAGTGTGAGAGCTCTCTGCAGCCCCCACCGGTGCCTGGGGGGCTGCTGGGGTGGGGGCACACTCGTGAGTGTGAGAGCTCTCTGCAGCCCCCACCAGTGCCTGGGGGGCTGCTGGGGTGGGGGCACACTCGCACCTTCTCCCCCTTCTCACCACGGTCCCCTCGTTGTCCCTGCTCGCCTGCCGGGCCCTGCAGGGGGAAAAGGGTGGTCAGCTGTGCCCCACACGCCCCATCCCCCCAGCCCCCCTCCCCCAAATATTCCAGCAATGCACCCGCCAGGGAAACGCTCCCACCTGCGGTCCCGGAGGCCCTCGGGGTCCTACGACCTGTGGGAAGAGGGGACACAAGGGTGGGGTGAGACAGGAGAGCCACTTCAGGCTCACCACTCGTTGGCAGGGACCTCCGTGTTTTGGGGGTGCTCCCAACACTTACATCTTTAATGTCACCGGGTTCACCCTTCTGGCCCTGCAAGGCAAAGCACGAGGTGAGCCAAGGGGGGCACCCCCAGACCCCCACGAAAATTTTCCTCCCCCCTCATAGGTTACCCCCAAGTGGGAACAATTCCCCCTCTCCCAGGAGGTGAAATCCCCCTTTGGGAGGTGAAAACCCCCTTTGGGAGGTGACAACCCCCTTTGGGAGGTGAAAACCCCAGAGGGGCTCACCCCACAACACAGACACCTGGAGGCTCTGCTTTGAGCCTTCCCCCCCAGTTTTGGGGCACCCCCTCCCCACCCCCAAATTTCCTCACCTTGGGGCCAGGCTGCCCTGTTGGGAAGACAAAGAAAGAAAGAGAGGTTAGTGGGTGGATGGTCCGAGGGGGTGACATTAGATGCCTCCATCCCGGGGGTGCTGATGCTCCTGGAGGGGCTGTGGGGCCAAAGAGGGGGGCACAGGAGTTTGGGGGCTCCCCCAAAGCAGGGCATGTGTTGGGGTGAAGCGGGTCCAGCATGCGGGAGGGGGGCTGAGAGCCTTTGGAAGGGCAGCTCGCTGGGTGTCAACCCTTCACACCCCTCTGGCTGGGGCAGGGAAGGGTTAAAAAAAAGGCAACTTTTGGGTTTGGGGGGGTTGGGGGAATTGGGGTCGTGGCTCCTTCAAGGGAGTGGGGGAGGTTTTCTGTCATTTTAGGGGGATTATCAGAGTTTTGGGGATGGGAACACCATTTGAAGTTCCCTTCTGCCAGGGCATCCAGGGTGGTCCATGGTGATTTCCTCCCCAGCATCGCCCCCTGCACCCCACACCTATCCCCTTTCCCAAAAAAACGCCCCAAAACCCTCTAGGCTTTGAAACCAGCTACAATTTGGGATGAAAAAACCCACGAATTTTTCCACTGTGGCATGACTTTTTTTTTTACCCTCTTGGGTGGGGGGAGACCAAGTTGCCTTTTCCCTGGGCTTCCCCATGGATGTTCCCCTCCCAGGCCCATCCATGGCCGGGGTAATTTATTTATTAATGGCAAGGAGGGAATAAATAAATTACAACCGCTGGGTTGGTCAGTGGGACATATGGGGCAGCACTCTCCGAAGGGGATTTCGGGGCTGGGGCAGTCCCGCAGCTCCTCGCAGATGATCTCGTCGCAGAGGACGGTCCCCGTGTCACACACGCAGATCCGGCACGGCTCCGGCTTCCAGACGTCCTTGTCACTATAGGTCTGCCCGTCCTGCAGGCAGCTGCCTGCCTCGGCTGCAGGGAGAAGGGCGAGGGGGCAGCACGCCCGGGTGGGGATGGCAGTGGGAGGGAGGGGACAGCGGGGAGCTGCGGTCACCGTGGTGGAGGGTGGTGGCACTGCCATCCCATTCCTTAGGGGATGACGCCCACCCTGAGCCCCCCAAGCTCGGGGGGAGCAGGAGGAAGGAGACCCCCTCCAAGGGGGTTGGAAGCAGCAAGGGGGGGTCGGTCTAAAGCAGGGGTCCTGTCTTCCCACCGCCCCCATCCTTGCCTGCTCCCCCTGTTTTGGGGGTGCCAGTGTGTCCCTGTGGTCCCTGCACCTCTGGTGGGACACGAAGGATGTGCCCATCCCTCCAGGGTCTCCAGTGTTCGAAGGGTCTCGGGGGAAGAGGGGACAGTGTCCCCAGGCTGAACCCCTGGCTCCCCCAGGGTCATCCAAGTGTCCCTAGAGGTGCCTCAGTGTCCCCAGGCTGTGTCCCAGCATACACAGAAGGGACCCCAGAGTGGCCAGGAGGTGCCCCTTGCTCCCCACACTGCACCCCTGGGACCTCAGGAGGTGCCCCAGGGTGTCCCCAGGGACCTTGGGACATGCTCAAAAGGTGTCCCCAGGGTCCCCAGAATGTGTACCGGGGTGCCTGGGATGTGCCTCAGGATCCTCAGCAGTTGCCTTCGTGTCCCCAGGGTCCCTGAGATGTTCCCTGGTGTTCTCAGTGTCCCCAGGCCAGTCCTCAGAGTCCCTGGGGATGTGTCCCAACACTCCCACGATGTCCCCCAGGGCTGAGCCTCAGTGTGGGCACCCTGTCCCCACCTGCACCCTGTGACCTCAAACAAACCCCACGGCCCTGGGCTGGATCCCCCTGGCCTGGGGCTGTCCCCCATGTCCCCAGGCTGTCTCGTGCTGTCCCCCAGGCTCCCTGCCATGCTCTCTGCCCCAGCTTATCTCCTACACCCGGGCTGTCCCCACACTGTAACTTGCTGTCTCCAAGTTCCCCCCCTTGTCCCCTCTGTGCCCCACTGTCCTTATACTGTGTGCCCCCCACCGACCCCAGGCTGTCCCCTCTGTCCCAGGCTGTCCCCTTCACGTCCGATGCTGTCCCTGTCCTTTCCCAGCCGTCCTCCCTGCTGTCCTTAAACTCTTCCCATCCATCCTACACACCCTACACCACACTGTCCCCCAGTGTTCCCACGGTGCCCCCCACACTCCTTGTGCTGTTCTCCAGTGTCCCCACATTGTCTCCCCGTGTCCCCCCACTGTCCCCCAGGCTGTCCCGAGTGTCCCCACACTGTCCCTCCCTGTTCCACTTTGTCTCCCAGTGTCCCACAGTGTCCCTGACTCTTCTTGTGCTGTCCCCCCCGTGTCCCACACTGCTCACAGTGTCCCTCCCGCCCCCCACCTGTCTCTCCGCTTCCCTGAAACTTTCCCTGTCCATCCCACGCTGTCCCCCGGTGTCACCACAGTGTTCCCCACTCTCCTTGTGCCGTCCCACCACTACTCGGAAACTTTCCCTCTCTGTCCCGCACCCTTCCCCTCTATTCCAGTGTCCCCACCGTGTCCCCCACTCTCCTTGTGCCGACCCCCAGTGTCCCCCCATGCCAGGCTGTGTCCTCCTCCCTACCCTCAGACTTTCCTCCTCGATCTCACGCCCTCCCCGTCCTTCCCACACTGTCCCCCCCTCTATCCCACATCGTCTCCCGGTGTCCCACACCGTCCCACGGCGTCTTCTCGCTGTCCCCCCACTCTCGTGCTGCCCTCCAGTGTCCCTCCGTCCCAGACTGTGTCCCCCCACCACTCTGACACTTCACCCCTCCATCCCCCATTGTTCCCCAGTGTCTCCCACTCTCCTTGAGCTGCCCCTCAACGTCCCCCCCGTCCCGGGCTGTGCCCTCCCCACTCCCCCGAAACTTTCCCCTCCACGGTGCCACGCTGTCCCCCTTGTCCCCACTCACTCTGCATCCTTCCCCACCCACCTCCCGCCCCATCACCCGCGCTCCCCTCTTTCCCTCCGAGCCCTCCCATCCCCGGGGGTCCCCTCGGGGGGTCGCGGCTCGGCACTCACGGAGGTCTCGGTCCTGCGCGGCGGCGGCGGCGAGGAGGAGGATGAGGATGAGGAAGGCGAGGCGGGGCGGGCGGTGGTCGGGCATGGCGAGGCGGCTGCGCCCCTCACCGTGCGTGGGGCCAGCAGTGCCCGCACCGCCCCGCAGCCGCGTATATGTCCCGGCGCGGCCCCCCGTGCCGTGTAACCCGAGCCGGGCCGGCCCCCCCGACCCTCCTCCGGGCAGCACCGGGGCCAGGGCGGGCGGAGGGACCGGGCTCTCCGTGCAGCCCCCCCGCCCGACGCCCCCCGGCACGGACCCAGCCCCCGGTGCGGCTGCGACAGGGGATGCGAAAGTTTGGGGGGAAAGGGGGATGAGACACTCCCTTCCCATCGCATCGCGTCCCATCTCGGGGGTCCTGAGGGCTGGGATCCACTGCATTCCACGGCATCCGAGGGGGCCTGGGGGACGAGAATCACCTATTTCAGCTCGGGGGTCCCGGGAAGGCTGAGGTGCTCCCCCCCATCTCATCCCCAGGGCCACGGGTAGCCGAGACACCCCTCGGGTCCACGGTGTGACCCCAGCATCCCGGGGGTCCCGGAGAGGCTGAGCCCCCTCCCTCCCTCCCACAAGCAGACAGGAGTGCCAAGCCCCCCGGGAGGGTCTTCCACTCCCCTAGTCCCTGTCCCAAATCCCCCTCCCCATCCTGGGCCCCCCCAGTCCTTTTGGCCTCCCGTTTCTGTTTGATCACAGCACAAAGAGGGGGCGCAAGGGGGGGACACAGGATAAACCCCCCCCCAAACCCCGTGCAGCCCCTCCCCATCATTCCTCTGCCTGCAGCTGAGCCCAGGATCACCCCCTCCCCAAAAGCAGGAGGTGCAAGGGAGGTTTTGAGGGTGTTTTGGGGGACCCCCAGAAGATCCAGGCTGCCCAGCCTCGCCCTCTTCCCCGCGCCCCCAACCTTCCTTCCACCCTCCACTCACAAATACCCCCTGAAAATAAATGGTGGGGGGGACTTTAGGGGTAAGTTTGATGTTGGGGTTCACAAACGGGGGGCTCAGTGCTTGAGGGGGACACACACACACAGTCTCCATCCTGCCCCGGGGCTGGAGGTGGGCACGGGCCGGGCACGGGGGGCTGCCCCGGTGTCCTGTGTGAGGAGGGGTGGGATGGGGAGGGATGGAGGTGGGCAGTGATGGCCGGGGGGAGGGAGGGCTGGCCGGAGGGAGGGCTGGAGGGTTGGATGGAGGGAGGAAAGGAGGGAGAAAAGGAGGCAGGGAGGGGTCCGTGGATGGAGGCACGGATTGGTACAGGGCAGGATGAACTTGGGGAAGGCTGACACAGCCATCACTGAGCCCCTCACTCTGCAGCCCCGGGGCATCTCTGCTCCAGTCGAACCCCCTACCCCCATCCCCCCCAGCCCCCCCAGCCCCCCCAGATCCTCGCCAGCCCCCCCGAATCACCCCAACCTTCCAGGAGGCTGCTGTGGACAAAGCCTGTGTGTTCCTGACGCTGCCCTGGGACACCAGCACACACACGTGTTGGTCAGAACCAAGCGGCAGGGTTGTCACTCCAGCTGAGCCCCCCGGACCTCCACTAGCCTGCTTTGTACCCCCTCTTCCACCTCTGCACCCCCAAAAGTGCTCTGCAGGTGATGGCTGGCCTCTCCCAGCCCCGTTATTTGCTCCATGACCCCCCCCGTGCCTCAGTTTCCCCAGGTGGTAAAAGGGAGCAAAGCCCCTTCCCTGCTGCACCCTGGGGAGGGGGCTGGGGGCTTTGGGGTCCCACCAGTGGGCAGGTGGAAGAGCCTGGCCTTGTCCCTCAGCGTGGCGGGGTCTGGCTCGGATCACGTCGGGCTTGGGGCCAGGACCTGGCTCTAGCAGCCACTCTCTGATGGAAAACGAGGTTGGGAGTAAATAACGCTGCCATGGCTGCACTCCCTGGCCCCCTCCTCACTTTTTGGGGGGCGACCGCTGTCACTGCTGTCACCGGCAGCTTCGCAGGGCGTGACAGAGCCAGGCAGAAGAAGGTGACAAATGGAGCATCCCCTGCATCCCAACTCTGTGTGAAGGGCAGGGGCGATGGTGGGGGGGCACATTCCCATTCCTCAGGGTCTCTTTGAGAGACCCCCCAAAATGTGTCCAAAGGGGCCGGGGGCTCCACATATATCCCACCATCACCATCACCCACGAGATCTGCGGGCACTGAGGGTGTTGAGGCACTGCCTGGCAGGAGCGGGTGGCCCCAAACTGGAGTTATTTTAACCCAAACCTCATCAGGCAGCTCCGACACCCCCCGCCCCCAACCCCTTCTGCAGCTCCGAACTGTCCCTCCCTCCCTCCCCTTTTGCTTTGTGTCCCTTCTTTTCCCAGTCCTGTCCCCGGGCGCTTTCCCAGATTTCCCCCGTTCCGGGCTCTGGAAAGACGATCAGGGAATCTCAGGGAAACATCCAAGTCAGCTCAGGAATTCGCGTGTCGGGAGTGGAAGGAATGAGGGCTCCCAGCCTTAACTCTGCCACCACCGCCAGTCACCCTCACTGTCACCATCCCCGCCACCATCCTCCTCGCTGCCACTGTCACTGTCACTGCCACTGGCACTGCCAGGCTCAGGATGCCACACGTGGGAATGTCTCTGCTCCCGTGGCAATGGAAGCCAAAGGGATGTCCCCACACCCGGGGGTCTGTCCCCATCCTGGTGCCACCCGGGGTGGATGTCCCCATCCCATGGTGGGTGCCAGGGGTCTTGTCACCGCCCTGATGGCACCAGCCAGGACATCCTTCCCAGCCTGGTGCCACCCGGGGTGGATGTCCCCATCCCATGGTGGGTGCCAGGGGTCTTGTCACCGCCCTGGTGGCACCAGCCAGGACGTCCTTCCCATCCTGGTGCCACCCGGGGTGGATGTCCCCATCCCATGGTGGGTGCCAGGGGTCCTGTCACCGCCCTGGTGGCACCAGCCAGGACGTTCTTCCCAGCCTGGTGCCACCACCCTGCCTTAGGGCCACCAGCCACGTTCCCACCGTGATGCCACCACCCAGGCTCATCATCCATTCCCATTCCACTGGGATCCCTGGGATTTGGGACCAAATCACTGGGATTTGGCACCAAACTTTTCCCACGTTGAGCCTCACCCCGCATGGGGACTTTCACCCCAAACCCACCCCACCTGGGGCTCAAATCTGCTCCTGAAATTCGGACACCTGGCCCTCTTTTGCCCCACTCCAGCCCCGTTTCTCCCTATTTTTTTGAGCTCTCCAAAAATACCCTCATTTCTATAAAAATAGCCCCAAACCAGAGGGACTTCCGGCCCCTCCAGCTGTTTGCTTTAGGGGTAGGCAGGGATGACCCCCCCACCCCCCCTTATTTTTTCTTTCAAAAGAGTGTTTTTCAGTAAAGGGAAAAAAAATGCCATTCTTTGATGCTGGTACCTCCCATTAACCTCAGATCTTCCCCCAAATATTTCCCCTGGCCAGCCTGGGAATGGGGAGCAGAAAGGAGCTTTGTCCCCTCTGGCTGCATGGCCAGAAAAAAGGGACATTTTAATTTTTCTCCACTCACTTGTAACTATTTCATTTTATATTTTTATTTATAATTTATATATTTGCCTATAGCTTATATAATTTTGTATTTTTAATATAAACCAAAACCTGATATTGAAATAATATTTTAATGCTATAAAAAAGAGGTGGTGCTCAGTCCCAGGATGGTTTTAGGGGCACCCAACATCCTCTAATGACTCTATTTTGGGTGAATTTACCCTGCAAAAATCTAGTTTTGGGGACAGCCCCCTTTAGGCTGGATAAATCCCCCCCAGCCCCCCCAGGGCCCCCCTAAATCCCTTCTCCATCTGGGAATTCACCACCAGCTCCTTTCCCAGTCGCTCCAGATTCCCTTGAAGCTCCAAAAAAGGCCCTCCCCTCCCCATTTTTGGGGGGATTGGTCACACACAGCCCCTTTGTCCACTGTCCCCCCCAAGCTCCAAGGGGCTTTTGCATCCCCCCACCCCCCCGGCAAGGTGGGAAGGGGCCCAAAGGGGGGGAATGGCGGCATTTTTGTGAGATGATGTCAAATAATTCGCCCTCATTCAGGCCCCTCGAACCCGGCCTCTTCCTCCTCCTCCTCCTCCTCCTCCTCCTCCTCCTCCTCCTCCTCGCTGGGATGAAAAGGCGACTCTTTGGGAAAGGTAGAGCCGCACAAAGGGCCCCTTTGAGCCTGCGGAGCTGCCTTGGAGGGGGGGCTGGAGGGCACTGGGGCTGATTTTGGGGGATTTTTGGAGGGGGAGATTCACACCCTCATCCCCCACATGGGGGGCAGTGCCGAGCTGAGAGTGCAGCGGGTTCTGCCCGAGGGGGAGCTGAGCCCTGAAAATGGGCAGTTTTGCCCCAAAAAGCCCCGAAACGCAGCCATTCAGCCCCCCCCCCCCAAAAAAATGTTTGTGGGAGGCCAAAAAAGAAAAGGGGGGGAAGTAACAACCCACCCCACCCCCCCAAAAAACACAACCCTTGTAGAGATACCGGAGAATCCCCAAAGGAAAAGCTGCTCCAGGGTTGGAAAACTCCCAATTTCAGAGCACCAAGAGCCCCCCAAATCCTTGCTGGGCTGGGAGGGGAACAAAGCTGGAGCACTGGCAGGAGCACTCCCCTCCTAATGAGAGTGGTGATTATCCCTAATTAATGAGGGCTGCAAAGAGGTCGGTGATGTTTGTGGGGCCGGGGTGAGGGTCGAGGTCTCCAGGGCAGTCTGTGGGTCCCATAAAACCATCCCAACATGGGAACAGCTGCTGACCCCCAGCTTTGGGGCTAAATCCTGGGAATTTGGGACTGCTGATGCAAAAAGTGGCACTTTTATTAGTTCCATAAAATGTCAGCTTTGGGGCGAAATCCTGGGAATTTGGGGCAGGTGGTGCAAAAAGTGCTGCTTTTATTACTTCCATAAAATGCCAGGTTTGGGGCAAAATCCTGGGAATTTGGGGCAGGTGGTGCAAAAAGTGCTGCTTTTATTATGGACGAGGCCTCGATGTGCCATTTTTGGGGTGCAAAGAGAAAGGAGGGGGGTGATTTTGGGGGACATATCATGGGTTGCCCCATCATCCCACGCAGGGGATGCTCTGCCACTGCTGTCCCTGCCCGTCCCTCTCCCTGCCTCCTGGACCAAAGACCCTAAAAAGGCAGAATGAGAGCAAACCCCCGAATTTGGTGGCTTTGGAGTCCCCGAGGGCAGAGCTCAGCAGTGCTGGCAGCCGTGGGGGCAGGATCCAGCCTCGGAGGGTGTTTTAGGACCCATAAAAACCTCCTGGTCACTGCCTGAAGTGCAATAAATTGCCAGGAACAGAAACCCCAAATCCAGCCCCGTTAGCTGTGACATCCAGCCCAGGGGGGTCCCTCTTGTCCCTCAGCTGTAGCCCCCCCAAACTGCAGGGCTGAGCCCCCCATGTCCTGGGGAATGCCCCCGGCTCCTCAGAGCACCCCAAAGCCCAACCCTGCTGCAAGATGCCTCCCTGTAGTCCATCTCAAACCCCAAAGGAAGGATCCATCCCAGCAGAAGGTGACCCCAAAAGGCACCCCAAATCCAGGCAGGGCTGAGCTCTGCCAGGGTACAGCTCCCAGATCCGGGGAGGGGCAGCTTTATACCCTCTTTTTTTTCCTGGGGGGTGTGGGAAGAAAGCACCCCACAAGCCCCAGATGGGTTTGGAGGGCTCTTGGTACCCCAGTACTGGGAGGGATTTTCCAGTCCCAAAGCTGGTTTTGCTCCGGGGATTCCCTGAGTGTTGTTTGGGGTGGTGGGGTGTCACTTCACCCTCAGTTTTGGGGGACTCCTCCAATCATTTTGGGGGCTGACACCTCCTATAAAAGGGGGATGAATGTCTGTGGTTCGGGATGCTCCTCCCAAAACCTCTCCAGCTCCAAACCTTAAGGCACAGGAGGGGGTTTCACCCCCTTTTTCCCCCCTGCTGGAACAAGGAAGGGGGAAGAGTGAGGGATTGAGGGATTCAGCATCCTTTGATGCTGGGTTGTTCTCCCCATCCTCCCCCCCCCCCAAAAAAAGGCCACCTATTTGGGGTGGCAGCGAGCCAGGGCCCCAAGAGCTGCCCTGCAGCGTCCTCCAGCCAGGACAAAGCCTCCCTGTGTCCCCAGCCCGGAGGATGCCGGAAAAAAAAGAAATAAAAAAAATAAAAAAAATTAAATAAATCAAGGAAAAAAAAAAAAAAAACACCCAAACCTAAAAGCAACTTTTCTGATGGGGGCCAGGTCGAGGGTCCCATGGCTTGAAGGGAGAGCAGGCTCAGGGCAGGATGGGGCCGCAGGGGAGGCTGAGAAGGAGAGGGGGGTGTTTTGATTTTTATTTTTTAAAGAAGCGGAAAAAAGCAGCGGGACCAGGAGGCCTAATGAGGGCTGGGAGCTGGAGGGATTAGTGGGGTGTGGGGGGACCCTGGTGGGGCTGGGCTGGGGTTGTTAGGAGGAATTATGATCAGGAGTGTCACGGAGTGTGCAGTCCCTGCTCCCTGCCTTGGCCACTTTGGGGAGCAAGAATTGCCCCTGAGGTGGAATTTTTGGAGGGGCAAAATCGTCCCCACCCCGTGCCCAGTCACTGCCAGCCCTGGGGCAACAGGAGACACCGAGTCACGTCCCCCATTTCTGACCTGGGGGGTCCCCAGGGGGTTCAGCCTCCTGGGAATGGGGAGGGACCTGTGTGTGTCCCAAATCTTCTTCCCAGTCAACTGAACACCCCAGGAAACCCAAGGTGGGAGGGCAAGAGGGACACGGGCATTAACAGCACCTCCTCCATGTCCTTAGGGGACCACAAGTGAACCCAAAGCAGAGCCTCCCCCACCCTGAAGGCTCGAGAACCCCCACGTGGGGATGGGGGAACCCCCAAAATGCCCAGAGCTCAGATGGAAACTTCTCCCCAGCCATTTTTGGGGCTTCTGGACCAACCCACTCCCAACAGGGCATCTACCCCAAGTTTTAGGGCGTCTCTCCTGGGTTTTGGGGTGTGTATCCCTGTTTTTGGGGTGTGTATCCATTTTTGGGGTACAGATGACTGTGGCCCAGGGGTGTGAGTGGTCCCCCCCTCCTTCCCCCCATGGCACAAGGGCATCTGTGTCTGCAGAGGCCACAAATCTCTGAGTTGGCTTTATAGGTACTCAGTAATTCCTCGGGAGAGCCGGGGCTGAGGCGTCCAGGCTGCCCAAAGTTTACCCAACAATGTGGATGCCAATCGCAACACGGGGCCCTCCTGCTGCCCACAAAGGGCATTTCTGTCCCAAATGCTGCTTCTTTGGGGTTTTTTTACATTTCATGGCGGGGGGGTTCAGCACACAGAGGGGCTGGGAGAGTAAGCAACGCTTGTCACAGTGTCACCTCTGCTGCTGGGGACTGGGGTTTGCCCCTGAGGTTGGGGGTGATGCTGGTGGGATTTGGGGTGATGGGTTGTGGTGGGCTGGCTCAGTGAGGGTCTCCCAGGGATGGGATGAATGCACCACAAGCACTGGCCACACTTGGGCACCCAGACTCCCAAGTGCCTCCCCCCTGGTCCCTCAACCATGGATATGGACATGGAGCTACTCCAGTGGTTCCACAGAACCCTCCTGGTGTCCAGAAGCTCCAGGATAGATCCCGTGAGCAGATCCCAAAAGTGCTGCATCCAGAGCTCAGAGCTGAATGCTTCACTTATGGGCCAATCCAGGGGCAAAACACAACAGGAAGGAGAGCAGAGCCATCTGAGAGCTGGATTTCCTCCATCACCACCACGGCTGGAGGTTCTCCCACGGATCAGGGATCTATCTTCCATGGAGAGAAGCTCCTCCACCCAGGAAGGCAGGGATTAGGGTAGGAAGCTGACAGTGAGATAGTCCAAGAGAAGGTCCTGGCCAACCCTTGCTCTACACTGAGGTCTGGAAATTACCTTTTTACTGAACAAGAAGCCACAAGTTCTCCTTCAAGGTACTGTGGCAATTTGATCCCAACCATCTCTTGGCAATGGGATCGCTCCCTGTTTGAATCCACGCGGTCAAGGTCAATACTGGAGCCACTTGATGCCAACTGGAGCAATGCTGGAACCTGCTGTGGAAGTCTGAGGGGTCTGGGGGGTCTGGGAATGTCAGGAGGGTCACGTGGACATCATGGGGTCTGTGGACGTCCCACCAAGCCTGATGCAGAGAGAAGCTGGGAAAAAAAGGGACAGCGGTGAATTTTCAGTAGACACAACTCATATTCCTCCTCTTGGGACTCCAAAAGGATTCCTGCAGCAGGAGGGATGGAGGAGGGTCCCCAGGGCAGGAGGGACCCTCAAGTGACCCACAGGAGAACAAGCCAAGTTGACTCTTTTCTGCAATAACCTCGGAGCTTCCTGACCCTCGCGTGGAAGTGGGTCCTGCATCTCCCAAACGCCCCGGGAACGAGCAGCAGCACCCGTGGAAGGATTGGAATGCCACCAAACCTGAGGGTTTCTGGAGGCATCTGTGCCACAAGAGCCTGTTGGGATATGGGGTGAGTGCTGAGTTCCAGGCAGGGCTCTGGGAGCAGATGAATGGAGCATTGAGCCCTGGGGGGGAGACAGACCTGGGCTATTTACAGAGGCCACGTGTGTGTCTGTGAGGAATGTCAGAGCCTCCAAGCACCGGCTCTTTTGGAAGCATCAGGCAAAAAACCTTGCTCCTGTCTAGGAATAAGGATACAGGAAGGAGGGAAAAAGTCAATATGACCTGAAAATCCCCAGACTGGGATGGGCAATATGATTTATTCTATTAATAAGCCAGAAAGAAGGGCAGGAATAAATGCTGAATGCATTTTTAGTGGCCACAGAGGGCTGGGGAGCCTTTGGGGTACGAGCAGCAGCCAGGCACAAGCTGCCTTTGACAGGGGCCATTTGCTGCCTGAATTTTTTGGGAGCCAAAGAAAACAAGGGACTTGTTGATTTTGTTGCTTGGATGGGGTTAAGGGGCTCTTTCAGCCCAGAGTGGGGCAGCAGGGGCTGAAAACATCATCCCAGGGTGGGGGGAAGGAATGAAAGCCCAAAGCAGGTCAGTGAGACACGATTGCTGCTCCCAGCTCAGCACCTCCAGCTCCCAGCACAATCAGAGGGACAACACCCAACAAATGGCTGTAAAAAAAAGCCTTTCAGCCCCAGCTCTGGCTCCTTCCTCCATCAAACTGGGCTGAAACACCTCAGTGTTGTGAGCAGCTGAGCCTGTTGAGTGATTTATTTTTGTGAATATTGAGGGATATCCCTCACAGCTCAGTCTTGTTAACAAAGACCAGGAAAGAGACACTAGGTTTTTTTTTTTTTCCTCAGAGCTTTAATTGAAGTAAAAGATAGAAAAAGGTAGGAAATGAACTCGGTATAAAGCACACCGGGGGAGAGGTGGGGGGTACAAACCAGCCTACAAAGAACACAACGTGGTGGGAGGAAAAGGGGCCAGAGGGGGGAAATTTGGTACAAAACTACTGCTTACAGGTAGAGAAAAAATGTATAAAATATCCCTTTCCTATCTGGAGACCAAAAATACAAAAGTGGACATTATTTCATTCTTTAGTCATATGTAAAAATGTTATTTACACCAGAGAGAAGCGTGGTGAGCAGCTTGGAAAGCTCATCACACACTCGAGAATAAATTAAACCAGTTCAAAGCATCAGCAAAGGCCCTGGGAGAGATGATCAGAAGCCTTAAAAATCCCATTTTCAGGAGGTTGAAGCGCTACTGTTTTACTTCTTCCCCCTGAGATTTTGGAATTTCACCCCAACTGTGCTGGGAGAGACCTCGGGAAGCACTTCTGGACTCGCCCCCAGTGCTTTGCCTCCACCCCCAGCTCTGCCCTCACTTCAGGCTTCACCCCCAGGCAGAACACGGGAAAAGCAGCAGGGAAAGAACAAAAGGAGCTGCTCAGTCTGCTCTGCTGGGGCCCAAAGGTGGCAAGAAGCTGCCTTGGCTCCTGCACAGAGGCAAAACCAGGGCAGAGGGGGAAGGAAAACCCAATAAAAAGCTCCCAATGCACGCAGACTTTGTTCTTTATCACTCTAAAAACCAAGGTTTGGGAATATATACAGAACAATTCAGGGTGCATCAGCTGTACCCTGCAGCTTTGTACCTCAATTCAGTAAACAGTTGATGCTAAAGAACTGGCAAGAAAAATGACTTAGCAAAAGTGGCATTTAACCAGGAATTCCTCTCAGATTGCCCAGCTCCCACCTGCCCCCCTCTGCCCCTTCTCCAAAGGCCCAGCCAGGCTGTCCCATGAACCTCCAGGACCAAGGATGGGATGGCTGAGCTGGGAGGACAGAGGGGAAATGGCACAGGAGTAGAAGCTACACCAAAAACATTCCTCTACAAGCAAATCCTCTCTCCATCCACCCCCAAACAGGCTCTTGCCCATCTGACATCAAGCTCTCCCAGGTCACAGAGTCCCCAGAGTAATGGAAGCACCTTCCCCTTCCCTAAAATCCAGCCTCCCCTCGCTCAAAGTTACGCCATCAGCTCAAAGCTGGTGGCAAAAGCTGCAAAAAGCAGGAAAACACAAGTTCCTTGAATGTTCAAAGCTGTGTCAAGTCTCAGCACCTGAAAAACTGTAAAAATAGGTCTTGAAATACATAAAGAAAGGAGAAGGAAAAAAAAAATAAAGAAAAAAAGCAAGTGTGCTTCCAAATATTTCTTTGCCCTTGGTCCAGGAAGGTGTTTTAGCAGAATCAGAACCCAGAGTAGGCTTGCTGTGTCTTCGAGCCTCTGGGAAGGGCTAAGCTGCATCTCAGGGCAAATCTGGGCACTTCTGATCCAATCCCTTGGTTCTCCATCATCACCATCACCATCATCATCATCATAACAGCTTCCTGTGAAGGATTTCCCAGGCCATTCTCTTCCTGAAGTAGGGCATGTGTTGCTTTGGGTGGGGGAAAGAGGAAAGAGAAAGGGAATGTTCGTGAGCGCTTCGGGCACCGCCGGAGGGTCACGGGGCAGCTCTTCTCCTGGGGGCAGCTCTTCTCCTGGGGGCAGCTCCCTCTCACCTTTTTGTGGGGAAAATTCCCCCTCTGACTATTGAAAACAGGGGCAGTGGAGGAGATCTAGGCCATAATGGGACTCTGGTGATACTCTCTAATAATTAGGAGTAAAACACTCACGCCAGGGGATATTCCACGGAGAATGCCAACGTTAAGTAACACTGAAACTCCTCGGGACTCAGGCTGCCATGCCCCACTTCCACAACCACCAGGAGTTTTGTGAGCTCTCCCCAGCTGCATCAGTGATGCAGCTCACAGATCTGAGGACAGCAGGAGCCCCAGGATGGCTCTAGAGGAACGATTCTGCACAGTATAAAGAACAGCCAGGGTGCTCCGTGCCAGAGCTACTCCAGTGAGGAGCAGCATGACCCCCACGTGGGCCTGGTGGGGCTGGAATCCCACAGAGAAAGAAGCAAAGGGCCTTTGGGAAATGGAATATGGCCAACAAGTGGCACAGGTGCCCAGGGTGGGGGTACCTGAGTGAAGTTGATGGGTTTGTCTTTGGTGATGCAGTCGGCGTATTTGCAGGCGAACATCCCACAGTCACTGCCATTCATCTGCTGAGGGATCTCCTGCAAGGGAAAGACACAGTGCCACTTCTGGAGCCCCTCCTGCCAGCTTCTAGTCCAGTGCCAGCCCCTGGCATGGCCTGGGGTACCTTCCACTGTCCCACGTTGCTCCAACCTGGCCTTGGACACCTCCAGGGATGGGGCAGCCACAGCTTCTGTGGGCAGCCTGTGCCAGGGCCTGCCCACCCTCCCAGAGAGGCATTTCTTCCCAGTACCTAATCTAAATCTCTCCTCTCTCAGTTTAAAACCATTCCCCCTCGTCCTGTGACAATCTGCCTGTGTAAAAGAATCACTCCCTCAAGATGTGGGATTTGTTCACTCCCTTGTCACCACCATAACAAATCCCTCAGGAGAACCAGCCTGGAAAGGTGCAGCAGGGCCAAGAACAAAAGCAAGCCACAAGAGAGACCCCCTTGGCCCAATCTCTGAGTGTCCCAACCTACCTGACTCTTCTTACTCAGCAGAGCCCAGCCATTGGTGTCAAACTCTTTCCTCTTCTTGTCCAGACTTTCCTGTTTCAGGTATTGCCTGTGGGAATAAGAGAACAAGGGAAGCTTACTTAGAGGAATGGGGGAACCCAGCCAGTAAACTCAGTCAGTTTACCCAAGGCATCCTCTGCCATGTTTGCAGAATTAATGCAAAATGGAAGTCCAATATTTTTGTCTCAGTACTGGCCATTTTCAAAAGGGGCTTTACAGACCCAAGTGTTGAGGCAGTCGAAAGGACCAAGCAGAACTTCAAAACTCATCCAAAAAAAAAAAGTACCTGCTGAGCAAAGTCAAAACCACAAATAAACCAGGGAGAAAATTCATGTCATGGCACAGAAAAGCTCAGCAGCCCTGTGGCTCGCAGGGAGGCTGAAGGTGGACTCTGCTGGTGTCCTGTGAACTGGTGCCTCTTGTCTTTTGAGGATCTCACTGGGCATGAAGACGACAGGAACAAACTTGTTACAACCTCAACAGAATCCCAGCAGCTCTGGAACAATTGGCCTGTGTGTAAGAAAGCTCCTCTCTAGGCTGGTGGTGGTTCAAGTGCTGGCAGGTCAAAACCTTCCACGAGCCTCCAGCAGAGCCACAGAGCCAGATTTCAGGTCCCAGATCCTGGAACTGGAGAACGAGGAAAGCTCACGGGTATTGACCCATCTCCTCTGCTCAAAATTTGGCCTAAATTACACCCCTTAGAAATGTGGGGTTTTCTTGAAAAAGTTTAGGAATTCTACCAAGACCCTGCCCAAGCCAATTTGCCCTGATGGATATGAACACCTTGAACCATTCCCTTCACTGGGATATACTGGAAGGAAAGCTCAGGAGGACACAGAATCAAAGCTGGACTAGAAGGAGCCCAAGGAGACAAGGTGATGGCCCCAAGATGTTCTGAATGGTCCCAAAGGAGCTGCTCTCTGATGCCTGCTGCTGTCACTAAGTGACACTCAGCTTTGGAGACACCTTCTGCTCCTCTTAGTTACCAAAAGGAGCAGGAAGATCTACAGAAATCACCTCCTTCACATCTGGCATCTTCTCAAAAGGGCTAAGGAGCCTCCTCACTGCTGTGGTTGTGTTCAGAAGGCTTGGAAAGGAAAAGCAGTGGATTAGATGCTGCTGGCTTGGACAGAAGGGTCAGGAGAGTGTCTGGCATGGAGAGGGAGGCAGGTTTGGCTGCCAACATGGAGAGATGTGCCATCTTTTGGAAATGTGATCCACAAAGACTTGGCTAAGTCACATCACTCTGCTTGTAAATGCCAAACTGCGATGGGCGACAGGGTGACGGGACCCAGAGGCAAATCCCAAAGATGGAGGGTTAAACCTGCTGCCCTGGGGCCACTCAGGGAGCTCTCTCTATCCAAACTTAAAGAACTACTCAAAGAGAAACCCTCCAGGGCTGCAGGACACCCAGGGGCCATCAAACAAAGGACTCCAAGCAGCAGCAGAATGACCCAGCAGGCTCTGAGCATGGAGCCAGTGCCTTCCCACGGGGAAGAAAACAGCCAGGAGTGGGTTTTGCTGGACTTAAAAGTGTCAAGAAGGGGAGTCTCTGTCAGGGCAGACACCAGATCTGGTCCAGACAAGCATTTTCCATGAGACTTCATTAGCTGGACACACACTCCCAGCCCAGGATCTGCTCTCTGCCAGGGACTGCAGTAATTGCTCTGCTTGGCTGCTTTGACTTGGCTGCAGTTTGGACAAGACGAGCTCAGCAGGGGGTAAATCTCAATAAAAAAACCCCCTCTTGCACTGAACAGGAGCAGCTCCATATTTCATCCCCCAAAATAAAACCTCATGGATGGAAAAGAGACTTCTTGTAATGAGTTCAAACTAAGGGTGAACCGAGGCAAAGCTCAGCAAAGGATCTGCATCACAACACAACCCTGGGGAAAACATTAATTAATTAACAGCTTCGTTTCATTTGCAGTGAAAAAAAAATAAAAAATCAACCCTGGCAATTACTGCCAACTCCAGAAACCACTGGAATCCTCAGCTGAAAAAAAGGAGAGCAGCACAGGGCCCTCTCCATTCTGTGCAGGTACAAACACAGGGATTTATCACAGGAGGATGGAGCAGAAACACACACAGAGGGATCCCAGTGCCAGACTCGTCTGGCAAACTGGGAAGAAACCAGTGAGACTTAGATGATGCTGGAGTTTCAGTGAAGGAAGCCCTGGGGTGGCTTCAGCATGTCCAGATTTATCAGCCACAAGTCACAGCTGAAAAGCCAACACACAAGAGCAGCCAGGAATTTTGGAGCTGTTTTCCCAAAGCACTGAATCAGAACACCCCGAGCTTGAAGGGACCTACAAGGATCATCAAGTCCAACTGCTGATGGCCCATGAAACTGTAAGAAACTGTAAGAAACTTCAGAGGACAGGACTCAACTGATGAACTTTGTTGGGATCTCAAGGAGGAAAAGCTTGACAGGAAATTTGGGAGAACAATTACACACCAAATCCACGCCCGACATATCCACGATGCCCTGCCAAAGGCTGCAGGATTTTCCTCTTTTGCCAGAAGCTGAAAACAGGTTCCCCCCAGCCCCTCCAGTGCTGACAGACACACAAAACCCTCAGGGAATTGTTGAGATCAGCTGCAGTGTGCTGCAAAAAGTGCAAGAGCCCTGAAGCAGAGGGCAGGTAAAAGGAAGCGTTTCCAGGCTGCTGAGAGCAGGGAATAAGATTCAGATTTCACAGGTCCTCTGTCCCCTAAGCTTTCCCCCAGCCTTGGCACACCAGAATCAAGACTTCACCTCACTTTTAACAGGCTGGTTTCTGTCTGCTCCCAAACACAGACCTCTCTAGCAGAGCCAAGATGCCCAACACTGGGCTTGCCAAAGAGAAATCCCCCCAACCAGGGAGCTTTCTTAAAATCCTCTCCCCCTCTCACTCCCACGCTGTGTGAAAGGTCAGAGTCACCAAATCACAAGTGTCTGTGGTCCCTACACATTCCTCTCCTGGCCAGTGGTCCTTGGCCTGAACCAGAACCTGCCCTGAGCCTCAGTTTCCCTCCTCTGTAAATTCTGATACCTTTAGGAAGCTCTAAAGATTGAAAGCATGAAAGGGTCACTAACCATGAATAGGACCTCCGTCCCTTCTTCCCGGTGTGATCCTCCCACTGCATTCAACCAATAAAAGCCTCCTAAAATGAAACAGAAGGAAAACAATTACGTTCAGGGAAAGAGAGACCTGAAATCCTGGCTCTCTCTCACTCAGCCTGCGTGGCTGAAACACTCTGGGCCCTGTGGTACTCACCAACACCAGCATGGGAACCTTCTTCCTCAGCCCAGACCCCTAACTAAACCATGGGCAGGACTCCTGGGTCCTTCTCTCACCTCCCAGGTGCTTCATTTCAATTGGAATCACAGAAATCCAGGCTGAATGGAACTGATTCCAGGCAGCCCATCCCTGCCCCGAGGCAGGGCAGCTCTGCAGGAACACAGAGGCAAAAGCCACACACAGCAAAACTCAAACGGAGCCATTTCCACGTTTTATGCTTTTCCCTTTACCTTTGCTACATTTAGACAAACATCAGGGAAAAGCGAACCAGCTCTTTTTACAGCTATTGAAAGGCACTCAGTGCACAAAGACTGCAAAGCACCTGAGGAAGAAAACAAAGGTGCCAAATGGACTGGAAACTCTCACTATTCACATTCCTGACCTGAATGAATGACACCTCTGCTGACACACTCGACCTCATGCCAGAAGACTCAGGATCAGATTCTCAAGTCAGTGCCAGAGCAAAGCTGAGATGAGAAACAGAACCAGGGTGTTTCCTAAATCCCCCGTTAGCACCAAGCCTGTCAGCCCCAGGGACCTTCAAAAAGAAAGGGGTTCACCCCTGACCAGAGAGTAGCTCATCTTTGAATCACGTTCCACTCAGGAGCAGCTTCCAAATACAGGCAAACAGTCCTGATTTGACACACAAGCACCTGAACTGTAGGGAGCCAGCTCTGCTCCCTCCCAGAACTCCCTCAGGATGGGCAAAGCAAGAACCCAGGAAGAACAACTCGAACCAACTGCAGTTGCAGAGGCACAGCCTGCAACCTCCTCCTCCAAACCAAGAGCTGCTGAGCTGAGCTTTGGCACAGGCAGGAGAAGCTCCCACCGTGAGGAAGGTGCCCAGGAGATGCCATTTCTTCAGGATGCTCCAGGACAAGGGAGCTTCCCCCTCGAGGGGAAGCTGTTTTCCTCCTGAAGTTGATACCAAGAAGGCTCTAAGAGCGCTAACACCTGATGTCCTTACCAGAACGGGTCTGAAACCTGCCTGTCCCCACAGAAGTGACACCAGTCTCACTGAGGGCTCTTGTGGGAAGGAGTTTGAGGGAGAGCAAGAGCACAGCATTTCTTGGGAAGAGCTGAAGACAAGCACAGGCCTCTCCAGAGCAGCTCTGAGTGTGTCCACCCCATGCTGAGACCCAGCAAGGGACTGTCCCCAGGGAAGGGCCGGTGCTTCCAAGGCAAGGCCAGCAGATGCTTGATTTTTAAACAGCCACAACTCAAAGGAAGTGTTACTCACAACAGGACCCTGCAGGCTTCACTGTTTATTCCACCCATGGAGTCATAGTAGGTGATGGTCTTTTTCCTGAAGTCCACAACCTACACGAGGAAGAGATTTGTTAACGAGGCCCAACACGAGGAGCAGGAAAGAAAATTCAGATCATTTCAGAGCAGAAAAGGATTTCAGAGGACTAGGAACACCCCTGGCAAACCCTCCCCAAAACCCCCACTTCCTGCTGTGTTGTTTAACCACCTGAATCCCTAAACCAGCCTCTCCTCAGTTAAATGCTGATTGTTAAAGCCACAGACAAGGTTTACAGAGGCTTTGCTCCACCTGACACACACATAACTAAGCAGTTCAGGACACCAATGCCCCAGGACTAGGTGTGTTTTTGGGGCTCCAATCCCCACTTCCACCTCACCTGTGTGAGCACAACCCTTCCAGGCAGTTAATTAACAATTTGAGGAGGTCTGACCGAAGGAAGGTGACAGAGGATCAGAATCCAGGCAGGATGTGGCCCTGCACAGGTGCCAGCAGCCAAAAGCAAGGAATGGAACAAAGCACGGGGTGGAGAAAGGTGGGCTATCTGTCATCTAAATCTCTCCCAAACGAGCCAGGGGCAACAGCTCCAAAGGTGAGTTTGTGGGAACGGGGAAACACGATCTCTCTCCAGAGAATAAGCTGCCTAATGTGACCTTCACAGCTTTTAAAGACTAGAAACACATCAAAAAGTTTCTCCTGTCTTTGCAACTCGCTCTGCACTTCGGTTTTAGCCACAATTTGCCCTCCACGTACAAACCTCTGGCAATTGCATCATTAAAGAGACGTGAGATTTTTGTCTCAATCACAGGATGAGGCTTGCTAGGACAAGTGGCTCTTTGCAGGGAATAAGTAAAGCACTCACAGCCAGACACCAGTGCACTCCCAGGTGGATGGGCACCAGCAGCAGATCCACGGAGAAGATATCCACTTTTTTAGTCCACCTTTTCACAGCTTGGTACCCCGCCGTTTTCAATTTGGTGAAGAAGAAGGTGTTGAAAGCATGAACTGCTGGAAAACCCTTCTCTTTGCTTCGCTCCATCAGCAAATTCATGTAGAAATTAATTATCTGTGAAAGGATAAGCACCCAGGACATGTCACCATGTTGACACTTGAGGAAAATTAGGGAATAAACAGGTTTTCCTCCTGCAGAACTGTCCCCTGGGGGATTTACAACAGCTCTAGGGCATTAAAACCCTCAAAAAACTCAGAAATATTTAGGAATCAGTCTTTGTCACAATCTATATTTAAGATCTACTTTTTGTTTTGCCCTGATCATGTCCATAATCAGTCCCACTCCTCCCAATATTATTATTTCTCCAAGTGCCTGGTTTACACAGGGGTTTCTGTGTTTCCTCAGAGTGAATCCCAGTCCACACATCCACCCCGAGCTCCTCCAGCACCAAAACACGTTTGTTCACTTCCACCTGCTTGAAATGGATGCAGAAGAACATCCCAAGGGCCCCAGGTGGGTTCCTCACCTCATCATTGAGCCAGTTGAGGTTATTGAGGGTCTGGATGTCCTTCCGAGTGATTGTCAGCCGAAAAGCTTCACTGAGCACCTCGTCTTGGTTCCCACCCCGGAACACATTCTTGATTTCCTTCTCCATCTCCTGCAGGGAGGACACAAAGAGCACTGGGAAGGAGAGTTCCTGCTTTCCCTCCCATCCCAAAGGCTGGGCTCAAACCCTCGTTTATTCTTTGCTCTTTTGCTCCTCCCTCACTACAAAATGAGAAGAGGGGACAGGGATCTGTTTCTGTGCACAGATCTCAGGGAATCACATTTGGATTTACAGCTCTTATGCACTCAGGTCAGTAAGGAACTCTCACAAAGGGCCTTCTTATACCACCAGGACTTTACCTGAACACTGAACTACTGCCACAACCAGTAGGACCTTTTCCCTCTTCCCTCACCTAGAAGCTGCTCTGATACTAATTAAAAATCCTCCAGTTACTCGCTCTCATATATTTGCAATAATAAAATTCAAGGTTTTTTTGGTACTTAGAAACCTTAATTAAACCCGAGGCTACTGAAAAGGGGAAGAGGGTACTTTTATAAAGTGATTTGAAATTTATTCTCTCAAGTCTGTATGTTTCTGTGCTACCTCTCACCACAACTGTACACAAATCAAAGGCTTCCTGCTGAAGTGAGATGCATTCCTGTTGTCTGATTTTTACTGACCTCCTCTTACAAAGCAGTTGGTTCCTATGCACTATCATATATGGTACATAGACATATGTACCATACATATGGACACCAGATCCAAGTGCACCAACCTCAGTGATCTCAGGGAACTCCTCCTCGACCTCAGCTGACTTGGCATCCTCCTTCTCTTCTGGGATCACCGTGACAGGGATCTCCTTCTCGAGGGGCACCCGGAGATTTAAATCCACCAGCTCTGGCACAGAGTGCTCCTGTTCCTGCAACCGCTGGAGGACAGACCTTGGCATGAGGTGGTGACTGAGGAATTCACCTCACCAGGGCCTGGGGGTGGGACAGGAACAGCACAAAGCTGTGCCAGGGAAGGTCTGGGTTGGATCTCAGGGAACAGTTCTTCCCCCAGGGTGGGCACTGGAACAGCTCCCTGGGGCAGCACCAAAAGAGTGGCAGAGCTCAAGGAGCGTTTGGACAACATTCAGGGACATTGTTGGATTGTCCTCTACAGGGCCAGGAGTTGGGATTTGGGAATTAGTGGGATTTTGGGCTACCCTGTGCAGGGCCAGGAGTTGGACTGGCCCTTCTGTGGGGCCAATTGTTCCAGGAGATCCAAAGGGACATTTAGGATCACAGAATCATTAGGGTTAGAAAAGACCTCTGTGATCATGGAGTCCAATCATTCCCCCAGCACTGCCAGGTCCACCACAAACTATGTCCCCAGGTGCCACATCCACCCATTTTTTGCACACTTCCAGGGATGGTGATTCCATCACTGCTGTGTTCCAAGGCTTGACCACTATTTCAGTGAAAAAATATGCCTTAATATCCAACCTAAACCTCCCCTGGTGCAACTTAAAGCTGTTTACCCCATGACACTCCCGAGAACTCTGCCACAGGAAGGGAAAGCAACAAAAGCACCAATTGGAGTTGTTGTTTTTGTCTTTTTTTTTTCCATTTCCAATTTGCTTTCTACTCTGTGATGTAGCAATCTGGCTTGCACAGACTGTTCTCCTCATTACCTGGTTCTGCAGCTGCAAGGCCAAGGCTTTCTTCTCTTCAATCTGCCTCAACCTCTCCCGAGCTCGCGAGTCGTAGACGCTGGTCCTGGAAAAGCACATTTTACGGGGAAAAACCTCAGTGTTTCATTCCTCCCCACGAGCACTCACCCCAGGGAAACCAGAGCAGAAAACATGGACTTACAGCTCTTTGATCCATAGTTCTGCCTGGAAGAAGGAGGGGCTAGAAAGGAGAAGAAGGGACAGCTGTAAGTGTTCTTCACGTGGAAAGTTAAGTAATTGCCTGAGAAGTGACTTGGAAGTGTTTGATGCATCACCCTCAAGTTTCTGTAGCTACAGCAAAGTGCTCTCTCTTCACAGACACTCAGAAAGCCACTGGTCACTTGCATTCTCACCTCCCCATGCACATATAACCCAGAGTAACATACTCCTTCCCCCAGCTGCCATGTCCCAGCCTTTTACCTTGGTGCTGGGGTTCTGGAATCCTTTACTTTGAGCAAAATGACAGAGTCTGAGCCTAAAGAGAGAAAAGTTGAATGGAATATTACTTTCCTTACCCTTATCACCCACTTCCCCAGCTGCTGACCCCAAATACAGAGAGGGAGAGAAAAAAGGTTTGCCACAGACATTTAAGTCACTTGCCAGGTTTTGGGGAATTCATTTGGGGTTTGGTTTTTTGGTTTGGTTGGGTTTTTGTGGGTTTGGTTTTTTTTACCTTCAGACTGTGTGTTAGATGCTGGTAGGTGTTCTTGCTGCTGCTGGGCTGTGGAGTTACTGGATTGGAAGATACTGGAGGGATAACTGGGGGCAAAGTAGGGTGATGGTTTGGGCAGGGGGTGCTCCTGGGCCTGGAGGATGGTGGTGGCTGAAGTGGCTGGTACAAATCTGGGAGCTTCAAACAGCTTTGAGTCCTCACTGGGTGTTTCTTTCACGATGATTTTGCTGGAATTTGAACACCTGGACCTAAGTCCAGCAGAAAGTGAACTCCCAGCAAGATCCAAGTGGTGCTGTGGGATGGGGAAGAGCAATTTCTATACTCACAGGTGGAAGGGGAACAAGGAGGAGGGTTTGGATGTGGAAAATTGCTTTCCTGTGACCATCTGAAGCAGCTGCCTGTAGATCTCTCGCTCTTCCTCTCGCACTGTCTGCAGGGAGACAACCAGAGATGTCCAGTCAACATGCTGGACTGGATGATCCCTGTGGATCCAGCTCAGGATATGACTCCCTAACTTCAACAGAGACACTGTGAACGCTGAGCAGATACACATGAAGTGGAGTTTTGTGGCTGCAAACACACCCAGGAGCCTTGAAGAGCTCAACCACCAGCCTTGCTCAGCCCAACTCCACAGGGCACAAAACATTTGAGCTGCCTCAAATCGCTTCATGATGCCCCAAAAGAGACCTCCCCCCTCTTTGAAGAGTCTCCCAGGCTCGTCCCTACCTCCTCTGCTGTGCTGATGAAGCGCCTGGGGGTCTTCTTGGGGCTCAGAAGACTGCGGCGACAGGGCCCGCTCCACGATGGGCTGGGGGCAGCTTTGATGGGAAAGGCTGAGGCATGGCAGTGGTGGTTGGATTTTCCCCCATAACTGTTGGATGTCCCACTGCAAGGAGGGAAAAAAACCCCTCAACCTGATTGATTTGATTCCACAGCTTTGGTTCTGACTGTATTGTCCCCCATGTCCCCAAACCCAGACAAGAACGGCGTTATCGGGATCAGGAATCAGGAGTTCAAGGTGGGTTTAAGAAAATTTTAAGGGTGGGTTTTAAGACAGTTGTAAGAACCATCTCAGAGCTTGAGCCTGGCCCTCCATCAGTGATTTCCAACCTTTCCCAAAGGGATGCCACCAGGTGGCACTGCAAAGCCTGGAAACTCCCTCTGTCCAGACCTTCCCGCCAGATCCAGCCGCTCCCCCTCAGTCGGCTGAGCCTCTCCCAGTTTGTATTTTGGGATAAATAACCCCTGCCCCGCCTACCCCCACTCCCACCCTCAGCTTCACCAAACCACTTGTGATCAGTCTGGCCTTTCTGTTGAAATTTTTTCCCAATTTGCAAACAAATTTGGGGGTTTTTTTGGGCTTGACCTGGTCTGGAAAGGTCTGAAGCAACACAAGTTCAGGCCAGGTGCAAAGCCAGGTCCTGCACCCAGTGCCACACACACTTAGCAGCACATTTTCATCACAAAACACAACATTACTAATCTTCCCCCCCACCTTTTCCAGCATTTCCAATTTAACAACATTCCCATTCCCAGCACACCCAAACCCAGCTTGTTACACCTCCAGCTCCTCTAAGACAGAGGTGCTTCTACTCTCCAAAACAGCCCTCACCCCCTTTGTCTGTGCTACAGGGAGGTTTTGAACATGGAAAGGCACAGACAGACCTTGACCTACACAGTTATTTCCCCCTTGGACTCACTCCTTGTTCATCCCAGGGGTTTGTGGGGCTGGATTTCCCCCCTGGGGGTGCTGAGCACAAAGGGCAGCTGTACAAACCTGGGGTTTTTGCGAGCCTCAAGGTAGGAGCCTCTGCTCACCCTTGGCTTCTGCAGCCCAGAGCCCACAGAGGGGCCTGAGCTCCTCCACTGCCCGTTGGCACCGGAGCTGAAGGGCCGGGGTTCCCTCTGGGCCTGGTAGTTCTGAGGACATGGCATGTCTGCAGGGGTGAAGCACAGCAGCAGTGAATAAACAGCCCTATCCCCCTCCATGAGCTGCTCAGGGTGGGGAACAGCCAAACCCTGACACCTCAGCACTGTCTCACCTGGGCTGTAGTTGAGGGCACAGGAGGCATTTCCAGCTGGGCAGGTGAAGCTGCTGATCTTGGGGGGTAAAAACTGTGGGAGAAGAGCACAGGTTTTGGTCAGGAGCAAGAACAGCTCAATCTTAAACCCCAGGCACGGTAAAACTACGAGGTGGGAGTGGGGATGAAAAAGCTGCAGCTCCATCCCCGTCCTGGAATGCAGGGTGGGGACACGAGGCAGCAACACTCAACGCAGCCCAAACATCACTCAGCCCTAAGACCCTAAAACGAGCCCAGCTGGGGGTGCTGGGCATTTCACTGAGCAGGGAAGAGCAAACACTGCTTTCATTTCGATTCCCTGTGCAGGGGTGGCTTCCAGGCTCGGGTTGCCCATCCCCAGGCACATCCAGTGTCACACATTTGGGGACTGGGGCTCTCACAAGGGCTGGGCTTTGGACTTGGGGAACCCGCACAGGGTGCCCAGAGAAGCTGTGGCTGCCCCTGGGAGTGTCCCAGGCCAGGCTGGATGGGGCTGAGCAACCTGGGCTAGTGGAAGGTGTCCCTGCCCACGGAATAGGGTGGGACTGGATGGTCTTCAAGGTCCCTCCCAACCTAAACCATCCCACTTTTCCCTCAGCTCTTCCAGGCTTCAGCAGCTTTTCCTGTATTTCTGCCTGCTTATTCCCACGGGATTATGGAACAGTTTGGGTTGAAGTGACCTTTAGAGGTCCTTTTCCTCCCCTGGGGCTCCAAGCCCTGGTGAGGGACTTGGGACAAGGAGTGATAGGACAAGGGGTGAGGGGCTTCCCGCTGGAAGAGTTGGCTCCGTGGGATATTGGGCCGAAATTTCTCCCTGGAAGGCCGGAGCGGCCCCGGAATGGATTTCCCAGAGGACGCCCCATCCCTGCAGGTGTCCGAGGCCAGGTTGGAGCCCCCTGGTCCAGTGGAACGTGTCGCTGCCCTCGGCTTTAAAAACCGGGCTTTACGGTCCCTCTGCAGCCAAGCCCCGCGGGGTCTCCCCAGCCCGGGAAGCCCCCGGGCACCCTCAATGCCCGGGAGAGCCGCAGGAAGAGCGAGGCAGAGAACACAGCACTTCACCCCCCCGCGCCCCGCCCCACGGCCGAGCCCCCGGCGCGCACCTCGCTCTCCGGGGCTTTGCGGGGGTCCCGCGGGAAGGCCTTGAACACGGGGCCGTGGTTGGACCGCGGCGCGTCCCGGGCCTCCATCCTCATGGGCGCCGCGGCCGCGTCCGAGGGAGCGCCCGGGAGGCGGCGGGGCGGCCGCGCCGCCGGTTTTCCTTCTGGAAGCCAAGAGAGCAAGGAAGAGATCAGGGAGGAAAGGCCCCAAAGGCCCAAGGCCCGGAGCCGCCGCCCGGCCGGCCCTGCCGCCCTACCGGAACCTCGACCGGAAGCGGAAGTGGAACCGGAAGCGTCCCGAGCGCGCGCTCTTTTCCCGGGCTCGGCGGCGGCAACGAGGCGGCGGGACCGGAAGTGGACGCCGGGGGTTGAGCGCCGACGGAAGTGACGTAAGGGAGAGCGCTGAGTGGGGAGGGCGCTCATGGAGCGCGGTGCGGGGAGAGGCGCGCCCCCTGTCGGGCCGGAGGTCCGGGGGGGGGTCAGCCTATAGAGGGGGGGGGTCACCCTATAGAGGGGGGGATCACCCTATAGAGGGGGGGTCACCCCGTGGGCGCGGTGACACCGCAGGCTGTCACCCTGGGGGAGTGTCACCCAAGGCAGGGGGTCCTCCTGTAAAGGGTCATCTTATGGGGAGGGGACCACCCTGTGGGGCTGTGACCCTATGCGGGCTGTGACTCTCCAGAGGGTCACCCTACAGGGGGTCGTCCTGTGGAGCTGTAGCCTTGCAAGGGGGTCACTCTGTGGGGAGGGGGGCACCGCACAGGGCAGTGTCACCCTGTGGTGTGTCACCCAGCGGGAGTCACCCTGGGAAGGGTCAGGGAAGGGTCAGGGTTAGGGTCGGGGCAGGGTCAGGGAAGGGTCAGGGTCAGGGTCGGGTCAGGGAAGGGTCAGGGCAGGGGCAGGGTCAGGGTCAGGGAAGGGTCAGGGCCGGGTCAGGGGCAGGGTGAGGATCGGGGCAGGGTCAGGGACGA
>JAWWTY010021937.1:0-31134 GCA_035222235.1 Margarornis squamiger | reverse complement strand
TCCATTTGACACTAATTTTACTGGATTAAAAAGCATCCAGTCTTTTCAGTTCCAAAAGTATGTTATCCTAAAAGTATTTGTCAGTTGTTTCATAGTTTCCAGGTGGCCAGTCTGAATTTATAAGTGCAGTGGGGGGGACATTGGTTTCTATATTTTGATAGACAGCATAAACCTCTGCAAAATCGCTGTGAATGCACCATTGAGAAACAAGTAATGGGGGTGTGGGTTATGCTTTTTGTGGGGAGCAGGGAGGCTATATAAGGGCAGTTTGAAATCAGTGAGTATCAGTGCTTTATCCTTTTTCTGATGACACCCAGGGCATGTTTCTGCTGGCAGGGCCGCTGAAGGGAACTTTGAGTTAGTTTGTGATAAAGTGATGCAGTGAGTGAGTTTGGGTGGATAGTGTAGTGTGTGCACCTGGGTTCTCTCAGTCACTGCTCTCCCTGAAGGGTTCCTTCACAATGAGCAGGTCTGATTCCAGTAACTGACAGGGAGATTTCTCCCTTTTCCTTGTCCTTCTTCTCCTTTAATTTGTCAAGCTTTGTTTCATAGGTCTTTTTTTTTTTTTTATGACTCCCCAGGTATAAAAACTCACATTTGTCTACACTGTTGGGCAGACTGAAACTAGTTGTGAAAATAACCTGATTTATGTAGTAAACTCTAAGATTCAGTGCTCATTATACAAACATAAGTAAAGCATTACAGTAGAGAGGATCTGATAACTATTATGTCTATTTAAAAACTAGAATTGTATTTAATAGGAGGAAAAGATAACTTTTTGGTTTTCTAAATCTATATATGGTATATCACAATATAAAAAATTCTAAATCAAAGTAAGAAGATTAATTAAGTTTTCTCCTTTAACTGCCCTAATAAATTTACTTAAAGCATTAAAAAGACTCTTCAAATTTATCTACTTAACTATCTGCTATTTAACTACTTACTTACTACAAACTTATATACAAACAACAAGAAAGGAACCAAAAGGCCAGGTGGCTTGCCTGGGTGTTAATTGCTCTGGTCATAAAGTTCTTCTTACTTACAAACCTTCTATCCTGTGAAAATTATCATATTGTGCATGACATGGTATATCAGAGGTACCTCATCTGGTTAAAAATGGAGTTATGCTATACCAGGAAAAAGATTTTGTATCCAAAACTAAAGTGATCATTTATTCTATTCATTCACACACATTGTTAGTAAATCCCTTTATAAGTGAATTTTCTACCTTGGAGTTTTGTATTGATCAAAAGGAAACTTTGAAGCAGCAGTGCTTTGATGGAGTGGAAACTTTCCAACTCTCTTTAGAATAAGCAGCTTTATGAGGTTTGTTTTCTTCTGGGTAATACAGCTGGAACCAGGGATTTGTTTCACTAAGACCCGTTTCCATATATTAGCTTTAGGTGAATAACAATATAAGTTACTTGCAATGCAAAATTGTTGTAATAACAAATTCACTCAGTATTGTTCACTGAACATAGAAGTTCATAACACAGATTTTTTTCCTCCAACTATAGCAGAATAGTGTGAACAGTAAATAGATTTAAATACTTGTTTTGCAACTCCTTGTTGATTTGACAAACTTTTTAAAATATAATTTTCCCCTCATTTTGTCATCATTTTCCCTGTTATATTTCCTACATTCTCAATAAATTAATCTTATTCTTTAGCTTCTAAATTTTCAAAGTAATCATCTGTCCCTGAACTATCTGTCAATCATTTTTTTTTTATAACTAATGGTTTTGGTTTACTTGGCAGCAAAGTAAAAATAAAAGTGTGTCAGGTATTTCTGGAGATATGCTCATGAGATGTGAAATGTCCAAGACTGACAAAAATAGTAACAGTTCTAAAAGGAAGTTTAAAACTTATTTTAGTATATTTTAATTTAGTTGCTTTCCAAGGTGTGCTTATTTTCTCTCTTAATTATTTTTTGAGTGATGCACAGATTTTAACCAAAGAGATAAGGATTAGAGCAGTCTTTGCAAACACCAACTCTGCTGCATTCCTCAGATATGTCTTCGATTTTGAAAGCATGTTTTTTTCATTCATGAAAACTGAATTCTCATCAGGTCTGAATTCAATTCAAATGATTGAATTTGACTTGTGTTGATGACAATACAAGCTCTACCAAGTATCCTCTTGAGTTTCTAGTTATGTTGGCAAAATATTCTGAGTAGACTTGTTCTTGAGGAGCTCTACCACTAGCTAACACTTTTGTGGAAGAAAGGTGACAGTGGAAGAAACTTAAAGATAACTGGAAAAAAGATAATAAATATCAAAAACATAAATAAACAATAACATCAAACACTGTTACTTTCTGTGGTTTCTTTAGGGCTTACATGAGTGAATAATTCCACTGGGAAGACATAAAATAAGGCTTTGTATCTACATGATAAATGAATGTGGTCTTTTAAAAAACAAAAAGACTTTTTCTATGCCAAAATGCTTCAATGTTTTCAATGATTTCAGTCTTCTCAGTTTTCTTGGTCAGTATGAGATGATACAGTTACCTGCCTTCAGGCAGAGGGACACTTTTCTTGTACTAATTCTGATCTTCAGGAATAGGGAAGAAACAAATACTTTTGAATTTAGATCTTACCATGTGAGTTAGAATTCAAATAACTTTGAAGTTGTGCTTTTTTTTTCCCATACACTCTCTGTAATATTTTTCTGTAGTCTGTGATTTCAGTCAGTGAGTCTCAGTTCCAGATCCATAGTCTGCAAAGACTCATGCATTTTATTGTCTGCTGTGAACTTATTGAGATGATTCATATTTGAGAGTTTAATATGTATGTAACCATTTGCTAATCTTGTTTCTCATTTTGGTTTCTATTTCAAAATTATTTTAGTTGAGATGTAACCAGAACTGGTTTCATATACTGTCATGGTTTAACCCCAGTCAGCAACTAAGCCCCACTCACCTGCTCATCATTCCAACCCACCTCCAGTGGGATGAGAGAGAGAATCAGAATCATAAGGGTGAAGACAGACAGTTTGATGACACAGAAAGGGAAAAAAATGTAATACTAATAATGGTAAAAGAAGTAGAATGTACAAAACAGATTATGCACAGTGCAATTGCTCACCACTGACGCCCAGCCAGTTTCTGAGCACCAGCTCTGGCCAACTTTCTCCCCAGTTTATATACTGAGCATTATGTTGTACAGTACGGAATATCTCTTTGGCCAGCTTGGGTCAAATGTTCTGGCTGTGTCCCCTTTCAGCTTCTTGTCCCTCTCCAGCTTTCTCACAAGCATGGCATGAGAGCCTGTAAAGTCCTTGACTTACAGTAAGCACTGCTTAGCAACAAGTAAAACATCAGTGTGATACCAACATTATTCTCATACTAAATCCAGAACACAGAGCTGTGCCAGCCCCTAGGAAGAAATTAACTCCACCACAGATGAAACTAGGAAAATACACATATGATTGCTCCTTGATTATAGTCTGAGTCTTATTATCACTCTTTTAAATGTACTTGCTTTTAAGTCAGCACGAAAGAGGCAGAAAATTTGGACTTTGTGTGTTTTTACAAATAAATAAAATAGTTGCTCTGTGAAGTACCTAACAACCCTATTTTACTATGAAGTTACTAGCAGTGGAGAATTAAACATTTGGTGTAGGAAAACAGACAGATGTTCTTCTCCAAGGCCTGTTCTGATTTAAACTTCACAAGACCTCTGAAGATACTCTTGCAGACCAGTTCAGGATTTGAAAAATGTGTATTATAGCTATGGTCCTTTTCCAGAACAGAAGAATCAAAGATTAAGAGTAGATGGTATTTGAAAACACCTTTTCCTAGGAAAACTACTTAGTGAAAAAATATATACAAGAGGAACAAAATCAGTCATATTTGGATTTACTAAATTTATGGCCTTGGCCTTATGGTGAGGTTGTTAGGATTTTTGTTTGTTGTAGTTTTGTTTTTGGGGTTTTTTTTGTTTGTTTGTTTTTAAATGGGAGAATATTAAATTTCTGCTATCAATTACAGCTGAATGCAGGTATTTTGGATGCCTTGTCATAATAGGGTGTACCTCACCAAGACAAGCACTGTGACTGGCTTTGAAAACAATGTTTTACTGCTAGCAGACTGTTAAATGCATCTGATACAGACAAAGAGGGAATATTTAAATGGTGGAGAATATTAGACTACTATGAACTTTTGAGGCTTTTAAGAAATAGAGGTGCAGGATTTGGTGTATTAATTTGGGATAAAGTGAGCTCCTCTTCAACATAAGATAGAAATATAGGAACATCCAGGATGAAGGTATTTTGGTGTTTTCCATTCTTAAAGATTTGTGAATATTTAATTTATTAAGGTAGTGGAGTTCCTAGTATCAGTATGTTTTTGTTTACATGTGCTCACTGCTCTACAAGTGTTTCCTTCTTTGTGCTTCATGTAGAGTAATTCCGGAATTTTTCCTACTATCTCTGTGTAATTTTCGGTGAATTTATGTCGATGATTGGCTCCCTGACCTGAAGTCCATGTACTTTGTTTATCAGTAATTTGTTTCTTATTTGACTTTTCTTCAGTTGGGAACCTTGTTGTTTTTGAGTGTGATTTGGAAACACCCAGGCTTGTTGTCTCATTATATGCTTTGTCCAGCTCAGCTGGAAGGTAACCATATATCTGCCAGTGCTATTAAGAACAATAAAGAAAAAGCAAGGGCATCAGTAGAATCTTTCTTCCAACAGACATTAGTAGCCAAGTTGCATGCTAATCCTTCATAATTCAGTCATTATCAGAATTTGGTAAGGGTACTGGCATCTATTTTAGGTAGGAGATTTTTAAAAAAACCCACACATTTATAGCAATGATTCAGACTGAGAGTGAAGTTTCTAACTTCAAACAGTAACTTTCCTAATATTTCTCTCAATTTTTTCCCTAAGTCAGGTGGACATCTATTACATCTATTTATCTGTTTTATAGTGTTGTCTCTTACTCTCCTCATTCCCTTAGAAGGCAGAAAACCCTATGTGTCTTTAGGAAATAAAGTATGCAGTTTTAACTAGCACATTAAAGAACATTCACAGTAATAAGTGACTAATTCCATGCAGTAAATAGAAAGAGAATATCATTCAATGTAAAACCATTCAACATAGACCATGGTCTTCTTCAAGTCCTACTCATTCAACAGAGTCTTTCTTTTATAATATCATTAATTTGTTTTTCAATTCTACATATTATATAAACTTAATTAGATATCAACATTAATAGACTGGAAGGGATTGTGTCTGCTGCCTTCAGTGGAGGGATTTTACATCTGTTTGGAGTCAGTAATCTCTTATTACTGTTACTTCACTGTATATACCTGTGAAGGTGTTTTGTTGGTAAGATCCTGTTTGATTGACTGATTATATTATGCAGTATGTAGAACTCAACATGTCTATGTTGAAGCACTAGGCAGTCTGCTGAATCACTGTTCATTGATATTAGCTCTCGCTTATGAATTTTTAAGGAGCTTTGTGGAAAATCAATTACAACTGCTGAGACTGGAAGGGAAGCTAGCAGGTCTTTTTCTTTTCCATCTGTGCATGCATCTTTTTGTGACTTACAAATTTAACTCTTGCCTGATGTGTTACTGGTGTTTCATGTTCGTAGTGCTGCTGGCTTGCTGCTCTTACTTATGATCTTCTCCCAGTTTTAGAGGCTTCTGGATGGTATTAGTGTATGGTTTTACAGCTTTGTCATTGCTTGAATACTTTAAGATACTATTCTCCATATATTTGCAAACTTGAGTGAAGGTTAGATTCAGTAAAGTTCTGAATACTCTGGCCCTGATTCAATGAAGAAGTTTATTTAATGTACTGAATTATTTTGCCTCAAATCTAACAAACCAGTATATATGAGAATGTCTATAATGCTCAGGCATGGATTTATGAAGGGAGCAGGGCTAAGTGGCCTTTAGTCCCTTGAACAGGCTTGTGCTTAATAAGGAGTGAGGGGGCACATACTGTGAGATAACTGCACTGCCTTGGAATAAGTAGCACTGTTTTGGTTCTGAGTAGCTAAAGAACCAGCCCAGGTACTAAGGTGGGTTATAACTGTACCACCAGCCTCAGAGCAGATGCTGAACATGATTCCTCAGGTTAGCCAAAGCTGGAGTGCAATGGAACAAATCATACTGTGCTGCTGTTGTCCTGCTTGTGTATTTGCCCATGTCTTGGCAATCTACCATTTGGCCTTCTTTCCCAGGTGTTTGGTTGAACTTTCTTTGTCACTTGGTTTAAACTATGGGAAATGTGTTGAAGACTCTCAGCAGTGGTGTGGGTGTGCCACTCTCCTTTCTGCAAAGTGGCTGGATTTGTGGCTAAACTAAAACACATCTCTGTTGTTAATCCAGAATTGCAGTGGATTAACTTGACAGAAAGTAAGTGGCTAGTGCAACAAGAAGTGTGATTTGTTTTTCTTTAAATACATGCATCTAGTCTAGGAAAACTGATTGTTGTCTTATTCTCTCATTCAGGTTAAAGGTTTTTAAAATTTTTATAAATTAATATTTATCTTATGCACCTATAATATGTAAATGGCAAAGTTATTCCTACAGAAAATAGGTAATGTTATGCTTTATTTTGGTTATAAAATGCAAGAAATTATGCTCTCAGTGAACTATACTTCTGTATTGATGCTGAAAAATGTTGAAATAACAGAAACTATGAAGAGTCTTTTGGATCTTTTATCAGTAAAAAGGTATTTATTGCCAATGTTAGGAAGGTAGCCAGCTCACGCTGGACAAACTAGCTTGAATCCAAAGGTGCAAAACAAATAATTTATATATTTCAAGTACAGTTTCATCTAACATACATATTCATAACTAGGCGGAGTCTAGGCAGGGCTTGGGGCGGAGCTTTCTATATTATTCTCTTGGCATCAATATTGGGTGGTCATTTCCACTCTTCAGCCTCACTCTGGGGGTCACTCTCTCTTCTACCTCGTTTTGACCCTCTCAGCTTTCTTTGTTAGCAACCCAGTTTCCTCAAACATACAAAGTCCTGGCTCTGGGCCTCCTGTACCTACTTTAAACATCAAAATCTACTAGATTTATGGCCATGTATTCTATTGTGTTTTACTCCTACCATTCTTTCTGTAAGGAACAGATTGCGGTCTACTAAGCAGGGCAGAACACAACATTGACCAGTGTTTTTACAATGTTCTTCTAGCAAAACAGGCAGAACAAACGTTAGGCAATTATTTCTCCTAGCTCAGAGGCAAGGTATTATCTCCTTTTCTGCCCTTTTCTGTTATCAGTATGTTCTCAAATGTTTTGTTCTTATAATGCTGATTTATATTCTAGCTAGTGTATTGTGGGGCAAGGAACACACGCACAAGCTTGCCCGATAACATTCATGATGTAATGTAGAACAGTGGTTGACATTAACCAGCCTAACAACTAAGCCCACAGCAATGTTCTGGTGTTCAGATTCTTCCAGAAACTTGCTTTGATAATTGTAGGGATTAAATGGCAAATTCTGTCAAGGAAGTATTTCTATTTATTGTATATCTATCTGTCTGCCTGTCTCTTGGGTTAACTACTTTTTGGGGTCTTATCTTCTTTGCAATAGAAAATTCTTGACTTTTCTGTAAATAACAGTTTGAAAATTGGTGTAGCATAAATGTGTCTGTTAAGTAAGGAAGAAACATGAAAAACAAATGGACATTTTTCATTTGGCTTGGTACTTGACTGCAATCACGTGGGTTTTTTCTTTTATTTGCCTATAATTATATGCATATTATCTATGAAGCTGAAATATTCTTGCCATAGTAGGAGATAATTCTAGAAGATAAGGTAGTGTCACAGCAGATTTCTGTATTCTGTTTTGCAATCTCTGGAAAGTATTTGAGAAAGACCTGAATTTTCTTTCCATCTTCCTGCTTATATACACTCATTAATGAATGATACTTCGACTCCTAAACAGGTAGCCTCCTGCCTCTTTCCCAATACCTCTGCCTATTAATGGTGGTAACAGAGTTTATAACAGAAAGATGATTTTATTCCTGGAAATCACAAGAACTGCATTCCTGGCATGAAAGAGACCAATCTGTTTTTAATACCTTTATTGCATCCTCCACTTTCTGATTATTATACCATTCAGATGTCTTGTAAGAGCTTAGACCCATTTAAAAACATTATGTCATCAGATGGCTTTAGCTAAAAGAGCTTAAACAATTTTTAGGTATAGTATGACTTTACCTTTTCTGTTCTGTCCACACCTATAAAGACTTGTGAGTGTCTCCAGTAATGGTGGTCACAAGAAAATTTTGTACCAATGCTGTCAGTCCTTCTGAATTCTTTTATGTTAGATTCTTATAATGCATCTTAAATCTACATTGCTTTTATTTGTTTTGAGGTTTCTTTAGCTTTATGAAGGAGTTGGCCACTACAGACACTGTGCAGATAAAATTCAGGAAAACTAACTTTAATGCACAAATTTATTCCTGGTTTCAGCCACTATGGGGGATGACAATTTAGACTCTTCTTGAGGTAGAGACTTACTGTTCTGGCCTTGTGCATTAGAGATGATTAGAAAATGTGTGGGCAGGGTTTTTGTTTTGGTGTGTAGGGTTTTTTTGTTTGTTTTTGGTTTTGGGTTTTGGTTTTTTGTTTGTTTGATTTTTATGGTCAGAAGCACACAAATTCAATAGGGAAAACTTTATTTCAAAACAGTTTTGATGAAAAATATTCCTCCAGACCAGTTTCTTTCCCATTTCCTTTCATTTGTTTCTTCGTTCTTCTGCTTGCTCTTCATTCTGGTCAGACTTCTGCAATTGTGTTCCAATCTGCTCTGAATTATCCTTTCTTCCCTCAGTTCTGCTCTGTTTCAATATCTTGATTTTTTTTCATTGCAGTGCTTTAAAGCTTTTATCTTAAAGCTTTCTCCAGTGGACATGAGAAAGTAAACATAGTTGCCACTTCTATTGCATTTTTGAAATGCCCTGGAAAAATGGTACCAGTGGGCTGAGTGCCAAATCACCCAGAAAAAAGGTAAGTAATCTTTTAAGACTGAAGCACTGAGAAAATATTTAGAAAACAAGTTCACTTTTTTTTTTCCCCTGACTTTTTGACCCTTCCTGCATTTCTTATTTAAAGGTCTATATAGCATCATTTCACTTAGTTTTTCCTAGAGATATGCTTTTGACTAAATAACTTCATTATTTGTGCTGCCTTTGGGGTAAAATTCCAGGATGCTTCTACTTGAAGAACTGGCATCTTGGTTACAGCTGTTCAGTTCAGCAAATGAAAAGCACTGCCACAACCACAGGAACATTATAGGCATGTCTACAGGTATATCATCTGTTCAAAAGGTAGAAAGTAAAACAACAAACACTCTTGGAGTTATAGAGATTCATATGCCTCATATTCATGTACTTCATATTCATATACTTTGTTCATAGAACATTTAGAAGAATGGAGGTTTATTCTTTCTTTTTAAAGCTTTGTTGCTGAAATTTATTTCTCTCGTAGTCTTTAAACTACTTACTTGTAGAAAGAATAGGAAAACTTAAGCTTTCTTGATTGAATTTTTAAATTTAACTTACATGCTTCTCAGTAAAAATTCACCTCTAAATGAATGAAATTTTTAAAGATTTCAAGGCAGATTACTTTAAATTTTGAGAGTAAACTTCCTTTCCCATAGTGATTGGCAGAGCATATAGCACTCATTTGGCCTTTCTTTGTGTCCTTCTGTCCTTCTCAATGCATAAGAAAATAAAAGTTCATCAACTTTAGGCTGAACCCAACACAGTAGTTGTAAAGAGTACTTCATCTATAAGAGGAAAAATAAAAGGTAAATATTGGATGTCTTGGATTTGAAATGGATTGGACACTACTTGTCAAGGAATGTAAATGACTATCAAACTTCTGATTTATGTCACTCTTCCAGTTGTTGGTTGTTTTGTTGGTTTTTTGTTTGGTTGGTTTGTTTTTTTGTTTTTTGTTTGGTTGGTTGGTTGGTTTTTTGCATATATTTGCTCATCAGAAATTCCCTTCTATTTTCTTCACTGTAAAACTGATGGAAAGCATTGGGAAAGGCATGGAAGGCTCTTGAAGTTTTGTACTTCCATGGCATGGACCACAGTTCTGATGTAGGAAATATTTAAGCCTCCATTTTGACTGGGTAAAATATGTGGATGGTCTGCAATCTTAAAGAAGAAAAAATCTGTGCAAACACTGGACTGGGGGGTGACAAAGTGCAATTAAGGATCCTCTAAGCGCTGCAGCGATTTGTATGATGAAGGCTGACTTACTGCTGCAAAAAGACATCCTGAATTAAAAGTCTTTAACTCTGTCTTTTTTAGTATTGTCCTTTAGTTTTACTTTCTTCTTATTTTTCTGTGCTTTCAATATGTGAATTCAGGAACCCATCTCCAATCAAAGGGCAGTACCCGCTCTTTAGGTGAGTGGAAAGATGTCTTCAAAAACTGTGCATGTTTTCTTTTTTGGAATTGTTCCTAAGAGGTGTGCAAGAACAGATTTAATGTTCCTTTAAAATTGTACTGACACAGTTGCACAAAACCAGAATATTTAACTCTTTCCCCCATCCTTGGTCTCTTCATGGACAAGAGGAATGTCCTGAGGTGAATGAGCTAAGACTTAGATTTGTACCAGCAATTGTTTTGCCAGATGCATATGTCATTAAATACAATAATAATTAAACAGATGAAACATGTCTCTTTTTGATAAGAACCATGGAAAACAATTTAAAAAAAAATCACTTACCATCTAAACAGTTTCTCTGGTTTTAACCTAGGGTGGATGATGATTTAGAGTACTGGTTGATTGCACACTGAAATTTCTGTTGTTGAGGTCTTGATTTCTTGTGACTATCAACCTCAGGCTATAAATATTGGTTCTTTGAAAAGTTTCAGAAAGTAATAATCCAGCCATCTTCCAGAGTTAAGCTGGCAGTAAGACATTCCACAGTGCACACAGCAAACTTTTGTGTTTTATCTGCATTTGACCTGTACTATGATGTTAAAGAGCACATATTCTCCCTTTTTCCATTAGTATCTTTCATGATCGAGTTGTCTATGAATTTGTTCATTTCCTGTGTATTTGGTTTGTCAGGGGTTTGGTGCTGGGTGGTGTGACTACAGTGTTGGCTTCTGTGGGAAGCTGAGAGAATGTTTCTCCAAATGCAGCAGAGCCAGTTCCAGGCAGCTCCAAGATGGACCCACCACTGGCTAAGGTCGACCCAATCAGAAATGGTGGCAATGCCTCTGTGATAACATATTTAATAAGAAAAAAAAAAAAAAAGGAAAAAAAACAAAAGGAAAAAAAAAAGGAGTTATTAAGCAGACTTAATTGTGGCCAGGGAAGAGTGGAATGAGAATATGTGAGAGAAACAGCTATGTAGAAACAAAAGCCAATGTAGAAGGAGGGGCAGGAGGTATTCCAGGAACCAGAGCTGAGGTTTTCCTGCAGCCTGTGGTGTAGATCATGATGAGGCAGCGGTGCCCCTGCAGCCCATGGAGGACCACAGAGGTGCAGAGATCCACCTGCAGACCACGGAGGAGACCCACACAGGTGCATATGGATGGCCAAGAGAGGGTGGTGAACCCATGGGAAACCTGTGGGAAACCTGTGCTGGAGCAGGCTCCTGACAGGGACCTGCAGATCCATGCAGAGAGGACCTCATGCTAGAGCAGGTTCCCTGGTAGGACTTGTGATGCTGTGGAGGACCCATGCTGGAGCAGGCTGTGCCTGAAGGACTCCAGTCCATCTAAGAGTGACCTACATTGTAGCAGTTCATGAAGAACAGTTGCCTGTGGAAAGGACTCACTCTGGAGAAGTTCCTGCAGGACTGCCTCCCATGAGAGGGACCCCCTCACTGAGGCAGGTGAAGGACTCCTCTCCCTTAGCAGCAGCAGGAACAACATGGGATGAAGTGACCACAAACCCCATTCCATCTCCCTGCAATGCTGGTGGGAGGCAGGGAGAGTTTTTAACGTTTATTTTACTTCTCATCCTCCTGTTCTGGCCTTGTTAGTAATAAATGCAATTAATATCCTCAATTTGGGTCTGTTTTGCCCTTGATGGTATTTGGTGAGTAATCCCTCCTGAACCTTACCTCAACCCATGAACCTCTTGTAATGTCTTTTCTCTCCTGTCCACTTATGCAGGGGAGTGATACAGTGGCTTTGATGTGTGCCTGGCACCCAGTCAGGATCAACCCACTACATCCTGTTTGAAGCTGTTGATACCATCACGTCCACAGCTTGCTAGGGCAGCATACTTTGAAGAGATTTTTATTTTGTTTTAGCCATATATATACTCCACAGTGAGCTTCAGTGTTGACTCTGCTGTCCCCTGAGAGTTACCTTTATCTTCTTTATGCAGCCTGAAGACCCAATTCGGTTCTCATGCTCACCTAGGAACCTTCATTTCTGATCCCACTCTGATCATAACTGGTTACCTCTCATCCTGCTGAGCTGAGAGCTGTCACCATGCCTGTCACTTGGTCTTTCCATGACATTTAGCTTTGATGCTTTCTCATCTCCTTTCATCTCTCTGCATGTAGTTGTTTTGTTCCACGAATATTCCTGCAGATTCTCTCCATTTATTGCACTTTATCTTTTGGGATCTCTGTCCCTATCCAAACAGTTGCACTGTGCCAGCTTGAATTCTTATCGTCCCTTGATGTTTCTGTTTTGTCTCCAGGTGACTATAGTTGTGCTCCTGCTCTGTTGTCAGTCACCTGCTGCGGCTAGTGCTAGTTTTAGGCATTAGTTCTGCCAATTTCTGTTCTTCTACCTCCTTTCATAACTAGTTGTACTTCTCCCTTGCTACTTTGCAACTATTGAGTCAATCCTTGAATTTCCATCCTGGACCTCTCCCTCTGCCCAGTGTGTCATCATACTGCTGAGGTACAGCATAAATGCTCATCTTCCCTTCATCTTTTTACAGCTGTTTTTCTTTTATCCTCCTTGATGTTCTGACATCCAAAGTGCAAGTATTGAAGGTATTTTCTGCAGAATACCTTTTCTCATGCAACCATGCAGCTGAAATTCTTACCCAGGCCATCATCTCCTTAATTGTTTATAGCAATAGGCTTTTCTCTGGCCTTGAGGAATATTCTTTGTTGCAGTGTAGAAAGCACAACGATCAATCTTTTTCTTCTTCTCTGTGAGGTGTTTCTTTATAACATCAGTTATAAATGCATTATCTTCACTTCCAAAACATTCAAATTCTTTTGCTTATCTTTTTTTTTTATTAATTGGTAATGAGAAATTATTCCTTGCTTCTGAACAGGCCTTCTTAGAAGTTTGATCACTTTATGAGATTTTTTTTCTTTTATGAGAAGAACTGCATTTCCCCTCATGTGCTTATATATATTGGGAAGGAGCTCTCTGCAAGTGTCTGCAACCCTGCTTCATTCGCATCTTTCAGGTGCTCTCTTTCATTCAAGTGTTTGCAAATGTTGTGGCAACAAACAAGTTCCTGTTGTATGGAAACCATACATCTGTTTGCTCTGTGGTCTCATTTATTAGTGTTTTCTGTCTAGTTGCCTTTGCATTAGACTGTGTGCTTCTTGAGGCAAGAAGCATCCTGAGTGTGTCTTCACACAGTGTTAGAAACTCCTCTTCATTGTTGTTTACACTGAGGAACTTGAGAAATTTCAAGCACTTCAAATACTAAAGTAGTAAGTGCCATAACATCTCAACAGGGAATTTACTAATTCTATATTCAGGGTATAGTGTGGATGCTCGGTGGATTTACTATCAGTTTTCAGTCTCCAGTGTCATGAATGCCAGTTCACCCATGAGCACTGACTTTGAAATGCACCCAAAGGAGTAATAAAAATAGCAACTGTTTATTTTTACAGTCCTCTCATATCATAAAGTTGTTCTCTTATTACTGAAACTCTCACTAAAGCTTTACTTTTTCAGGTACAAATAGATATAAGAATGAATATTTTTATTGACAGAACTATTTACATTAAGTGAAAATGTAATTTCTTCATAGTTAACAGGACAGTCTCCATTGTCTGTTCATAACTCTGGCTTCTCGGTGTCAGACAGAAAATATGTCAGTAATAATTCAATGTGAAAGCAGTTTTATTCCTATTTGAAAGCAAAATTGTTGGATATAAGGGTAAATGACTTACCCTGCACAGGAATTGTAGCTTTTCTTTCTGCTTCAAACAAAACAAAAGCTTCAAGTAGCCATTTTTTGAAGGAATTGGGATGGGGACCAATTTTTTTTTAATTATTGTTTTTTGCTTTATTATGTGCACTAGAAGGAATGAGAGAAAGAAAAAGATTTTTTTTCTATTATGTCATTTCTTCTGCCTCTTCTTGCCTTTGAATAACTACATTGCAGCAGTTGCCCAGATTCCACTGCTGTCTTTCCAGCAAGCTCTTGCATACCTTTTAGGAAAAGCTTTTTTGCTATCAGAGCAAGCATGACTTGAATTAACTAAGGGTTTTCTTCGATGCACAAAAAGTGCTATTCTTCTTTCCATTTTGAATGACTTAGAGATGAGAAATAATAAGGCAATTAAGTGAAAATTAATACTACCATTGTTCTATTATGTGAAATATAAGATCGTCAGCAATTTTCTGTATTTTCTTATGAGGCAAGGTAGAGTTCTTATAATCTAGTTGTAAACATGTAAATTTAGGGACCAAGACTCCTTCTGCAATAAGTGGAGCAAAATATGTGTTCTCAGGGTCGAATTCAGTGTGGAATAGGATGGTAAAATGTGATCTAACTCTAGGATGGCAACTTTAATGATTATGTGAGTAGCCTACTTAACTGGCTTAGACAAGATGTTCAGCTTTAGCCATGAATCTTATCTGTAGTGTGTAATCAGCCATTCATTTGCTCTGACAGCAGCATAATGAGCACAGTTGTCTCAACTACATATGCAATCTGAAGTGAAAAGACACTATATAAAGTAGACTTTACGGCTAATCTAACATACATCATTGGGCTAAAAGCTGCTTAGTTTGCAGTTTTTCTTAAAAAAAAGAATCATTATTAACTTAATACTCCCAAGTACTTCTGCTGGAGTGTAGGTTGCTTCAGGATGAAGGGGCTGACTGCTTGTCCTGGTTCTGGCCAGGACAGGGTTAATTTTGGCAGTATTCAGGATGGGAATGGCTGGTTCTATATTGATATATATATTCTATACCAACTCACCTCATTTTCTGGGGATGGGGGAAGGGGTCCCTTCAGGGCTGTGTTGTGTGGCAGCAGGTTTGTGTATTACCAGGGCCCGCATAGTGAGCAATTGTGTGTGAATTGCGGAACCCTTTGCCTCTTCCTTGTAGGCTTTATTATTAGAATTATTGCTGCTACTCGTTGTTTTTTCCTTATTTCATTGGCATGTCCAATAAACTGTTCTTATCTCAAACCATGATCTTTCTCTTTTGTGCCTCCATTTCTCCTCTCCGGATTGCCATGGAGGGTAGGGACAGAGGTAGGTTGAAGTGAGCGAGTGCTGCATGGTTTAGAATGCTTCCTTGGGAACACTGAATTGGGCAATACTATTCCTAAACCACGATGCTGCTTCACTATAGTACTTTTATTTGGTATGAGAGTAACATATGGTTTCAAAATTATACATCCAAGACATTACATACTGCTTTAAAAACAGGATTAGGGGAATCCAGGCAAGCTAATTTTTAGAGTTCTTTGGAAATAGTAGTATAAAACCAGAGAAGTACAGAGGCCTTGTAATTAGTAGAAATTAACTTTTAAAAAGATTATTCATCTACAATCAGTTCTGGGCAGGAAATGCTTTCTAATCTGCAAAATCATGTGAGACACACATGGTGCTCCTGTTTTGCTTTGAATGATGAAGGGGCAGGACCATTCTGGAAGAGCCAGACTGAATCCTCCTCTGCCTGAGGAACCAACATACTTGGAGATCCTGAGTGGATCTCCTTTGCTTCCAGGCCGGGGCTACTCTAGGGTTCAACTCATGCTACACAGGTTTAATCAGAAATTTTGCCACACACGTGTTACGTGTTTCTTAACTGAGAATGTAACAGATACAGAATGTCCTTCTGAAAAGCATTAAGTTTGATGAGAAATTCTTCATATCACATTGATCGGTGGCATGTTTTCTTGTCAGAGTCCCAATAACTAGCATTTCCTTTGAAAATGCAGCAAGTTCCTGAGTAGTCTGTGGCAAAAGTTCAAGGTTGGGGTTTTTTTGGCTGGTTGGTTGGTTGTTTTTTTTTGTTTTTTTTTTGGTTTTTTTTTTTTAATCTGGTTTGATGATGACTGTATTTTAGGATTTTTGGCCATTTTTAGCATTTGCTTACCATTTGTTTTGACTTCAGAGCACTGCTAGAAATGTTAGTCTTCAGTTCTTTCAAATTGACATCTCATCTTCTGCTGGATAATGATTTCTAGCAGTAGATCCAGTTACAACTTTCTCTTCCAGTAAAGAAAAATAATTGCAATGGAAAACAAGCACTACCTGACCAAATAAATTTATAGATAAAAAACAAAATATCAAGTTTTCCCTACTTACTGCATAAACTTCACAACGTACAGTGTGCAAACTGCCCCTACTCTGGAATAAGAACATGCATACCCAATAAACTTTTTGCCAGTTTGGAGTAGATCACTTTCTATTCCCAACATTTAGGTAATCTTTAGCCTTTTGCTTCATCTTGAGAAACTGACATACATAGATCTTCATAATGACTGTAAAATTTCAGAAGCAATGGCAGCTGCTGTGTTAAAGTGCCTGCACACTCTGCTCTCAAAGCTGTATTGTGCAATTTTCAATTATTATTTAAAGTGCAATTTCATACACTCTTGAGCAGGATTGTGTGCAATGCATATTTACACATCAACTGGCATAATATGTCATTCTGTTACTTCCCCTTGCACATAAGTGTTAAATAAAAACAGAAATATAGCTTGGTTACTGTAGATGTCTCTTGTCAAGCAATCTTAGTCTTTCACCAAAAAGCAAATGCCATCTATTCCTTCCATCATAAAAGGAAAAAGCCAGATGACTATTATTCTAATCCCATGGGCTTAACTTAATGTCTTCCCTTAATTGATTATGGTATTTTTGGGGGGTTCCATAGTTTAATGAAAGGGGGTTTGCTTCTTTGTTTTTGTTTGGTTTATTTTGTTTTGTTTTAATTTTGTCTTGCATAATTACGAGTAATATCTTGAAAATGTAATATGTTTTTTTTTATAAATTTCATCTTGACCATCTAAAGAGTCCCATTTTCTGGCATGAAATAGCAAACTAAATCGATTCAGACAATCATGGGAAGACAAGCGAAAAGCCAAGAAGTTTAGATCCGTCGTATCTTACGATAAACTTAGAATATAAAATACTTGCAATGAGAGTTGTCTTCTGTTTTAATTTTTGCAACATACCTGCAGGACAGCCTCTCTGAAGAGAACTGTCAGCTGCTACTCTAACTGAAATAGCCTAATATTGCAAAAGTAGCCGTATGCTCAGTCATGTCCACAACAGAGGTTTTTAGTATCTTAACTGTGAATGTAAACCGCTGTCTCCTTGGCATGGACTAGAGTGTACAAGTGTAAGGAGCATGTACATCACACCAGGCTTTTGCTGAGGATATGGCTGGTTAACCACAAGTAATACATTTTTTGTGCACTAGAGGTTGGAAGGATGGACTTGAAGACACTTGTGACAGCCTATGGATTACCTACTAGAGTGGCTCTTTGTTCAGACAAGAAATAGATCAATAACCTGGGGTTGAGGCTCAATGTTATTATAAAATTCCTCCTTGCAATGACTCAATTAAGTGGAAGGTTTAAAACTTATTAAATACTTTGTGTGTGTGTGTTCACAAAATTACTGTGTATGGTAAGTGGCTATATAACATTGACTGCTGCTGCAGCTACAATTACCATAATTTTAATTGAATATACTTAATGACATACCCTTAGGAGGAAGCAGTTAGGGTGTATATGTGAAGATTCCATTCCTCTAGGGGCTTATTATGCATAGCAGTATGTTTTGACATTTGGAGGATCTCACCACCTTCTCAGAAGTGGTTTTGTGATTCTTGCAGCAGGTATCCAGTGTTACAGAAACCTAAACAATAGGAATGAAACTCATTTTCTACATCAGGCACGCTGAATTTCTTTTTGAGTAGGGTTGTTAATTTTTCTCAAAATCCTTTGGTTTGATATTAGCCTTTCACAAGGTTGTATTCATCCTCAGTTATTCATGATTTTGAGAGTAAATATTCAAGAGGCATCTGGATGCAATTCTGTGCAATGTGCCCTAGGATGACCCCGCTTGAGCCAGGAGGTTGGACTGCCATGGCCCCTTCCAACACCACCCATTCTGTGAGTAAATGTACCTAAAGCAGTTCCTTGGAATTAAGTTTGAATTTTTTGAGAAAGCTGCTGGTGAGGTACGCCTTGTAGATTAATCAGATTTTGAATTTTGGATGGCACACATGATACAGATTCTGATTCTGTCTAGGAAGTCATGATACACAAAACCAAAAGGAGTATAAATTGAAACAAATTGGGAATATGGATTTTAAGATGCTTCAGACTGATATAATCCAAATTACTATAGTGCCTAGTTCTGCAGCAAGATTTTTCCTACAAGTTAAAGAACTTAAAAGATTTAAGTTTGGGTTTCCTTTTTGTTTCCTATCAAAACTGCTCTTTCAAGGGTTGTTTATATTTACTTGTTTGTTTTTATTATGTGTTTGTAGGTATTTGACTAGATAGGAATCCTGAATTTATTATTTCATTATAGTGTATGTTTGCAAGGTGTGTACAAGTCATGTATGCTTTTGTGAATGACTCTGTTGACCAACGTGAATTATTTACATATTTTTGATGACCTGGAAGATCCAAAACTTTGGTAGAAGAAGGAAAGAAAGGATTTCTGCTTTTGAAATGTTATATTTTGAAAGTAATATTGAAGAGAATGTTAGAAAGAATTCAAATTGTTTCCTACTTTGAGTTTATGTTCCCTCAAAACTGACTAATCTGGTGCAAATGTTACGAATGCATTCAGTACTTTTTTGAATATAATTCTAATATTTTTGCCACAAGTGTCTGACTGAAAACTCAGCTCTCATTTTGTCATACATGTTGGTCTTGACCTGCTGAAAATTAGTAGATTTGGTGGAACTTCATAAGTGCTAACTGTGGTTCTTTTTAAAGAAGTTGATTAGGTTACCCGAATGTTATAAGGTAGCAAAAGCATGTATATAATTTGAGAGTTTGCCATTGTCATTATTAAAATCTGCAGTTTTTTAAATTAGTTAAAGGATATTGGAAGGATTCTTTGTGTGTATACACATTACTGAAACAGAGAGATCTGGGAGATTCAGATATTATTCATGACTCTATTCCAAGCACTGTGTATTGTTCAGCCATAGGTACTGCTACTTAGTATGTTATCCTGCTAAAATAAAAACTTTTTCAAAAAATTGCTTGGTGACAACACTGCTTTTCATAGGGTAGATCACATCACAATGTTTATGACACAGAAGAAATTTCCAGAAGGCAAACACACAAATGAAAAATGGTCTGCTCTCTATGAATGCCTCTCTATCAAAGTCTTTTTATTTGCTGCTCTGGGAAAGCTGTTTGGACAGACATGAGGCTTCTCTTTTTAATGATATTCTATATAGAGGGTATTTGCAGGCTGGAGAACATCCCAACACACTTTATTGGAGGTTATTAGGAGGACAGCTGCACTCTGTTTGCATTTCCCCTTTTTAAAGCTTTGGCTTGTGGATTTATTCTAAGCTATGAAAAGCAACATGCATAACTCAAAGATACATCAAACTTTTCCATCACCCCTTAGACAACTGTGAAACAATAAGTGGTTCAAAACTTGATCATAGAAGCAGAAGAGTGGAAATTGCACATTTATGAAGGAGAGCCTCAAGCAGAGGCAGTGGAACCCAGGGGGCATGTGACGTACACTCAGAAACTCCTATGGCCATCCCCTGAGGATGGATGTTGTGAGGGATTTCTCTGTGCACCAAAGAGTAACCAAAACAATAGAGAGGTTACAATGTTTTAGTTGTCATGAAAAGTAAAGATTTGTCTCCAGTGTAACTCTTTCTTAATTACAATGGCTTTTCAAGGTGTCATCCCTTGGGGAGAAGGTTGGTACCTCTATTGCATTGGGAAGTGCTGCTCGAGCTTTTCATCATACTCGGACAAAATTGTCGCTGACTTAACTAGTCAAAAGTTATGCCTGGGACATAATGGCTCTATTCTTTCTTTAACTATCTCACTGGCTGGCTGGTCAATAACTTGGACTTTGTTATCCAACCACTAGTATCTGGAGTAAAATCTGGAGAAACTTCTGAATTCTGGGTGTTGGGTCTGTGTTAATAAGCTGAGCGAGGTCATTAGTGGTCACTCTAATATGCAACTAGTTTGTTTAGATTTCTAGTTTTGTTACTATGGTAAGTATCCCTGGCAGTCGCAAGGTAGAATTTTGTAGTTTTTGAATATGACAATGCTTTTCCAAGAAATTATTTTTTTTGATGAAATTATTCCTAGCATGTGTTACACATTTGCTTATAAGTCATTCTTTTCAGAAGCTTCAGTTAAGGTAAGAGTTCACCATATGCTTTTCCTTTTCTTTTGTCTGGGTGATGGTTAAAGAGTGAATAAATTTGCAAATAGTTCATTCTCTTTACTATATTGTATTTTATAACTGTAGAGTTCTTAAAAGTGTGTAATTGATGTCCAAAGTCTAGTTGAGAACTTAACATCTTTATTAGCATAAATGCATGAATAAGTACTTGGGGACCAGCTCTTGCTAATTCTAGACATGGTGAATAATATTTTACTTAATGATAGGTGTACTTATATCATTCATATAGCTCGTTGAGTAGTAAAGTTATGTGATTTTGATTCATCAATCTGTGTATTCATTATGAGTGTGTTTGGCTTGCACTATGATAGATTTGGTTATGCTTTAAACATAAGTTTCATCAGTTGGTATGTTGTCCTTGTTTTGCTGCTATTTAAAAATGCAGTTAGCTAATTGGAGCATTAAACAAATCTTATTTATACTAGTGCTCATAATGTTCAAGCTTTAGCCCAATTTTCGTTTCAGGTTCTATGCAAATTACTATGGTCATATGTGTGGTATCTTGTATATATGACTAATGAGAAGGAGTATGGAAGAGGAGAGATGATGTGGCAATTGGCAGTAAAAATTTTACCCTAGGTCAGCTGTGAACTTGAAGCTTGATGAGAAGGCCCAGGCCTTCGATGGATATTATCGGATCCAAAGTCTCAATACACATGCCAATTAGTGGGTGTAAAATAGAAATTTACTGTATGTATTCTGGTCTGTGAGGGACGCAGAAGAGGGGATCTGGTAGAGTAAGGTGGTAGCTTAGAAGTAGATATTCTTTCAGTTATTAAGTTTGTTTACTGAAGCAATACAGAAGGAAATGTGAAGGTGCTTGCTTGCATTTCCTCAAAAATTAGAAGTGTAATGAACTATTGTGAGACAATGTACTGACAGTATATTTAAGGGATTTCCTGAAGATGACTATAAATACCAGTAATTCTGAACTGATGTATTGCTGTGCAATATTATAAACAAAAGTGGTGTTGCCCTCCTGATATGCACTTCCTACAGGTACAAGACTCACTAACTGGGATAAGAGTGTGGGACTTGTGATATTTTGAGCTCTGTTTTATTATCCACCTAATATATAACTTCTTTGACAAAAGTCCCTCCCTCCTACTTCTGAAAAAATGAGTTCCAGAGACAAAAGCAGAACAGGCCACAAATTGAGGCAATCATGTATACAAATCATACAAGTTCTTTAAGATGTGCTTCTAATGATTAAAGCTCTTATAATTTTTTTGGCAAATGCATCTGTAACTCTCTGAACAAAATCTTCATTATTATAGAGGGTTTCACAGGACACGGGGAAATTCCTTTTCTGTTGCTAAGGGAAGTGATATCAGACCTAACCAGAAATAAAACGTTGTTTATTGGAACAAATGGTTTGAAAAGCATTTTCCTTCAGTGTGGCACTTCTTATATCAGCCACAAAATTGAAAACTTTCTGTTTTCTGCTTGCAATTGTCTGGTATCTGCCCTGGAATGCCTATTATAAACTGATAGCACAAGTATACAAGTATTTGATTGACAGAACAAAAGCTATACTCCAACAGATTGACACATGATTGGTCAATTATAAAAGAGGAGGCTTGGAAAGAAATTGTCTAGTTTTCTTCCATGTCCTTGTACTTTGATGTTAATAACAATTTAATGCATCTTTGAGCACTGCAGAATAAAAACACGGTTCATTTATTATTTCACAAAAAAAATTTGTATCAAGTAGAGCTGTACTTCTGTGTCCTGTCAGTTTGTGATGGTTCCCTAGTGAAGGAGATACCTTGCAGGAGGTTCTTGCATTAGTAAGACTTATTTTGCATTTCCATTTTTAATGGATGTCCTGGCTGCTGAAGCAATCTATGGAAGCTCTCTTATTTCATAAAAGCAGATATATTCTATAATGAAGAAATCCCTCTTCAAGCTTGTTGGATATATAAGGGTATGCAACAAATACCAGTCTACAAGAACATAGCAAATATGTGTTAGAGGGTCAACTGGATGGATTTGGAAGAGAGAACTTTTGTAAGGGAAAAAAAATCCCCTCCCACTGTTCTGTGCTCTATAAGCTGCATGATATCCATATCTTTGTGAAGTATTTTGAAATGTGTAATAAAATCGGACTGGTTCGCAGTTTCTCTGAGACACCAGTTCTCCATCTAAACCATTGATTAAATTCCAAAATTTGTAAAATTTAAGAATGTTGAAAAATGTGCTTGGACTGATATATTTCTTTCCCTGCAAAGGAAAGACAGAACTGTTTTGACCTTAATTAACAGCAGTTACAGATGAAAGGTCATGGGTTTACTATGACATTTAATATATGAAAAAAATAATTGAAAGGACATTCTTTTGCTGGTAATACACAACCAATGGATCAGGCTACCATAGCATCAATGGTCTTATTGCATTGCTTTTCTTTGGGATAAACTATTACGACTCTTGCCTGATGTTATTTTGGATGTATATGGATGGAAGTGACTTGGAAGAAGGTTCCTTCTTTGTGATACAGGCTATGATACTTCCTTAAGTTTCACAAAAGAAATGCAATAGCAGTCCTTGCTGCCCCTTGCTGCACTTATTGTAATGTGGATTTGGCTCCCCAAGATGCTGCTTTGCATGACTGAAATTTTTAGGCTTAAACTGGAAGAGAATCACAATCTAACAAAATTCAATTAGAGGAAGAACCAGAGATGTCTGAAGCAAACAAAATTCTTGAATTATGACTTATTTGTCAGTAGGAAAAATGCTTTCTTACTGCTCTTGTGTAGATCTGAACATAAAATGACAGGAAGGATGAGTACACAACCAGCAATCAATTTTCATTCAGTGGCAGGGCAAGAGAGACCTTTTGTTTGTACGGTTGTGCAGTTCCTTTGTTATTCACTGGTATTTATTGTTTTGTGCATTTTCATAAGAAGATGAATCGTTTTCACTTAAACCTGTGCCATCTTTCAGGGAAATTAAAAAAAAAAAAAAAAAGATAAAAAAGGAACAAAATTGAAGAAGGTTATTAGCAAGAATTCACCTCTCTCTTTTTGCAAGTGCTTACTTCTGGATATGTAAAAATGATATTTCCTCAAATAATCTAGAAAGATATTGTCTTTAAATTATATTCTACTAAATATTTACATATAGAACCACAGCTATACTTTTTTTCCTGGGACAATGTTCAGTGACTATCCTATTTTATCATGGTGTCTCAAGTCTGACAACAGCAGTAGACAAACAAAGTGATATCTGGGGAAAAAAACCCCCCCACACACACCCCCTACCCCCCAAATTACCCTAAGGTAATTTATATTTTTTTTCTTTTTCTTTTTTGTTGTTTTTTTTTTTTATTTTATTTTTTTTTTGTAGAGAATATTTTACTAATAGCAGAGTGGTCAGCTCCTCCAAGTACTCATATTCTCCCTCTCCAGTAATGTGCATACAAACAGAAAATTCCTGCAATAGCCTTTAAAACAGTTTACAAAATTGTAGATTTTATTAGCTAACATTGAAAGCTCCTAAATTCAGTACAGATTCCCAATACTTTACAATTTTCTGGTAACCTAGGTGACTGCTTAAAACAGATCTTTAACATACTGTCTTGCACTTCCACCCAAAGGCTCACTAATTCTCAGCAATTAATATCAAAGGAAATTTGATCATGTGTAGTGGCTTTACATATTCTCATCAAATGATGATTTCTATGTGATTTTTCCTTGAGTATACACAGTTGGAAAAACTCGACCTAAGTAAAATAGGTCAATACATACCAAACTCCTGAAAAATCAAAGTTCCACAAACTGCTGGTTTGATTCTGCCTCTTGTCTACTAATTCATGCTAAGGAATTCTGAATAGAGTAGTATAAAATCAGTTCATGTCATAGCAGAGTTGAATGTGGTTATTAAATGCCGTGATATTCACAAATGCAGTTCAATAGTAGTTTCACTTCTCCAGGATATAGTAATAAGAAGACCACCAGAGGCTGAAATGCAAGCCATTAAGTTTAATAATTTCTTCACATAAATAGTCACACTGAAATCCTGACGAGGGTGGTAAACCCACTTCCCATGCTTTATGCATTGACCTTAGCTTGAATAATCTGTAGATTACAGAATGAATGACTGGAAGCCTTGGAAGTTCCCATGATACCAATGCAGATTGGCTTGCAATGGGCATGTTGAAAACTGCCCTTAGTTGTGCCCTTCTCCTACACTGTGAGATGCCAACATTGGTGCCCTGTGGGACGTGAAAAAGGTTGTTAACCATAAAGAATTCTTTTACCTTCTTACTTATACTTCCTCTCCAAACAAGGGTTATGAAAGTGTTGCATCTCTGCTAAATTAGTTAATAGTTTTCTTACACTTTATTAATTGATACTGTTCTGAGGATGTCATTATCTATAATACATTAATGAAAAACTGCAAGTTTTTGTGGTCATTGCTATTAGCTATTAGTGTTTTATGATTTAAAACATCTGTGTGGACAATCTCTGGCCTTGCCTACACTTTCATGATGACAGCACAAGTACTTATCCTTTCTTATATCTAAGGCAGTAAATTCTGTTTTCCTGGGACAGCCTTTTGAAAGCCAAGTTAATTAGGAGCATTAATTTATTTAATTAATTTTACCAAAGTGGTCTTGAGTTCATTGTGTGACACTGTCAAGCAGAAATACTGTCTAAATGAATTTCTTTTGTTTGCTCCAGGCACAGATACACAGATTTTGAACAGTTATTTTGAAAAGCATGTATACATCTCTAAAAGAACCTATAGGTCTAGAAGTAAGTGCTAGAGTCTTATCTCAAGGTAAAAACTGGAGAAAAAGGGATAATGGTCATTGGTGCTTCCTATGGGGCAACTAGAAGAAGATAAATACAAGAATAGTAATTGAAAACTTACGGATGCAAGTGCATCTGTAAGAAATAAAAATCAACAAAAAAGAGAACTGATCCAATGGCAGACTGAAATTACACTGACAAAATTTGATGCAATGTTGATAAGTGATAAATTAGGGAAAAATGTACTGAGTACTTTAAAAATTAAGTCATAAAACCATCCTGTTACTCTTTTTTTTCTTCACATTTATAAAAATCAGTGTAAATGAGTGGGTTTATAAATAGAGCTCTTTACTCTTATCACATCATAAGATATCACACAGCACACAAAAAGAATGATTAATTAAATAGTGAAAATTAAATGACTGCTTCATTATAGAGCATATTTTTAATAGCAGGAAAGTGTGAGGATGGAAGCGTAAAAATACATTCATAATTATCATAGCAGCATCTGAACAGAACAGAGATATTGCTGTAAATTAGTCATATTTTAGAAGTGGAGAAAATACTTTTTTTATTTCACATAAACCTATTGCAAACAGCAGTTGGTTCAGTCTTCAAGACCTGCTACACCTTTGTTAATGCAGTTGCTTGGACAGCAAGGAGAAGCAGACTTGCTAATTTGATGATCTTCTAATTGCAATTAGTTAAATGTTCTGAGTTTAAGAAATTTACTGATATTTTTCTTGCAGCTGTGTGTGCATCTGTCTGTGTGTGCCTTGTCAGAATTCCATACAGTAGAGAGCTTTTTTCCCAAATGAACATAGGGCTTTGAATGTGAACAGCTGAAGACTGTACAGACAAACAATTTTGTCTACAGTCTGGTGCTGTCCTGCAGTCAGCCTTGTAGTGGGCCACAGAATATACATTCAGGTTTATATATATATATATATATATAAACTCATATATATGTATATGCAAATTCATGTTTATGTACTTGAATATAAACCCCATTTATATTCAAGGGAACTCTGCTTACACACAAGCCTACTTATGAGAAATATAATTTTAGATTTCTCTACAATTTCAAATCCAATGCAGTTCTATACAGGCTTTTTGTAACATAGAAACTCAAGAAAGACACATATTTATTACATATGATGAATCTTCACTGTTGCATCAAAACTCCAAGTAGTTAATGATTAAAATTTCCTAGTTTGAGAGAGGGATCAGAGGCTTGATTAACTTAACTCTTTTTGAGATACTTCACTAATAGCTAAAAGAGAATGGAAAAGACAGCACTGCAAACATTGAATAAAACTATTGTAAGTATTCCTATTAATTTGCAAGAAAGTATGTCCCTGAGTCCTACAAAACAACAGTGTTGTCATGATATTTATCCCTAAATCTCTTTCATTCTTCAGAGGGAGATAGGAATATAGTGCAGGGCATATTGAATTCTTAAATCTTTTTAATTTTCCAGAAGCTTTCCAGAATTAGTGAGATGCTAGTCTCATAATTTCTTGAAACTTTTACAAATTTTTAAGGCATTGGGAATAATGTGATAACAGAAAATGGTTACTGGAAAGGTGCACAAGAATATGTATCCTGCCATCTTTCATTCAGAGTATACAAGAGTCAAGGGAAGGATACATAGTGCTGTTAGATTTAAGTGCACAGGTGTCAAGGCAACACACAAGAGTTACCTGCAGTGGATTGGAAAGGAATCTATCTGTGATTTCATTATAAAATTACTATATCTCTTCCTTTAGCAGCAACCTTTATTCTGCACTGAAATTAAAATTCTTCAAAAAGCATCCTCATGAGTTCATGCACAGCAATGTGTATAAAAATGTCATCGACATAGTTCACAAGAAGCTGTGAAATTTTTTATCTTAAGCTTTCCAAAAATAGATGCTGTTTCAGCATTGTTTTTGTGCTTCTACCTAGTCAAGACTAAGTGAATGAGCAAATGGTTGAATTTATGGTTCTGAGGCTGGACTGTAAATTCACAGTCTAGGGCTCGTAGGGGTGATCGGAATAAAAATGGAAATTACTATTTTTTATGAGTGTGAGACTATTTTGTTCTCTATGAGAATCTCTGAGTCAGTGCAGTATTTAGGAACAATATCTTTTGGCACATTAATTTACATCTCCAACCTTTGCTATTTCTCTTTATGGGTTAAAATTTAAAATTTAAAATTTAAAGTTTTAAGTGAGACAAATAGAGACAAAAGTAGAGTGGGCTTTTGATAGTCTGGAACAAGGCAAATGAAAACAGAAAGCATGAGCAACCTCTTTTAAATGTTTGTTTGATATCTTTCTAATTATGCTAGCATCTTCTGCTCAGAGTTCTTCAATGCCTGCTCAATTCATTATTACTTATATTTTAATTGCACAGGAAAAAAATAGTTGCTGGAGCTTAGATTCAGGGTGTTCAGGGGTCTTTGTGCAGAAAAAAAACATTATTGATGTCAAGAATGTAAGATTTGGCCCTTTATTTTTTGTTGTGAATTCAAGGCACGTTTTATTTTAGGAATGAAAGTGGTAAGCTCCAATGTTCAACTGTGCAGACTGTGCATAGAGTGATGAACCACTGAGTTTTTTCTGTTCTATTTTTGTCCTAAGCATATTAGTGCATTCCTATTTATATCTATTTTAGAAGCTGGGAGTTAATTTAAATAATTTTTTGGATGGTCAACCATTTAGTTGGCTTGCTTGCAAAGCAGGAATGGAAAATTGCATTTACTTTCTTCAGCCAGTTCAGTTGTTTGACCTTGATTTTCAGCAATAGTTGTGAATCAGTCATGCAACATCTTCTGTAAGGTTACTGATATGCTGCAACTGCAAAACTTCTTGAGGCAAATACATAGAGAAGGAGCTCAAAAGACCCAAGGATGAAATCACTATGAGAGAAGAAATGTATGAAATGATTGCTGGTCAAAATGAAAGTCTATATTAAGAAATAATTCTCCAACAGTAGGACAAAATAAACCTGAGATCCAGAATACTATTTGTGGATTAAATATTGGTAATAATACTTTAGAAACATTAGGCTTTGGGTGGTGGTGGTAGTGGTGGTACAGTTGTGTGCATGCCTAGTGCTTTATGCATTGAAGTGAGCCTGCCAAATGCAAAGCCTGGGATAGTCTGTCCCAGAACTGCCTGATAGCAGACACTGCCTGCAAAAACCCCTCTGGTGTGCAGTTCCTCTGCTACAGGCTCATAAAAACTCTGCTGATGCCTTTAATGAGAGACTTCTCTTGGCATTTTGATTGTTTTCAAAGAGCCATAAGAAGAGGTAATTACCCAACTGTGTATGGGGGTGAGTTGTGTTGCCATTGGTGATGGTTTAACAGGTGCTGTGGACCAAACTCTTTCACTTGCCTGCATGCTGAGCAGTGGGGTGGGTGGAGGAGAACTCTGCCTTTCCCTTCCAATGAAGAATGCAAAGGATAGTCCTGTTCAGACACAAAAAGAGCAGTGGTATCTAGCACCATTGTTCTGGTTTGTGGCCTAAGGCCCATTTACATCATGCTCTTTCATTGCAGGCATACAGGGAATTTTTTAATATAGTCCAGTTAACGTATTGTGTAAAGTCAATGCATTTCCATGTTTCAGTGTTTGCAATATTGGATGTCTGGATTGTAAACATTTTGAAAGTTGAAAGAGCAAATATTATTCATTCTGCAGATAATATAGTTTAATAGAACTCTGGATGGAATAACAATGTCGTATGGCCTTCTGTCATATCGGTAATGCCATCACTTCACTGCTATTCTGTTTGGAGCATGGTGTTGCTGCTCACTGAAGTTCTACTCTGTTCATCAGTATCTTCTAAAAATAGGCACGCCTCAAAATCAGCAGAAGTAGAATTTATTAAAATTCTCTGAGCAAAGAAAGCTCATGGCAGTAGAAAACAAATACAAATACTAATCTACAAAATGCTGCTATGTCAAACATATGTCAGTTAAAATTAATATAGGGACTATATATTTTGTGGAAACCAAGTGCAGACAAGGGAATAAGGTCTATTTCTTATTATAAAACATTTTAAAGAGTGACAAGAAAATTGCTTGGAAAAAATGGATGCTGTTCATTAATATTCCATTTCATTTAAACCTTGGGATCTTAAATAAGACACATGACACATTTTATTAGTATAAATACGTATTTTAGAGGCTTCCTGAACTATCATTATAACAATTATATGATTCTTTATTAAATTTTGTAATGTGATTCAAATTCTTCTACTTTCTATTTAATTGCATATATACAATACAATATTTCATGCAGGTTCTAGACAAATGACAGAGAATTATATTGTATTTGCAGAGTGCCCAAAGATGTAAGGCAGAATTTTTGAGCTTCTGCATTTTGAATTTAGTTGCTGCTCATCTTTCAACTTACTAGAAAATGACTTTTGGGTCTAGTTTTGAGTCCTGCCAAGAGCCAGGAAAACTAAATGTCACTGCTACTGGTGTATATTATATAGCTACCTTGCCCAAGTTACAAATATTAAGAAAATACAATGACGAATAATACTATCTGTGTTATAAAATCAAACCAAGTAATGTTTAAGTTATGCTTGGCTTAATCATCTAGGGACTTGCTAAAACCAGGAAACTGGGTGATGAAGTATATCAAATGTCTAGGGGTTTCAGGATATTAATTCTTGGTTATGTAATTGTGTAGTTTTATTAGGGCTCACACATAAATGTTATATCTGGACAATCATTTGCTGGCCCTCACCGATTCATTAGAGCTATTGGCTCTTACAGATAACTCCAGCTCATCAGAGAGCTAGTTCCAACTACTCTACAAGTCTAGAGCATAACAGCAAAAGAAAGTTTTTCAGTCCCCTGTTCTCATGATAGGCTGGCCCCTCTTTGTCTCTTCAAGTCCCTATTTTTCATCATTCTCCCACTTTGAGTAGCTCTTGCCATTTTTGTGTGTGTGTGTTTTCTCTGCTTGAATTCAGTGCTAGTAACACAAAGACTTTCCAGAGAAGGAAAGCAGAAAAAGGCAAGGAATACTCATTTGAGTGACTCTCAAGGACATTTCTATTAAGAGTATTTAAGTTGCTGCAGATCTAATTTATTTATAATTTTATTTTGAGGGGTTTTTTTGTGTTTTTTGGTTGTTTTAATTTTGGGGGGTTTTTTTGTGGGGGGAGGGTGTTGTTCTGTATTTTGTTTTTATTGGCTTTCTTTTTTTAATTAAAAAAGACTTCAAAGAAGTCTGTATGGTTACATCTCCATCGAGAAGACCACAAGAAAGGGCACTCAATCTAAAACTCTTCTGAGACTAGTACTCACCAGTGCTCACCAACTTGAAGATCACAAAAACACTTTCCATAGAACTGCAAACTCTTCATATAGTAGATTCAAGTCTGTGAATAATCATCTTATTCTCACATCTTTTTTTTAACCTCCAAAAGTAGTCCCAGTCATTTCTTCTCTCTGACTGTAATGTCAGAGATGAGTTTATCATCAGCCTTTCCTTGCTACTGGATGTTGAGTTGTCTGGGAAGGGTGAGAGCTCTGAAAGGACGACTGTGCAGCTGTGAGAAGTACTGTCCAGGGTTCTCAGTTTTTATTCTCTCAGGATCTATTTTTGAGCAGAGTTCTTGCCATTGGTCTCTGCCTGAGTTGCATTACATGTATCCTGTGTCTAGTCCTATACTGTGTTGCCGTAAGAAACGGGGAAAAAAACTTCCAAGACAACTTTATGTGGGTAAAGTAGAGTTGAGTTCTTTTACTTATAGAATTTTGGGGTACAGAATATAAAG
>JAWWTY010021936.1:7538-31342 GCA_035222235.1 Margarornis squamiger | reverse complement strand
ATAAAAGTATGTATCTAAACATGCATCTATATTTACTTATATATAACTGATGAAATATAAATAGATAAAAGTATATATCTAAACATGTATCTATATTTACTCACATATAATTGATTAAATATAAATGCTACATAAATAGATATAAATACATATCTAAACATATACTTATATTTACTTATATATAATTGATCAACTATAAATTATATAGATACAAATATATTTAAACATGTTTAGATTTACTTATATATAATTGATTCAATATAAATGATATCTAAATAGATATAAGTATCTATCTAAACATATATATTCACTTAGATATAATTGATTAAATACAAATTTACAACTTCTATAAAAATCGAACTCATTACAAATGGCGCTATAAAATAATAGATCCTGATAAAATACCATCAGAAAATTTGTAAGCCATTCAGATTAATTACAATTCTGCCCTCATGAATTTCCTATTCCCTCTGTTTGTTTATGTGCTACAGACACGCAGCTGCCGTGCCCGAATGGGAGGGGTCTGCGCTCACCGACGTGTCCTCGGAGCAGGACGCGATGATGTTCTCAATGAAGGGGTTCCACTTGATGTCCAGCACGTTGCCCTGGTGGCCACACACCTTGGGGTAGTTGGGCTCGATCCGGCCGGTCTGTCGTGGCAAATGGGCACAACGTGAGGAAAGGCGGCAGCTCAGAGATAAATCAGGCTTTAAACTGGGCTTTAAACCGGGTTTAAACTGGGCTTTTCAGGGGGGGACACTTGTCAGAGGGGTGAGCTGCACAGCTGAGCCTGCCATGGGGTTTGGGGCTGGAGGAGACTCCCAGCCAAGCCTGGCACTGGATCTACCCCACCAGTGTCCCCAGGGACTCAGCCCAGCTGGTCCCAGGGGTTCTGCAAACACAGTCCCATGGCACTGCTCCACACCAGCTGGGCAGCTCAGTGCCCATTCATGGAATCACAGAACCAGTAGGTTTGGAAAGGCCTCCAAGATCATCGAGTCCAACCATCCCCTGGCACTGCCAATGCCACCACTGACCCATGTCCCCAAGTGCCACATCCAGATGGCTTTGAAATCCCTCAGGGATGGGGATGTGCCAGGTCTGGACAGCCCTTCCAGGGAAAAAATTTTCCCAATATCCAATCTAAACCTCCCCTTTGCTTGAGGGTCCAAAACCAATGGCAAAAGGGCTGGAAGGACTCAAGGTGCTCCAAAGAAACCCTCAGGCCAGATCTGCCATCAGGCCATGCATGAATCCCAGAATCCCAGAATGGTTTGGGTTGGAAAGGACCTTGAACCTCATCCCATTCCAACTCCCTGCCATGGGTAGGGACACTCTCCACTAGCCCAGGTTGCTCCATATCCTGTCCCACCTGGCTTGGGCGAGTTATTCAGTGTTTCTTTGGAATATGTAGCTTTGGAAGCAGCACTGGCCAAGGACAAAGCCCAGCTACTCTGGGATCTCCAACACTCCTGCTCAGCATTGCTGCTTCCACGGCACCACATGATAGGATCCTTCCCCAGGGATGGGATCCTTCCCCACAGATGGGATCCTCCCACATGATGGGATCCTCCCACATGATGGGATCCTTCCCCAGGGATGGGATCCTTCCACACGGATGGGATCCTTCCACAGGGATGGGATCCTTCCCCAGGGGTGAAATCCTTCCACACAGATGGGATCCTTCCCCATGGAGGGGATCCCTCCCCAGGGATGAGATCCTTCCACACAGATGGGATCCTTCCCCAGGGATGGGATCCTTCCACACGGATGGGATCCTCCCACACGGATGGGATCCTTCCACATGGATGGGATCCTTCCACACGGATGGGATCCTTCCCCAGGGATGGGATCTGTGCAAAGCTGTCAGGACCCACGGGTGGGTCGCAGGACCCCCCTCCAGGGACCTGGCTGGGACCCTCCGTGTCCCACCACCATCCCTGCCCTGTGCTCCTCCTTCCACACGCAGGGGCACGGCGGCGCTGGGAGCGTGCACACTAAGTAGGTCAGCACCACCCAGGCACTAAATATTTCATGGCTCTCCCGGCACTGACCTTTCCCGCACGCAGCTCCCGGCTCCATGGATGGGGAACAAAGGAAGGCGCTGACCCAGAGCCCTGGGCAGCTCAGGGAACCCGGGAGAGCTCCGGGCAGCCCCGGCCCCGTCACTGCTGGGAAGGGCTCTTGGGATCAGGGGTTGTTTGAATGAATCTGCTCTCAAGGGGAGAGAGGTTTAGGGATCATTCCAGGGCCACGGGTTTAGGGATCACTCCAGGTCCATGGGTTTATGGATCACTCTGGGGCCGTGGGTTTATGGATCACTCCAGGTCCATGGGTTTATGGATCACTCCAGGGCTGTGGGTTTATGGATCATTCCAGGGCCATGGGTTTAGGGATCACTCCAGGTCCATGGGTTTATGGATCACTCCAGGTCCATGGGTTTATGGATCACTCTGGGGCCGTGGGTTTATGGATCACTCCAGAGCCATGGGTTTATGGATCACTCTGGGGCCGTGGGTTTATGGATCACTCCAGGGCTGTGGGTTTATGGATCATTCCAGGGCTGTGGGTTTATGGATCACTCCAGGTCCATGGGTTTATGGATCACTCCAGGGCTGTGGGTTTATGGATCACTCCAGGGCTGTGGGTTTATGGATCACTCCAGGGCTGTGGGTTTATGGATCACTCCAGGTCCATGGGTTTATAGATCACTCCAGGTTTTGAGGTGAAGGACAGGAAGAGGTGCCAGCTCCCTGTGCCCTCACTCCATGCCCAAACAGCTCCATCCCCTGGGACTGGGGTCATTGGTGTCCTCCCCTCTGCCCTTCCCGCAGTCCTGGACAAACCCTCATTAATTCCTGATGGATTCCCATGCCGAGCCCTTAAGGCCAGACTGGCTCCCCACTCAGAAGCCTCTTTAATTAGGGCATGGCAGGCAAATTCCCGGCCCAGATGGCGCAGGGTTCCTGTTCCCTGGGTGCTGGATCCTGCCTGGGGATTTTAACCTCATGTGGGGATGATTCCAGGGGTGGAAGGGCAGGAAAAGCCGGGATGGAGCAGCTGCATCCACCTCCTCTTTCATCTGCCAACAGCATCCCTCAGAGAGCCCAGGGTTTGGGAACTGTGTCCATCAGCAACACCCTGGCTCGGACCTGGATCCTCAGCTGCCTCCTGCCCCACAATGGAGCCTTTTCCTGCATTTCCCGGGAGCTCCAGCCCGGATAACAAGGATCACCCACATTTCTGACATTGCTGAACAGCAGAAAGGGCCTTTGCCTGGCAATGCCCCACATTTGGCTTTAGTGCCCTCAGAAACCAGGGAGGTTTTGAGGGGTAAAACCAAAAAAAGGGACCTTCTGAGAGTATGGGGTGACCCAAAGCTCTGGATGAAGCCCAAACCCCTCCCAGGAGGCTTTTCCTTGCCTGAATTCCAAACACTGGAGCATTCCAAACACAGAAATTCCTGCAGCAGCTCTTGGAATTCCAGGTGGACAGAGCCTTTAATGGACCTTTTATTCCATCCCTTTTATTTTGAGCAACCCCCCTGCAGTGATTTCCTCTGCAAAGATTTGATGTTTTTTGCCAAAATTTATCAGGATTTTAGGAGGACCACACGGAGTTTGGTTATCAGGGATAGATTTGACCCGGGAAATCAAGAGTTTTGATTAAAACTGGGACAAGTGGTGGGTTGTGCCATGCCCAGGGCACCTGGGAGAGGAGAAGGAGCCCATTAAAGGCAATAAAAGTCAAAAAATAATTAAAAACTCCGGGATTTGTGCTGTGTTCTCTTGTTTAGTCATCCCAGAGGGACCTTGGCCGCAGCCCTGCCTTAAGCCAAGGCGAATCCTAATCCCTGGATCCTGGCTGAGGGAAGCTCAGTGACCCAGATCTGTCCCTGGGACGTGCTCTGAGTGGCTCTGCAGGCTCCCACAGCTCCGAGGTTTTCCAGGGAAGAGGCTGGAAGGAGCGAATGTTCCAGCAGCTTCAAACCCTCCCTTTGCTGCAGGAGGAAAGAATTTGGGGTTTGGGTTTTGTCTGGGGGAGAAGGGGCAACGATTTTTAGGAGCTGGTTTAATTCAGTTATTCTGAGGCTTGGGGATGGGGAAGGAAACATTCCCCTGGGAATGGCTGGAATAGCAGCAAGGGCTGAGGGACCGGTGGCTCCCGAGGAATTTCCATCCCTGGGACTCTCCTGACCATCTTCAAACCCCAGTGATGGGAATTGTCACCATTCCAGCCCTTGGAAGCAGCAGTTTGGTGTCCCCATGGCAGGAATCCATATTCCCTTCACCCCAACCGGCAGGAAGCTCAGATATATCCTTTATATATATATATATATATATTTCCTAAAAGCTGCCTTTCACCAGCTTCCCTGGAATTACCAACCCAGAGCGCTTCCAAACCCTCACGTTTCTTACAAAGCTCTACAAATTTGGTGAAACCCCCCCCTCCTTACTCAGCTCCACCCTTTGATCCCGCATGGAAAACCTTCCAGCATCCGTCTGGCACCGATGCCAGCACCCATCCCTGGGGGAGAATGCCCCAGCCCAGGGAAGGAGCACCCACCTCCAGCCCCAGGGCCACCCTTGCCCAGGCAGCAGCTCCCCGGGATGCTCCCTGATCCCTGATTAGCTGCTCGAGCGGGATCAGGGGAGCGCTGCGGGAGCCGGCGCGGATTTACAGGGTTTCCCAGGAAATCCTTGAGTACACACGAGTCTCCAGTGGCTGAGATTAAGAGTAAATACATTTACTGGCGGCTTTTTAAAGGAGGGCTCTCCCCCTTGAGAGCCCAAAGGAGGGAATTACACAGATCTCCCCGTGCTGGGGCAGATCCCAGATGACCTGGGGGTTGTTAAATCCCTCCGGGATGGGGATCCAGCCGTGCCCCGGCAGCCTCAGGGAAGGGATGTGCCCACTGTCCCACCTGCCCCATCCCTCTGCTCCTGTCCCTGTTCCCTGGAGCAGAGCCCGATCCCCCTGGCTCCCCCCTCCTCTCAGGGGGTTACACAGAGCCAGAAGGTCCTCCCTGAGCCTCCTTTTCTCCAGGCTGAGCCCCCCTAGCTCCTCCTTCCCCAACTCCATCCCCTTCATGTCCTCCTTGCCACGAGGCCCCAAAACTGAACCTACAGACTCCACGTTTAGGGACACTTGGAGCTGAAGGGTCCCACATTCACCAGGTTATTTGCTATAAAAAATAACATCAATTTAGACACGATTTAGCTCCTCTTAATGATACAGCTAAAGCCACAAAGCAGGAAAGAAATCAGTGTCACTAAACACCATTTTCACCAGGATGAAGGTTTAAGTACCAGCTCCCCCTCTTGTGTGGATAGAAGCAGCGTTAAATTAAACAGAAATACTCTTGAATTAAATATAAACACTGTTAAATTAAATATAAATACTGTCATGGGCTGTGAGCATCATCTGCCCAGGCAGACACAGCCCCAGCTGGAATAACCATCCCAGGAGCTTCTCCAGCCACACTGGACCCACAGACCCCATATCCCTGTGTCCCCAAAACCCCCAAAACAACACACACAGCAGTTTGAGACGAACACTTTGCACAGATTAGCCCCCCAGGAGTATTTCTCTGCACCGTAAAAGCAACAGCCAGGCTCCGGCTTGTTCATTAAAAAGACAAAAGCCCCTCTAATGTCCCCGGTAAATTGGATTATGGACATTAAAAATCAATCCGTGGCTGCTGGTAACCAACAGCCAGTTTTGGCCAGCGAGGCCGGGGTTCCTGTGGGTTTCAGCCGGCAGAGGGGGCAGGCAGGGCTGCGTGGGACAGCCCAGCCAAGCCCAGCCTCAACCTCAGGCTCCGCTGCGAACCAAGCCATGAAATCCCTGCTCCCCCTCCCACGCTCCTGCTGGCCCGAGCAGCGTCCTGAGCGTCCTTGTTTCCTCCTCTCATCCACCCGCAGCACTGCAGTTTTACACAATTTCTTTTTTTGGCCAGATCCAGGTGTTCAAAGCAGCCAGAGCCCAGCGCTGGGCTTCCCACAGCTGCCCTCCCCTTACTTATCTCCTTGATAAATTCAGGGACACCAGGTGGGAACAGCAATGCTGAAGAATCAGCTTTTTTGGGTTTTTTTCAAGCCTCGAGTCTTTTTTTTTTTTTTCCCCTGACCAGCTCTAGGTTAAAAAAAATTTCTCCTTCGGGCTAAAATCAGGCAGAGAGAAAAGCACAGAAGATGAGTTTGGAGCGAGGGAGTCTCCCGTGTCCCGAGTTTCGAGGCAGGAAAGCTCCAAGGATGCCAGAACTGGTTCATGGCACAGAGGAATAAAGGGAATTCTGTGTTTTCTCCTGCAGGAAACTCCTGGTGCTGTGGGAGGGGAGGGCAGCAAGTGTGTGCTGAGTGTGCCCCTTCCCTGCCCAGCCTGGCAAGGGGGGTGCCACGGGGGTCCCCTGGGATCCCCCAGCCTGAGCAGGTGCCACCAGGACCCCGAGCCAGGAGGATCCATCCCGGAGCCAGGGCAGCATTCCCATCAGTGCTCCCGCTCACCAGCTGCCATCCCAGGGGCACGCAGGAAGGGTTGCCACTGATCCCACCCAGCCCAGCTGGCTCCCGGGACACAGGGAACGTCCCATCCCTGTGCTGGGGATGAGGGCACGGGTAAGACACGGAGTGTTCCCCACAGCACGATCCAAACCCTCCCGTGATTCCAAAATTCCAGCCTGCATTTCCCTTCCTGTCACAGCCACAGCATTTTCCCTGAGGAATGTCTGCTCCTTCCTCCTCCCTCCCTGGTTTTATCCTCCTCAGTCTCCACTCCAGGTATTTTCTGCACCTTCTCAGGTGCCACTAAAATCCTGGAATTATTGTAATAAGTTGTTTCCTCCACCATTCTTTGGGATATTTGGGATTCCAGTTGGGTGGGAGACCTGCCTGCTTTGGAGCTGAGGAGTTCTGGATGCTCTGGGCTGGCTCACAAGGTGGGGAGGACTCTGTGATTCTGTGACCCGCTGTCCCTGCTCCCCCAGGGCTGCCGGGGAGGTTTGGCACTTCCATGGGAATTAGGGATGGATCTGGCATCTCCATGGGCCAGCCCTGCTCTGGGCAGGTTTGTACAGATCCCCATCAGTGTCCCACAGAACCACTTGGGTTGCAAAAGACCTTTAAGAGCATTGAGACCAAATGATGGCCAAGGTCACCACTAACCATGTCCCCAAGTGCCACATCCACATGGATTTCAAATCCCCCCAGGGAAGGGGTCTCCACCACAGCCTGTTCCAGTGCTGGACAATCCTTCTGGGGAAGGAACAACCTAAACTTCCTCTGGCAGAGGGACACGAGGGCTCAGATCCCTGCCAGCCCCCAGGGCCCCCTGCCCACATTCCATCGGCACTTCCATGCATCACCCGGAGCAGAGCAGCCCGGGCCACAGTGGGAAAAGGGACCTGCTCCACATCCCACCCCAGGGCACAGCAGCTCCCCCAGAGCAGCCCAGCCACAACAGGCAGCGCTGACACGACCAACAAGTTTGGATTTCAGCTTCCTCCGTGTAAACAGAGCCTGTCCCTTCCTGCGCTGCTTCCCCCACACAGATAACATTGTCTGCCTGTGCAAAACACGTTCTGCCCAGCCCCCGTGGAGACACAGATCCCTCTGTCACGGGCCAAGTGATGCCACCACCCTGCCCTGCCATGGCCACCCCAGCAAGGTACATCCCAGCCCCCTTGTCCATGTCCCAGGTCCCTCTGCAGCTCTCCTGGAGCCCCTTTAGGCACTGGAAGGGGCTCTCAGGTGTCCCTGGAGCCTTCCCTTCTCCAGGTGAGCCCCCCCAGCTCTCCCAGCCTGGCTCCAGAGCAGGGGGGCTCCAGCTCCAGAAGAACCGTCCATGCAGGACCACAAGGAGGGATGTGATGTCACTGAGTTCCTTTCCTGTGGAACTGCCCTGTCCAAGCAAGACTGGATTTTGGTCATGCTGACAGAACTCAACACATTATTGCTGACCAAAATAAAGGGACATTTTCCACAGGGTCTCCTCTCTCCTGGACTGGATCCTCAAGGCCAGCTTGGAGCAACCCGGTGCAGTGGAAGGTGTCCCTGCCCACGGCAGATGAGCTTTAAGGTCCCTTCCAGCCCAAACCTCTCCAGGATTCCATGATTCTTCTGTTGCCATGGTTTGGGGAGCAAATCCTTCCCTTCCCGAGCCTCAGCCGGAGCCTCAGCGCTCTCCTTCGCCCACTCCCCGGGGATATTTATGGCACAAACCCCTCGTGGTGTGGGGAGATGCCGGTTCCCAGTGGCTGAGGAGCCAGGATTTGGGATCCAAGCGCTGCAGGGTGGGAGGACAGGCTTGGGGAGGACGGAGGAACAAAACACATCCATGCTCTGTCTCTCCAACCCACACAGCCCCTTCTTCACTCCACAAATCCCTGAGGAACCAGGATTTCTGCTGCACAGGGAGGAACATATGGGACACGGCGTCACAGATTCTGGGGAGCTCTGCTGAGCAGGGTAGAGGGTAAAAAGCAGGAAAAAAATCCCAAACCGTGGCAGCAAATCCGAGCGGCTCGGCAGTATCTGGGTTACCTTCATTATGTTCAGCTAAATCTGGATGCCAATTAATTAGAGGGCTGCTGATTTCCAAGGAAAATTAGTTTATTCTTAATGAGCTAATCAGCCCCTATTTTAAAAAAAATAATGAAATTATTAGCTGGTACAAAGGCTTGTGCTGCCACTCGACACGGAGAGCCAAGGGCTGCTCCAGCCGGGATTTACTGGGTGGATTTTGGCAGGATTTCCACGCGGGGCCGATGATCCCTTCGGAACAGGTTGCAAACGGCATCCCTGCTTTTATCCCCCCTTTGCCAGAAGAAAAGGGTAATTTGCTGGCAATCTGGGGCTGTTCCTCAGGATTTAGGATCAGGAGCAAGAGGTGTGAGGATGGGCATCCCCCCAGCTGGGGCTCGGAGCAGGGAGGGAGGCAAGGATGGAGCTGGAGCGCTCCGGGGGCTCAGACAAAGCTCCTGCTTTGCCGAATATTAATAAGAGTCAAGCTGTGCTCTGCAATTAAAGCACTGATTATAATTTCTTCCATCTGTAGCTGAGTCGACTCCAGAAATTAAAGAGGAATTCAGAAGAGGTGGGAATGTTACACAGGGAAAGTGTCTAAGAGAAATGATGGGGTGTGGAGTGCATCCCTCTGGCTCTGCCAGCCTCCCTTCCCAACTGGAATTTCTGTGGATTTGGCACTGGATTTTGTGAGAGACACTCCCCTGCTCCCACGAGTGGCGTGTCCAGGTGCTGTGGGGTGGGTGCATCTCTAAGGGGAGCAAAGCAGCTCATCCGTGTCAAAAATGCTCCTGAGAATGAGAGTCCAGGAGCACCATGTCCCCTCCTGCAGCCCAGGAGCCCAGGGATGGGATAGGATGGGGCTTCCAGCTTGGAGCTGCAGGTCCACCCACCGGAGCACCATCGGGAAGCAGCAGCAGCAGAGCCCTTGGGGTACCCAGGGCAGGGCAGAGTCACAGAATCGTGGAATCCTGGAACAGTTTGGGTGGGAAGGGACCTTAAAGCTCATCCAGCCCCACCCCATGCTATGAGCAGGGACACCTTCCACTAGCCCAGGTTGCTGCAACCTGGCCTTGGACACTTCCAGGGATCCAGGGGCAGCCACAGCTTCTCTGGGCACCCTGTGCCAGGGCCTGCCCACCCTCACTGTGAAACAGCTTCCTTTTATCTGATTTAATAAAGTCCCTTTCAGTTTCAAACCATCCCTTCTCCCATCCAAGGCAACACCAATTCCATGTTCAAGGTAACACCAATTCCATGTTCCAGGTCCCTTTCCCTCCTGGAGCCTCAGGGCTGAGCTGTGGGGTGGGGACACCGAGTGTGTCCCACGGGGTGGCTGCTGGAGCATCACTGGATTTGTGGGAGTTTAAAAGTGCATGAGGAAGAGAAGGGTGGATCCCACGGGAAGGGCTGGGGGGAGTCTGGGCTGGGGAAGGAAAGCACAACATGAGGAGGAGAAGGATGTGCTGAAGGCAGGAATTGGGGAGAGGGGGAAATGCTGCTTCAAGGAGCCTGTTCCAGTGTCTGACCACCCTCTGGATGAAGGAAGTTTTTCTAATATCCCACCTAAACTTTCCCTGGCACAGCCCCAGCTGTTCCCTCACGTAATTTGGGCTTGATGATCCTTGCAGGTCCCTCTCAACTTGGCATATTCTGGGATTCTGAGATGGAGAAGCTCCAGTAAAGGACAAGGAGCTGCCACCTGCTCAGCCAGACAAGGGGCTCCACCAGGACTTTCTGGGAGCTGTGTTGGTGAAATACCAGGATCACAAATCCAAGTGGCACCTGGCACTGTGACGGGACAGGGAGGAGACAGTCCCGGTGCCAAACTCCCCAAGAACTGCCAAAAACACTTGGAGAGATGTCTCATTTCTTCCTAAAGAAAACCCCCAACTCACCGAGGCAGCTGGAAATCCTCCTGTCCCACCCAAGAAAACCCCAGGAGAGATCAGCAGAGACCTTGAGGAGGGTTGGAGATGGGAATGGGGATGGGGTGAGGATGGAGATGGATATGGGGATGGGGATGGGGATGGGGATGGAGATGGAGATGGGAATGGAGATGGGGATGGGGATGGGGATGGGGATGGGGATGGGGATGGGGATGGGGATAGAGATGGAGATGGAGATGGGGATGGGGATGGAGATGGGGATGGGGATGGGGATGGAGATGGAGATGGAGATGGGCATGGAGATGGGGATGGGGATGGAGATGGAGATGGGCATGGAGATGGAGATGGAGATGGAGATGGAGATGGGGACAGAGATGGAAATGGGAATGGAGATGGAAATGGAGATGGGGATGGGGGTGGAGATGGGGATGGAGACAGAGATGAGGATGGGAACGGAGATGGGAATGGAGATGGGGATGGAGATGGAGCTGCCCCAGGCTGGAGTCACCTGCAGAGGGCCAAGGCTCACCTGCTCGAGGGGGATGACGAGGAAGGAGCCGCCGCCGGCGCTCTCGGTGACGATGGCGAGGAAGCGGGCGTTGACGGCGCAGAAGTGGTTGTCGTGCACGTTCTTGGTGATGGGGATGCCATCGAAGCAGTGCTCCCGGCTCGCCACCTTCCCGTACACGTTCCGGAACTTGGAGCTGCGGTACTGCGGGCGCCATGACATCTGTGGGCAACACGGCGGGCTCAGCCTCCCAAAACGCTCCCAAACCCCCGCCATTCCCGCTTGTTTTCCCATTCCCGAGCCGTGTGGCAACAGGCTTTTACCTGGAGAGGTTTGGCAGCATCGGGGTGGCCCCGACCTGCCCACGGAACGCTCCTGCAAAGCCTAAACCGTGACCCTGGTGCAAAGGAAGCCTCACAAAAGGCATGAAAAGCCTCTGTGCTGCTGCACAATTCCAGCTGCTCTCCTTTGGAGTGGGGCCGGCTCAGCTGGGACGCGCAGAGCTGCCGCTCCGCGTGCACACGACAAAGGAATTAGGGCTTTTAACGTGATGGCTCGGAAATGGATTCGCCGGAGAGCGGGAACGGGGGCAGGATGGGAGCACGCGGGCAGGGGGAGCTGGACACACCACGTGCTGCTGTCTCGGCGTGTTTGGCACAGGGCTGCCCACGGGAGCCAACCTGGAAACTCACAGGATCCACCAGGGATCCCCAGGAGCCATCAGCTGCTCCTGGCAGAGCAGGGATCCTAAGGACACACCAGCTGGATCCTGGTGGATCAGGGATCCTAAGGACACACCAGCTGGATCCTGGTGGATCAGGGATTCCAGGGACACACCAGCTGGATCCTGGCGGATCAGAGACCTCAAGGACCAACCAGCTTATCCTGATGGACCAAGAATGCCAGGAACCCACCAGCTGACCCTGGTAGACCATGGATCCCAAGGATTCACAAGCTGATCTTGGCAGGGCAGGGATCCCAAGGATTCAGCAGCTGATCCTGGCAGGGCAGGGATCCCAAGGATCCAGCAGCTGATCCTGGCAGAGCAGGGATCTCACAGCTGTGGGGCAAAAGGCAGAGTGAGGAGCAGCAGAGGGTTACAGGGTTTGGGTTGGAAGGGACCTCGGAGACCATTTCATCCCACCCCTGCCATGGGAAGGGACACCTTCCCCAGCCCAGGCTGCTCCAAGCCCCGTCCACCCTGGCCTTGAAATCCTTGAGGATTTAAACCAGAATGAGAACAGAAAGACTTTTCTGGCTGGAGAACTTTCTGCTCCAAAAAAATGCAGCCTCAGGCCCATCCAGGCTCTGGGAATCTTTGCCAGCCCGATCCCAGCACTCGGAGCCAGCAGGGCCAGGAAAACACCCCGACCACGGCGCGGGGACAGCCTGGCCAGAGCTCCTCCAACCCTGACCCTTCCTTCTGACTGATGAATTTTCAAATTGAAATTGATTTCTTTTGCAACGTTAAAAAAGCACAAAAATGTATTTCTGCGGTTTTGAAGTTCTTGATTTTCTCCGTCACGCCAGGATTTTGACTTTACCCTTATTTCTCCCATCTGTGCTCCCAACCTACGGCAAAACCAGCCCTAAACCCTCCCGACAGGCTCATTTGCTCCATCCTTCCCCCCCAAACCTCACAGAATATCCCCACACAGCACAAACCCACGGCACCCCTGTGGAAACCCCTCCTGCCACGCGGGGGTGCCCAAAAAAAGGGGCTCTCCGTATTTTGTGCCTCCAGAAATTCAACTTCCAAGGGGCTGCCAAACAAAGCACCGGCACGAACCAGCTCCAAGGCGCATTTTTATCCCTCCCATGGATCTCTGGATGCTCCCTACTCTCCATGGTTCCCGAGCACACGGGTGATGCTGCTCCGCGACTTCAGCGCTTTCACATCCCTCTTTTCTCCCAGCTCTCCCAAAAACTGGGGAAGTCTCCAGGCCAGGAGGAAACGCCGAGCTCAAGCACCTGTTTTGCTGAAGAAATCCCGACTTTCCTGTAAGTGCCATCCCATCTCCCCACGGCCCCGAGCACGGAGCGAGCTGGGAAGCACTGGCAAAATCCCTGGCGAGGGGCTCAGACTGTGCCGTGGGCGGCTCCTGGACGGGCCTTTCCCGGCACATTCCAGGGTCTGGAGCCAGCAGAGGCTTCTCCGTGCCAGAAACAGCTCCTGCCCCGGGTGGGAGAAGCCGGAGCGCGGGAGGCGCGCGGGGTCCCAGTGGCTGCAGGGAGCCTTGGGATGGAGGGGAAAGGAGCTCAGGGGACACTTGAGTGCTGAGGGGACACTTCTGTCCTGAGGGGACCCTTTTGTGGTGAGGGGACACTTTTGTCTGATGGGGGATCATCCTTTGCTTTTCATCCCTTTCTGCTCCTGCCAGGGTTTTGTCCCATGGCTGAAAGAAGGTCCTTGGGATGGGAGCAGGCAGGGAAATGCCTTTTCCAGACATCCTCCTGGTGGCTGGTCCTTCAGCCCATGGCCTGGGCAGAGGGAACATCCCAGGAAAAGCTCCAGGGCTGTTCACACCTCCAGGTGTGGCCCGTGGAGGTGCTGCTGGCATGGCGGGATCTGCCCACCCTGGGCTGCCCAAACCCCTTTCCCTCCAGAGTCCCCTGGGCTGCAGGAGACATTTCCTACAAATAAAAACCTCGAAGGATATTCTGGCAGGGAGGAGAATCCCCATTTTTCCATTGCAGTATCCCTTTTGGGTGTTTTCCTGAGCCATGCTTCCGTTCTGGGTGGGCGAAAACTTCGAGTTCCCAAGGAGATGCCAGCTTTATTTTGCCTTTCATTTTGTTCTTTATTCCACTTATTTTCCCCCTCTGTACCCACCGAAACCTTCTCTCCAAAGCCAGTGTCTGCAGACACTTCTCATGGGGCTTCCAGGGATCCTTGGAATGGGGGAAGGAGCAGGATCCCTTTGTTTTCTGCTGGCTGCCCATGACTCTGGTATGGAAAGATTTTCCCATCAACCAGCTGCTCCCAAAGGATGTGGAAAGGCCACCAAGTGACCCAAGGAGTGCCAGGAAGAAGAAAGCCAACAGAAATCCAGCGTGCCAAGGGTGATGCCCCATCCTTGTGTTACAAGCTCAGCTGCTGACAGGTTGCAGGTGGGAATTCTTCCCAGCAAAATCCAGGGATTCACAGGAAACACCACCTTGCACTGGCACAGGGTGCCCAGAGAAGCTGTGGCTGCTCCATCCCTGGGATGTCCAAGGCCAGGTTGGATGGGCTTGGAGCAACCTGGGCTAGTGGGAGGTGTCCCTGCCCACGGCAGGGAGTGGGACAAGTCTTTAAGGTCCCTTCCAATCCAAGCCATTCCAGGATTCCATGATTTCTGATGGAAAATGACTGAAAATGAGCCTAATTTTCCAGCCAAGAGCCTGGCAATCTCCTACCCTGCATCCTCTGCACTCCAGGGGATCGTTTCAAATGGGCCCCAGTTTTGTTAGTCCCTGATTTCTTTTCCCTCCACGTGCTGCTCCGCCGCATCCTTCGCTCCCTGGGGTTTCCTGGCTCCGAGGGGGTGCCCTGGAATCCAGGCCTGGACAAACATCCTCCTTCCTGGCCCAGCCAGGGCAGGCTTTGGAGGGCGAGGAGGGGCTGCAGAGGAGGGAGTGGGATGCCTTGGCCACTGGCAGGACACAGCTCAGCATTCCCAGCCAGCACCGAGCACGGTGCAGGTGCTGCTGACACTTCCCAGCCAGGAAGGAAAAGAGCCCCTTCCCCGAAGGAATGAGACAAAGAGGGAGAGGAAAGGCTGGAAACAGCAACCAGACACGACCCCACGCTGGCCCCACCGCCTGGTGCTTCCTCCCAGGGGGATGGTGACAATGGTGGGACCTTTGCAGGGCCCTTGGATGAGGAGACCAAACTCCTCATGACCCACCAGGGGTGGGAGAGGTGGCCATGGCCCCGCTGTGGTGACAATGACAAGGCCAAGGGGACAGACCAAACGTCAACACCCCCAAAACTTCAAGAGAAACGTTGCATTTCCTGCCTTCACCTTGAATTTAAACCCTGAGCAGCAACTGAGCAGCACTGCAATCTCCTGGGCTACCTTTCCCAGATGGCTTTGCCTTTTTTCTCCTTGCTCACAAATTATTTGACCTAAATTTTGTCGAGTCAGAACCTCGTTTTCATTGCAAATTATTCCCCCCTCTGAACATCCTTTGTTCTGTTCCAGAAGACAGAAATGGATCCAAGAAACTGAGGGGGATTCAGGGATGTTTCGAGCCCCCAAGCACCCCTGGGAAGCTCTTTGGGAAGACAGAGGGTGGTGGAAGACAAAACAATCCTGCTAAATTTACTCCTGGGGCACTTCATGGAGCCACAGAGATGCCTGGAGTCCTGGTCAGCCTGGTCAGATCAAATCCCAGCTCCCACCCCTGCCCTGTGTGCCTCATCCAGCACTTCTGGAAGCACATCCAGAGCATTTGCACTCCTACAACATACAATTTTTATGAATCTCACTTTTTGAGTCATTCTCTACATTGTGCTGACGTTAATGGGGCGTTGCTATTTCCCCATCCCCTCACTCCCAGTGACTCAGAGGCATTAAAAAAAGGGATTATTGATTTCTCAGAGTCATTCCCATCCATCTCCAGGACCAGCCTCATGCGCCACCGTTTCCAAGGTTCCTTCAAGCTCTGCATTATTCTTGGACTCTGCTCTTTCCTCTCATGACAAAACTCCTCCCTCGTTTTGGGTTCAGCAGAACTCGCAAGAAAAATGAGAATATTCCCAAGCACTTGAAGGGAGGTGATAAAATCGATCACAGCCCCCATCACGACATTCCCCACCAACACCAGCCTCACCAAACCAGGAGCAGCAGAGGAATTTCTGGTGGTTTGAGGCTCATTGCAATGTTTGACTTATTTAAGTGCTTGAGGGGAGGAGAGTGGTGCAAAATCCCAGGCTGGAAGGTGGAAAACTCTTTGGCAACAGGAGCTTGAGCAGAAAACAGATGGGCTGGGAAGGCCTGAGCAAGAATATAGGGCAGAGCAGAGCATCCCTTCCCTTTTCTTTCCTTTCCCTGCTCCTCCAGCATCCCTGGGGAGGGGCAGGAGCCCAGGGAGGGGAGGGGAGGGCCAGGCAGCGCTGCCATCCAGCTCCTCCTCTCCAAACAAAGGAACAAAGCGGCTCATTGAGCTTTCATAATCGGGGAAAGGAGATCTGTGCCCAGGCCGGGGCACATCCATCCCTCCTGGAGCAAAAATCCGGCATGGAAGGAGAAAGGCAGAGTGACAGGGATGGTTCCTCAACTCCAGAGGAAACCACACAGGACCTGGAGGTGGGAAAAGCTCACACGTGCCAGGCAAGGAGCAGCTCGGCAGAATTCCTGCAATATCCCACTCTGTCCCTGCTCCACTGGGAAAGCAGAGATGGGGAGGGGACGGCCAGGAGGGATGGAGGGCGGTTATCCCGAGATTTTCCAGATGGAAAAGGGCTGGATGAAGGCAATGACACTGAGAAGCAGCCACAGCTCGGAGCAGGGAAAGGATTTTCCTGCCCGAGAGGAAACTTGTGTGTGGAGGTTGGGAAGAGCTGCCTTCCCTCTTCTCCCCAGCTATCCCAGGAGCTGCAAGATTCCATCACGTACCACAGGGACGACACATGAGCAAGAAATGGAGGTGTCAGCACGGGAGGATGAGGAGCAGAACATCCCTGAGGCTGCACAGAGGGCAGAGCTGCTCCTGCCTCTGCCAGGGGGGAGAAATCAGCTTTAAAGGGAGGGGTTTAGGCTTCTGCTCAGTTTTACAGCTGGAAGATCAATTTCATTAAAAATATAACCCAAGCCCTTCTGATCCTGCAGGCTTTTCTTCAGGATGGGGGGATGGAGCCCACCCACAGCCCCACAGGGGCCACATGGAGCTGAGCCCAGCACACACCCCATTCCCCCAGGGAGAGCTGTGCCCTCCTCCCTTGGGAACAGCACTGCCATTCGCCTGGGAAAAAAGAAAGGGAGCCCAAAAGCAAAACACTCAGCCCCTCTTTGGAGGCTCTCGGAGCTGTTGGCAGCTCCAGCCTCTGCCGACCAGCAGCAGCACTCGGCTCTTGTCTCAATGTGTTCACTTTTTAAAAGCATCTTTTCAAGCATCGGGAGTCTTGGCAACAGCAGGAGGGAGAGAGGGAGGGAGAGAGGGAGGGCTTGTGCAGGGAGCTCTGGCCACGGCAATGGGCAGTGCCCCAGCCCGGCGGGCTGTAATCCCCCCAAAATCTGGATATCCTATATATAGCACTGACTAATCTGCCTCAACCATCAGAGCTTTCAGAGAAATTAATTTCTGCTTTCACCTGCACCAAAGAGGCATTTGTGGGGAGGTGAAAATACCCCCCCTCCAGCCCTTTCTGCCTGGCACCGTGTCAGGTGGGGTGGAGAGGGGGCTGTGGCACCTGCACAGCTCTTTGGGGCTGCCACGATGGCACATCCCAACTCCCACGGCCTGGCAGAGGTTTTCAATGGGAAATCAGGGCTCCTGCACCATGACTGTCTGACTTACTGCTCTGCCCATGGTTCTGGTTGACTAGTGAAAAAGAAAAAAAAAAAAAAAGGTATTTGCATGAAAAAATGTGTTGGGAAAAGGAAATCCAACACTCATTATTTTGCCTCGAAAACCTGGGCCTTTCAGGAGGCGCTCCAGGAGACAGAGCCTTTCCAAAATCACATTATTCCCTCTTTTCTTGCCTCCCTCCTGGCACAGACTGAGGTTCTGACAAACATTCCCCATCTGGGGCTTTCCAGAGAAATTCAAGGCAGAGTTTTGTACTAAGGAAACCAAATACAAGTGAAACCCACCCCCTTTCTGCCCCTGTACCCCCCGTGCACGGGGTTATTCTCCCTCTCCCCTCTGCCCCCGAGCATCCCTGGCAGCTGCTGGGCAGAAGTTATTTTCCATCAGAAAGGTCAGGAGTGCTCCAGTTTGACATTTCAAGTATCAATTGGTCATTAAGGCAACGAAGTGTTTAACAACTGGGTGAAAACAAGAGCTGCTTTTCCGGAGATGGATTCACTGGGAGGGAACAGGGGCTGCCCGATCCCTCTGCCCTTGCCCAGGGACACCCTCAGCTCCCCCGTGCAGAGAGCAGGGGAAAACCCACTAAAATAGCTCATCGGGGCTTATTTTAAAGGAAAAATTCAGCACCACACTCGCTGCTGTGCCACAATCCTGATCACATTCCACATTCCAGGGCAGAGCCATCATCCCAAAATCCCTGCGAGGTGGGCACAGCCCTGCTCTGATTCGGGGCTCCTGGGGAGCATCAGCACTGGGGGATTTAGGAGCCTCCTGGATGAAACCCCTTCCCAAAGGGCTGGCCATGGATATTGTCCCACAGGAGCCGGGGGCTGTGCCTGGGCTGGGATGAGCAGGGCTGTGCCCGGAGCCTAAACCCGCGCTGGCAACGAGCAAAACGCTGTCCGTGCAGTCAGGGCTGGGGGAGCCCCTGCAAAGCCACATTCCAACCTCGAGCCAAAGTTTTTTCCACCCTGAGGGGGAAACGCAGGAGCAGGAACTGGCAGAGCCCGTGGCAGGACGGGACGGCATCACCCCAAAAGAGCATCACTCCAAAGAGCATCACTCCAAAACAGCATCACCCCAAAAGAGCATAAAGAGCATCACCCCAAACAGCATCATCCAAAACAGCATCACCCCAAACAGCAGCACCCGAAACAGCATCACTACAAAACAGCGGCATCCCAAACAGCAGCACCCCAAACAGCATCACCCCAAACAGCATCACTCCAAAACAGCAGCACCCAAAACAGCATCACCCAAAACAGCAGCACCCCAAACAGCATCACTACAAAACAGCATCACCCCAAACAGCAGCACCCCAAACAGCATCACTCCAAAACAGCAACACCCCAAACAGCAGCACCCGAAACAGCATCACTCCAAAACAGCAGCACCCAAAACAGCAGCACCCAAAAGAGCAGCACCCCAAACAGCATCACCCAAAAGAGCAGCACCCCAAACAGCATCACCCCAAACAGCATCACCCCGAACAGCAGCACCCCAAAAGAGCATCACCCCAAAAGAGCAGCACCCAAAAGAGCAGCAGCCCAGCCACGGCCTGCCCAGGCTGCTCGGGACACAGGGGCTCTGCTCAGCGGTGCCCAGCGAGCAAAGCACGGCTGTGGGATTTCTGCTGCTGGAATCCGGCCCCTGTAAAGCCAAGCTCGAACCGAAACAGCTATATTTTGATAAGAGAGCCAGCATCGCCAAAATTAGTCATCAAATGCTTATTGTTCCATGCACATTAGATTAGAGCCAAGCAAATGCTGATTTTAATCTCGCCGGCTCTCTAATGCTCTGCTGCTTCTCAATTCAACCTTGAAAAGGGCTTTTGTTCCCATTAGCGGCTGCCCCGCTAACGAGGCTGCCCGCGATCCCGCACCGGGGCGCGCCGGGTCCCGCACTGCCCGCACCCAGCCCCGCCGCTCCAGCCTGCAGACCCAGCCTAAGGGATGCCGAGTGTGCGCTGCCAACTCCGGGTTTCTCTTCGTGCCGAGGGGCTCGGGGAGCAGAGGCAGCCCCGGCTCGCTCGGGTTGCGCTTTGCAGGGCTCTGCCGGTCCCAAATGCCCAGCGCGGACACTCACCAGGCTGCCGTGCTTGCTCCCCAGCACGCTAGACTTGTGCAGGTCCCTCATTGACTCGACAAGAGCTCTGTGCAGAGAGGGAAAGCAAAAACATTCAATTCACCATCCCGCCAGGCTGAGGGAAAACACACCAACCCTGCCTGCTCCTCCTGAGCGGCAGGAGCCCACGTCCAGCGGGAATTCCTGCAGGAATGGCCCCCCGAGCCATGTCCTCCTCCCCGGCTGGGGAATCACGCTTCGCTGCTGCCTTCCTTCAGGAGCACAAAGTAATCCACGCAAATAACGCCTTTAAATCAAGAGGGCAGGGTCAGGTGGGATATTGGGAAGGAATTCCTGGCTGGGAGGGTGGCCCTGGCACAGGGTGGGCAGAGAAGCTGTGGCTGCCCCAGCCCTGGCAGTGCCCAAGGCCAGGTCGGAGCAACCTGGGCTAGTGGAAGGTGTCCCTTAAAGACCCTTAAATGTTCTTTAAGGTCCCTTCCAACCAAACCACTCTGGGATTATAGGAAATAGTTTTTGCTCTGGAAATGGAAGCATTTGCGTCCAAGGCCCATTCATTACCTGACTCACAGGCAATTAAGGTGCTCATTAACCTGCCCAGAGCTGCTGGGGTGTAAAACAACACCTCATCCTCACGCAGGGCTGGTTGCTGTGAGTCAGCTCCTCTGCACTGCCATGGAGAAAAAACCTCCTCAGCTGAGCCTTTGCAAAGGTTTCTCTTCTGCAATTTGTGCTGCTCTGCAAGAAGCCTTTGCCTGACCTTTGACAAGGTGCTTTGTGTGCAATCCAGCCCAGCTGGTGGACACGGATGGTTGAGGTGTCCCCAGGAGCAGGCAGGGATGGCAGGCAGAGCCCCACGCACCCACACCAGGCTGACAACGTGCTGCAGCACAGCAGGGAGGGATCAGAGCCCCAAACCCGAGCCCTGGTGGCCTGAGAAGGTCACAGGGACTGGGGGAGCAAGGAGGTTCTGAGCTGCACAAGGTCACTTCAGGGTTATACACTGACCACTAAAAATATGGGTATTTATGAGACAGGCCAAACTGCCCATCCCACTGCAGATAAGGACGTGGATAACGAAGGATAAAACTCCCCATCAGGGCTCCCTACAGCTCTTGTGGTTTGGATGGCTCCAGAGTTGAGTCCAAGATAACATCAGTGGTGGTGGGACCTCATCCAGCTCCCAGGCCTCATCAAAATCCCAGACCTCCTCCAGCTCCCACATCTCCTCCAGCTCCCAGATCTCCTCCAGCTCCCAGACCTCCTCCAGCTCCCAGTCCTCATCAAACTCCGACCTCCTTCAGCTCCCACACACCTCATCCAATTTCCACCACCACCACCAGAGCACAGAGGCTCCCACAGCGGGGATGGAGACAGTCTCAGCTCTGCTTCCCCCTGAGAACAGTCTTCTCCTTGGGAAGAAGCTTCTTTTCCTGGTCCTGGCCCAGTTTTGATCCCAAAAAGCTCAAAGCTGCTCAGCAACCTTGTCATTTTGGCATTACTGACCCAATGCTGATGCTCAGCCCTGCCAGGTGATGCCCCACAAAGCAGCATCCCTGGGGCAGGATGAGGTGCCAGGTGATGCCCCACAAAGCAGCATCCCTGGGGCAGGATGAGGTGCCAGCAGCTCCCTCTGCCCTTGGAGAGGGGAGAGGTGAATCAGCCAGGCAGGGAGAGGCTTGTTCTGCTCCCAGCTCATCCCACCAGCTCCATTTTCACATGGTTGTGGTGCTGGAGCATCTGCCCCAGGGCTCGTGTGTGCTCACACCACAGCTGACAGACCCCATTCCCACCAATCCCACACGTCCACAGCCCTGAGAGCGGGGAAGAGCCACTTTGGAGACCCCAATCCCAGAGGGAGCAGCAAAACTCCTCGTTTCCTCCGTATGGATGCACGTGGCTGATGGCACAAACAGCTGGAGCAGCAGAGGGAAGCCGAGGGAAAGGCTCCAGCTCTGCACCCACCACAGGAAACACCTTTAGGCTCCCATAAACACCGGAATGAAGGCACAGAGAGGGGCCTCAAGAAAAGAGGCTGTTCCTACAAAGCACTGTCCCGTTCCCATCCCCTCCATCCAGGCACAGCTGGGCTTCCCAGCAAGCACAGGGAGCCCCGAGATGGGATTCTTGGCAGGCACGCTTTGCCTTGGGAAAGCCACTTGTCCTCAGTGCACAGACAAGGAGAAGATGCAGAGACAGCTCCGTGTTTTTCCAGCTTGGGAAGAGCAGTAGGTTGGCCTTACAAATATTCAGGATTAATCCCATTAGCACGGTCAGAACAAAGGACAAAAGACAGATGAACATTTCTGAAGCGATATTTGCCAGCTGAGTTTGTTCCAGCCTGGAAGGAAGTGACTGGGATTTCCCTGGAGTTCAACTTTTCAAGGATTTCTTCCTTCTAGAGACCCCTGACTGCCTGGGAAGGGCCTCTTCTCTTCCCAAGCCACGGGGAAAAAGGCACCAAGTGAGGCCAGATGTCTCCTCCCCACAGGTCCCCATCTCTCCTCAACCACAGGGCTGCTTCCCAGGCACTTCCCATGCTCCCACAGACATCCTGGACAGCCTGGAATGATGCAAAAAGGCATGCCTGGCACCCCTGGAGCCCCAGCCTGGACTCCCTGGGGGAGGCAAATCCAGCCTCTCCTGGGTCTGTGTGCTGAGAAGAAACTCAAGTCGTGTTCTCATCAATAAATTCTGTAAACAAGCAGAGCTTTCCTCCCACTCTGTTTCCCAACTCCTTCGCACCCTGTGAAGCCAGAGGAAACATCCTGGTGGAGCACAAAGCGTTTCTGGCCCCCGGAGCTGCCCTGGGTCACTGGCCACAGCATTTTACCCTCCTCCAGCTTCTTGGAATTATGATTCTTGAGGGAAAAAAAAACCCTGCGTGCTTTTTCTCAACGTGAAGGAGCTTCAGGAAAGCCAGAGAGGGGGAAAAGTCTCTTTTCCCCTGTTGAGATGAGCCAGAGGCTCATCCACGAGCGTTATTTCACATCCCATCACACATCATTGGCTCCAATGGGTTTTCCCAGCCAGGATCCAGCAGTTTGAAGGACAATAAATAGGGCTGTTTGCATGCCAAGAGAAAGCCTCCAGTGGGAGAATGCCACAGATGCAACCCCTCCTGAAGTCACCTGCTTTTGGGCTGTAAAGAGGGGAAAAGCCACTTATGGGGTAAGAAAGGGCTGGTGGAGGTGGGGAGAAAGGTGGACCCTCCTGGACCCTTGTGAAACTCCTTGTGGAGATACTGGGTGGGTGAGGGGGAAAAAACTGGGAGAAAAACCATTGCTCCTTTTGTGACAGCCTGAAAAAAAAGCCTTCCAAGGCCCAGCTTTGCACGGGACATGAACCAGAGAAAGTTATTTATCCTGGCAAAGAGGCTAATTAGCAGGGAACAGTGCTTGAGTGAGCAGCGCTCCTCACTTGCTGTTTTCCACCCAAAAACCTCCAAATGTTCCTGGGAATGAGCGCCCTGGGGTGCTCCACGGGGCATGGGAGGGCATCCCCCAGGAGGCTCCACTGGCTCCCTTCCCATCCCAGCCTTTCGCTCCTGGACAGCTCACAAAACCACAAGGGTTTTTTGGAAGCTCATCCCGGTTGGGGGTAAAGGTTTTCCAAGGGAGATGAAGCAAAGAGAAAGAAATAAATATAAGAAGAAGCAAAACAAACATTATCCACTAAATATTCCAGGCTTTAGAATCCCGTTTCCTGGCCAGAGTGAGGAAGTGCCAGAGCTGGGGTGGATGAAGGTCACAGGACGGCCGGGTCGGGAGGAGGGAGGCACTGACCCCCCTCTGCCAGCCCAGCCCGTGCCCACGGGGAGCTGGAGCCAGGACAAGCCCTGCCTTGTGCTCCAGCTCCTGGGATAAGGGAAACCAGCCATGGAAACCAAACGGAGCCTTGTTATTCCGGCCCAAAGAGCGCCGGGAGCGCGTGGAGGAGCGGCCCTGCTGTCCCTCCCCTGCCCTGTGATGTGCCTCAAACCTGCCTTTTCCCTTGTTTTATCTTGCAGTTTAGCTCTGGAATTGGCTTTCTTTGCACCTCCTATGAGAGCAGTCCGAGGGACTCTCCTTGCCAAAGGTTGGAGTGATCCGACCCGGAGCTGTGATTCCTCGGGAATGAGGGCACGCACGGGATGCTCGGCCGGGGTCAGTGTTTCTGTAGAACATTCCTGCTTTTTGATCTTTTCCTTAAAGGCCTCAGCACTTCCACAAGGACTGAGCATTCCACGGATCTGACGAACAGAGCATTTTTGGGATGCAAGGTCAGATTTTGGGAGGAGGAGCT
>JAWWTY010021935.1:0-23559 GCA_035222235.1 Margarornis squamiger | reverse complement strand
AAATCTGAGACTGTCACTCGTGTGCTCAGCATTCCAGAGGTACTTTGGTGCCTGGAATGGCCCTGAATTTCCACTGCCCTGGATCCAGGAAATGTGTCTGACACTACTGATTGTAACCTGCTTTTCCCTGCCTAAATCTGAGACCATCACTCATGTGCTCAGCATTCCAGTGGCACTTTGGTGCCTGGAATGGCCCAGAGGAGCCTGGTTTACTGTGTTTTACTCCCTGGACTCCCCAGCCTGTGCTCTCAGGTCTCTGCTCTCCCAAAAGTGGCAAGAAGTGCTGGCTGTTTCTCCAGGGGCTGTTTGCTGACACAGAGGGAATCCCTCGTGCTCTGCTCTGGGGTATCTCCACTTTTCTGGAGGGGTACTGAGCATTCCCATTCTCTTTTCTTGCAGGCAAAATAAGTTTCACATTCAAATGCAAACCCTGCGAGACAGGAACTTATTCGAATGTGAAGAATGGCTGGTGTCAGAACTGGACTGAGTATGTGTTTATTGAGATTTCCCTTCTTTGAAAAGAGGCATTCAAGGAATAATAATAATAATAGGAAATTAATATTTAAATAACAAATGTATTTAATACTGATCTTAGAGAATAAAACGGACTCAAAGACAAGATCACCAACAGGATGAACTGATGAGGTTTTTAAATTAAGCAAAATATGATCTGTCTCTTCAGACTTTATAGTCAGTGTCAAAGCAGGCCTTAAGACAAACTGCTGTATTTTCAATTTGTTTCCAAGTCCAGCTTAAACTGATGGAAAATTATTCCAAACAGGGACAAAAGAGACTAAAAAAAGCTGGGCAGAGAAAGCAATTTGATGTAGTGTTGTCTTGTTGGGGAACAGCCATAATTTTACCTGGACTGTTAAAAGGGATAAATATTACAGGGGATAAATATTACAGGGGATAAATATTGCAGGGGATAAATATTACAGGGGATCAATATTACAGGGAATAAAAGGAAACAAGCTGTGGGAAGAGAGAAGGGACAAAGGGAGCCAGGAGAGGAATGAAGGGGAAAGGCTGGGATATTCTGAATGTGCCTCTCATTCCACTTTCAGCTGTGAGAGTTCTGGGTTTGTGACAGTCCAGCGAGGCAACAGCACCCACAACTCCAAGTGTGGCTTCCCTGCCCGAGACGTGGAGCAAGGTACCTTCTCCCCAGGATTTCTTCCTTGGAGAACTCCTCTGGGGCTTTTCTCTACACTTCCTCAGCTGCATTTGCTGCCTCTTTATCAGCCAGAACTTGGTGCCGGGGCAGTTTGGAAATTCCACCTGTGTTTCCTGCCACGGGGTGGGATTGCTGAGCTGGGCAATGAAAGCACTGCCAGTAACAGGGGTAGGGAAAAGCCCACGGAGCACATTTATTTGGCAAATTAGGGCTTTCCCACTGAAATCTCCTGCTGTTTGGATGGATTTCCTCAGGAAGACAATAACTTAGTTCCCTTACAAGTATTGTTTGAGCCCGTAGCACCCAGAATTGAAATTCCATGTCTTATCATGGATCAAATGAGAGGGTGTTGGAGGTCCTGAGGATCTCAGAGACCCCAAGCTCCACTGCTCCTGCCCCTTCCCACCCCCTTGTCCCTCCAGAGAATTGGTGTCTCGCAGATCTGGGCCCTTCATTCAAAAGTATTCCAAGCTCTGCTGAGACAAATTGCACTAAAAGGTGCTACTTTGAGTTTCTGGGGGGCAGAGATGGGTGTGGACCCGGGGCTGGTGGAAGGGCTGGGCAGGGAACAGGGGAGACCAACCCTGCCAAAAGAGCTTTTCAGGAGCAAAGAGAGGAGACAACAAGTGAGAGCAAGACAAGCAGGAGAAGCTGCAACAAGGAGAGATGAGAGGGGGGGTGAGGAACGTTCCTCCCACACAGGGATCCCTGGGCCCCTTCCAGCTCAGCATATTAGTTCTGTTTCTATTTCTATTTCTATTTCTATTTCTATTTCTATTTCTATTTCTATTTCTATTTCTATTTCTTTCTACTTCTATTTCTATTTGTTTCTGTTTCTGTTTCTGCAATTTCTATTTCTATTTCTTTCTACCTTTTCCTTTTCCTTTTCCTTTTCCTTTTCCTTTTCCTTTTCCTTTTCCTTTTCCTTTTCCTTCTCCTTTTCTGTTTCCTTTATTTTTTGGTTCCTTTTCCTTTTTTCAGTCCTGGGTCCTGATTTCTTTCCCCTTCCCTTTCCCCCTTTTATTTCTTCCTTTCTCTCTTCTCTATTCGACGATTCTATTGCACCTTTGACTTGGAACTCGCACGGAAAAACTAAATGAACACCTAAAATTCCTTGAAATCTCTACATTTCCTTTGACAACAGTCCTTAATGGTAATTATATCCCTTGGGTTGCAGCTGTTCTTGCCCCCAGCTCCCTGTCCACCACGGTCCTGGCCATCCTGACGGCCGTGGCCGTGTTCGTGCTCATCCTGCTCACCTTCCTCCTGCACGTCTGCATCTGGACACTGAAGGACAAATATTTCTCAGCTGAGGGTAAGGGCACCTCTGGGGGCTCCCCGTGGCTCTTCAGGAGGCCGAGTGGAATAAATGGAGCTGAGTAAATAGAATTAATATGGATTTCTTGGGTGGTCTTGGGCGGGTCGCTGAGTTTCACTCAGATCACGTCACAGAGGAGTCGGGGTCGGAAGGAGCCTCTGGAGCTCATCCCCTGCCAGAGGACAGGCTGAGATGGGATAGTGGGGGGAAAACCCCATCCCTGTGAGGGTGGTGAGGCCCTGGAATGGATTTCCCAGAGGATGCCCCACCCCTGGAAGGGGCCAAGGGCAGGTGGGACCAACCCGCTCTAGCAGAAGGCGTGGAGGGTGGGTTCAACATCCCTTCCAACCCCAACCGTTGCATGACCTTTCCTCGGAGAGGGGCCCTCTTGGAAAGGTCTTGGGGACACCTGAGGTGTGTGAAGACTCTTGTGTGTGCAGTTGCTGTCCTTGCTCTCACTGCAGATGTGGAACATCACTTCCCTAGGCCGGCGGCTCCGCAGCTCCCGCCCCACGCGGAGGAGACCTACAGCATCCAGTTCCCAGAGGAGGAGCACGGGGACAAAGCTGCAGAAGAAAAGCTTTCCATGCTGTCCCTCAAAGTCTACAGCGAGATCAGATAGAGGGCAGGGTGCTGTGGGAGCGGGGAGCTGAGCTCAGCTTTCCCCCAGGACAGAAGGAAGGGCAAGGCGTGCGAAGCATCGCTGTATCCATAGCAAAGAGGAGGGCGCTTGGGGCGAGTTTGGCTTCCTTTGTTCTCCACAAACCTGGCATTTAGAACCCAAAAACCCTGCTGATTCAGGCTGGCCTTCACTCCTGAGGGCACTCTCACAGCTTTCCCAGGCTATCCCTATCTCCAGGATGAGTCCTGCTGCCCCTACTAAAGGAACAGGGCGTGAGGATGAGGAGGAGCAGCCCTTCCTCTTCCCTAAGCTGCCAGTGCTTTTCACTCCTGCCAAACTGCCCTCTCTGAACCCTTTCCATCCTCTCCTGTCCCCTTCCAGCACAAGGTGCTGGCCAGGCCCAGGCTCAGGGCACAGAGATTCCCTCAGGAGGCCACAGGATTTGCAGGGAAACCAGGAAAGAAAAAGGGAGTCATGTTTATCCTCCTCAGCAGTGCCTGTACCTGGAATGGTGGGTTACAAAAGGGACACTCCTGAAGGGCTCAGCTGAGGATCAGCCTGTCCAGAGAAACTCTAATGAGTTTGGAGAGCAGGAAAAGCCAGTGGAAAACAGGGAAAAGCCCAACACTGATGGGTTTTTTATCCCTGCCCCAGAAGCAAAAGCCCCAGAGCTGGTCCTTTGCCTGTACCAGCAGAGCCCCAGTGCTGGACCATCAGCTGACAGATGTTCCCCTGGTGGGAAATCGTGCCCTGGGGGATTGTTGGAATGTCAGGGTAGTGCTCCTCCACTTTCCTGGAGCTCCAACAGGCCTGGCATGAATTGGGTTGCCTGAATTTCAGTGGGCAGCTGGAGTTGGTTGATTTGAAATAAGGACCTACCCTGTGGCTTCAGCTACTTAAGGCTCCTTTTTATATAATTCTTTTTGTGTTATGTGACTGCAATCCTGCACTCAAAGCTCTGGGTGCCTCCTGGTGAAAGCTGCTTGGGGTGGACACTTCTGATCCCATGAGCTGGAGGCAAAAATGACTTCTGAGTTTCAAGAAATGACTTTTCAGCCTTCCCATGAAGGGTATAAATTCCTGCCAGCACAGCCACGACATCAGCTGCCTCCTTAGAGAGCATGTAAACAGCACAGGCCTTCCAAATTAAACCCTAACAGATTAAGGACGTTGCTGTTAATCACCTCACTAAATACCCAGAGGGGACTGTTCCAAGCTGGAATGCCAGGCTGTGTTCAGCAGGGCTGCAGGAGCTCCAGGGATGCTGTGAAAGTGCTTGGATGGAGAATCCTAAAACCTGGGACAGGTTGGAGGGGCTGGATCACCATGTTGGACTTCACAGAATCATGGAATGGTTGGGGTTGGAAGAGACCTTAAAGATCCTCTCATTCCACCCCCTGGCCTGGGCAGGGACACCTTCCATTGAGGTGGGTCCAGGGAATCCAGTCCATACCTCTTTCATGTCAGAAAAGGAGAGGCAATTTGTTTGTTAAAATTTAGATCATCCTTTATGGTTATGAGGAATTATTGATCTCCAACATTCATAAACCGTCACATCTCCCTGGTTTGGATCTTCCCTGGGATTGTGTTCACTGTGACTGACATCCCCTTCATGTGGAATGGGAGCAGGGATATTTCTCAGCCCTGCAAGGATGTTGTGAGACATAATTAATGCTTTCAATGTATTTTTGCCTTCTTTGATCCTCTCGTGTTATGGATAAATTTTCTCTGTGTGAAATTCTCTTTAAAAGAGAGACTTTTCCTCCACTGCTGTGGGAAATGTGCAGGTTCTTAACTGAGGTGAACTGGAGACTGAGCCAAGGAAAGGTGAAAACCTTGGATAAAGAGGATAACTTTGATTTTAAAGTGCCAAAGGCTGTCTCTGCCCTGTGAGCATTTCCCTGGGGGGTTTATTGTACTCAGAAATCGAAACACTGCGTAGAAAAGACACATCTTGCTCTGTGTTGGCCCTGGGTATTCTCAGCTCTTCTTGGGTTTGGGGTTTTTTTTCATATCTTCAACAAGATTTCTGATTGTGACCTTTTGTAAAGGTAAAATAAACCTGACAATTCAACCAAGTGCCTCTGGAATATAATGAATACCTTGGCAAGGAGGGGTTTATTCTTTAGGTGGTCCCTTAGTTCTACTTTCCCAACCCTCTCCCCTCCGGTTGTTTCAGCGACCTCCCCCCAATCGAATTCTTTTGTCTTGGAATTCTGGGCTGCTGCACTTGCACTTCTTTCCCTTTCTACCAAAAGCTTTCTCATTTCCTGACTGTTGCCTCCTCCAGAAAACGAGCAGGAAACCGTGGCTGGCAAGTGTTTCTGGCAGAGAAACAGCAACTTTTGGGGCTGAAAAACCCCTTCAAGGAGCTCACAAGGTGAGGGATGAGCTGTGAGTGCTGGGGGAAGGCTGGCTGAGGTGTGCAAGGCTTTCTGGGGGTGTTGGGGAGCCAACAGGATGCCAGTTAATACTGAAACACCCTGAGCTGAGCCAGACTCTTCGGGGGAAATTTGCAGAGTGGCCTTTTGGGTTTCTCAGAGCTTACCTTGAAGAGCAGTTCCACTTTCTGCCCGCCCGACCACCTGGCTTCTGATGGGAAAAGCGACTGGTTTCCTGGCTTCTTAAAACTCCACTTGAGAGGGAAAACCCCCGAGTGTGAATCACTGGAGGATTTGGGTGAAAGAGCTGCTCTTTGCATCACAGGAAAGGAAAGCTCCTGGCTCAGAACGGAGAGCTTGGAAGGGGCACCGGGTCTGAGTTTCCATCAGAAAGACCAACATTTGTCGGGCCATTACTGTGATATTTGGCTCAGCTCACGCTGAGCTTTGAGCTCAAATCTCAGTTTGTGGGAGTTTTTAAGCTCTGGTTTAAACAGCAGGTTGATCTCTGGCTCTGGACTGTAGGGATCCAAATGTTGGCATCCAAGGAAATGTCTAAAACATGTCTGTTTTCTTAAATCTCTTCCCAAAAGAGAAAATAAAATATCCCAAAAGTTTTAGAGGGGAAGCAAAGTTTAGAAATCCAAAGAATTTAGAAATGCAATGTCTCCTTAACTTTACTCTTCCAAGTAAAGAGTTAAAATCTGATATATAGAATCATTCAGGTTGGAAAACCCTCCAAGATCGTTAACCAGCAGAGTTCACCACTGAAGTGCCACATCCACATGTTTTTGGGACACCTCCAGGGCTGGGCACTCCAAACCTTCCCAGGCAGCCCCTTCCAATGCCTGACCACCCTTTCCATGAGGAAATTCCTCCTCATGTCCCACCTGCCCCTTCCCTGGCACAGCTTGAGGCTGTTTCCCCTTGTCCCAGCCCTCGTCCTGTGGGACAGAGCCCGATCCCACCTGAGTCCAACTTTCTTTCAGGGAGTTGCAGAGAACCAGAAGGTCCCCCCTGAGTCTCCTTCTCTCCAGGCTGAGCCCCCCCAGCTCCTCAGCCCCTCCTGGTGCTCCAGCCCCTTCCCCAGCTCCCTTCCCCTCCCTGGCCACGCTCCAGCCCCTCCATGTCAAATACAACAATGTTTTTTCCCTTTGTTTTTTTCTCTCGGAGAGCTGGAAGAGGAAAAGCTGCTCTGCAGGTGCCAACAGAGGGCACCGACGTTACGTGCATTTTCCTTGGCAAGCTCCTTCTCCTCGCTAAATGCCCCTTTTCCTCTTAAAAGCTCACGAAGGTTTTGTGGTGACAAACAAACCCCCCTGAGCAGGAAATGCAGGACTGAGCCAGGGCTTTGTTCTGCTTCTGGTGAAACCCCCTACCCCACATTCAGTTCAGTTAATTGAGTCTTTGGTGGAGCTCACAGAGGGGACCTGGACATCCCCAGGGAGTGGGAATCCATCCATCCTTGCTTCCAGAGAGACTGAATGGCAATGTGGGAATATGTACATCTTCCTACATCAGAGCTTGTCTTGGAGAGGCCACCTGGTCTAGCAGAAGGTGTCCCTGCCCTTGGAAGGTGATGATCCTTCAGGTCCCTTCCAGCCCAAACCATGCCATGTCTCTGTGATTCCATGGTGCTGTAACACCTATCTCTTTATATCTCAGGTAAATAAGGCAGGGGGGAAGGAATGCTGAGCTCTAGGACTGAATGTATTCGTGCTGAACACGTTGAACACATGAATGGTGTGAATTCAGCACAAAGCAGATTCTCTACACTGTGAAATGGCACAACAGGGGGATAAGGGTGTTGTGTATTGCAGGATGTCAGAGCAGGAACTGGCACGTCATCCCACAGAAAACTGGGAGTCTCCTGCACTGGCCAGTCCTGCTGTCACAGGCTCTGAGGGGTGAACTGGCATCTCTTGGTGCCAGCAAGGGCAAGAAAACAGGGGCAAACCTTTGCTAAATAAATCATGGAGTCATAGAATATCCTGAGTGGGAAGGGACCCACAAGGACCATCAAAGCCCTGCACTGGGCACCCAAAAAATCCCACCGTGTGCCCAAATGCCCACATTGCTCTCTCTGAGGGGAATTCCACCTCCCAACTGGCTCTGTGACCCCAAAGTGTCCAGAAACCCTCATCATTCCTACGGCTGCTCCTTGTCAAAAGGCAGCTTTGGGTTCTCCCTCCATATGTAAAACACACGGAGGTTTTTAACAAGCCAAGTAGGAGCTGCCACAAAAGAGTGATACTGGATCTTCTATTCTACTTAAAGTTTACCCAGCCAGGGCTTTGCATGCCAAGGCTGCAAAAGACAATTGCCAGTGAAATCCGAGAAGCCCCAGTTTCTGTGTCTGTGCTATTGACTCTCCCTCACTGCCCTCCTGGACAAAGGAGCCCATTGTTGGGTGCCTTGCCCACTCCTGCCGGCATTAATTCCACTCTTTCATGGGCTTTGCTGTTCCCACTGCCCTTTGCTGGGATAGGTTTGGGTTCCTTTCTGCTTTAGGAGGAGCAGCAGAATGTGCCAGCTGGTTTCCTGGTGTGTTCAGCCCAGGTGCTTTGGGAGGACTGGGCTGCCTTGAAAGCACCTCCATCTCTGCCTTTAACAGCTCCCTTTCTTCTGCCTTCCCTTGTCTGGCTTTTATTCACCCTTTGGAAGTTGGAGATGTCATCAGAGCAGGTTTTAAAGGCTCTGTAGGATGACCTGCTGCTAAATGGGCAAGCTGCAGTGAATGTGGAGATGCTGGTGCTGACACCTGTGTGGATAATTATGGACAATTCAGGACGGTGAGGATGAGTTCTTCCTTTAAATCAGGGTATTCCATGGGATGTTCGAGGCATCACACACTGATTTAAAGCTCCCTTGGTTGATCATCTGGCATGTGGATCAGGGCTGGAAGAGCTGGAATGTCCAGCCTGGAGAAGAGAAGGCTCCAAGGAGACCTGGAGAGGGACTTGGGACAAGGGGTGGAGGGACAGGACAAGGGGGAATGGTTTCCCACTGCCAGAGGGCAGGTTTGGATTAGACAGCAGGAAAACCTCCTTGACTGAGAGTTGTAGTGAGTTACAACAATTTACAGCAGGTGATGCTGTTTCGCTCCGTTTGGGGTGGAAATGCACAGCGGGGAATTCCTGCACGAAGAGAGGCCAGAACACTGGCTGGGAAGTTCCTGCTGCCCTGAGAAACTCGGCAAACTCAACTAAGTTTGCTCCTGAGCTCTGTCTAAAGAAGCCCAGATTTTAACAAAGTTTTTAGCCTTTAGATTTTCTTTGTATTTGGCTTCAAACTGCAGCATTCGCCAAGTGAACGTGAGGAAGGTGTGCCCTCTGCCCTCTTCATTCTCACCCCAGTGAGTCATGTACGGAATTGATGCCTCATTAGGCTCGGGCTGATGAACGAAGTCTCAGGGGCTCAGATAATTCCTCCACTTTGTCTCTTCAGAGAGACAGGAAGGTGGCAAATCAAAGCAGTTGAGTCTCGTCTCTCCTCCATGACAAGAGGAGATCTAAGGCCCTGATGTGGCAAAATCAGACAGAAAGTAAACGATGAGACCAACTCAGAGGATCTCTGAAAGAGAGGTCTCTTGTCAGGCTGGAGAGCCCCCTAAAATGGACTTTATTTGTGAGTGCAGGACCACGGCCTTGGGCTGGGAATGTGGAGCCCAGAACTGCATTTTTATCGCCAGCATTTACATTCCCACTCTTTGCCTCAGCTGTTTGCCCATTTTATGAGAATTAAACTCTGTCTCTGCCCTTCTGTGTGAGGCACCTGCAGATAAATGGTTGCCATGGGGCCACCAATCCCTCCCTGCTCCGTGTTTGTGTTTCCTTGGGGACTCCAGTGAACTGAAGGGTTTCCTCCCTGGTCCTGTCTCCCTAATTAGGCAGCCTGGCACACACCAGAACTGAGAGTAAACACACAGAAACCCAGCCTTTGGGGAGCCTTTGGCGCTTCTGAACCTCTCATTAACGTGAAGTTCCCCTCCTCCAAAAGTCTCATCTTTCCCTGGCTCTGCAGGGACTTCTGCCCGTGCTCAGGGTGGGGAGCAGAGCCCGGGGAGAATTGGGTTTCTGGCAGGGAAGAATAACTGGGAACCAGCTTGCAGGGCAGACATCCAACTGCCCTGGGGTGTTGCAGGCCCCTGGGATTGGGAAGAGCCCCAGGAGCAGGTTGTAGAGGGGAAGGGAGCAGAGCCCTTCACTAGCAGAGCTCATGCCCTGCCTCCCACCGTCACAAAGGTGCCTGGCCCACATGGGCACGGCAGGGACCACTGTCCAAGGACTCTGGGCGAGCAGAGGGGGTGGGACATGGCTGGACTGGTGGCTGCAGACAGGGAGAGGACTTTCAAGTCATGGCCATGGTGCTTTTGGGATTTAATCCCATTCCAGTGTGTCTGCCTCGTGCTCTCCTAAAGGAGGGTACACCTGGCAGGGATGGGTGTTCTCCAAGGGAAACCAAGGTGGGGTTTTCTCTCTCCCTCTGTCTCCTCAGCTGGAGTTTATCAATAACAGGGGCTTTTCAAGCAAAAGCCAGTCCCCTTTCCCTGAGGAGCAGCTTGGCTCCCTCGGGGGGACAGTTGTGAGGCTGCAGAGCTCCTGCTCGGTGCTGTTGTCTCTGCTGCCACTTGTCTCCTGGAAATACAGCAGGAAAATGACTGATTCCATGTGGCACGAAAGGGCTGGAAGGGAATGAGAACAAAACCGAGGGTAACTTGCACGAGGCTGGCCCATCCCCACCCGCCCCAGTGAGTTTGGTTTCCCTCCTCCCAGCAGGAACTGGGATTCTTTCTGCTCTGCTGACAAACACCTGTCCTTTGTTTAACATCTCTGGTGCCACGGGCTCCTTCCCCAAGCCCCTGAATTCCCGGCTGGAAAGCTGTCCCTCTGAGCAAACAAACCCTTCCAGGGGAACAAGTGGCACACTGATAATCCCCCCCAGTGCAGGAAGCAATATAATCTGCATTTCCATGGGAACTGTAAAACTCCAACTGGAACAGGGTTGCCTGATAGACCCATTGATATTCCAGGGTGTATTTTGCCAGTGCTTGACACTGGGAGGAGAGAAGGGCTTTAAAAGCAAACTGTTTCTTCCTTCTGACTCTTTTAATTCTCTTTCTTCAGGGGCAGTTCTAACTCTGGAAGAGCCTCACTGGAAATAAATCTCAGGTAGAGCCGAGCAAGGAAAGCTCAAGTTTTGCAGGACAAGAGATGTCTGGGGGTCCAAGCCACAACAGTCTCACCGTCCTTGGGGAAGCAGGACAAGCAAAGAGGAGAAACAGGAACTGTGGCTCTTGGAAAACACTCCTGCATCTTATGATTGTTGTATTTAAGGACAACAGGATGAGTGAATCCCACAGATTTAGGCTCCTTTGTGCTTGCTGCTGCAATCACAGAGCCCCGAGGAGATTCTGCTCTGCAGGTACAGGAGGGAGTAATGGCAGGAGGAGGCTCAGGGAGAGGAATTGTCAGGCTGAGCAGAGAACTGACCCGTGACACAGGTCCTGCTGCCTGCCACATCCATTTCCTGGGTGCTGCGATTTTGCAGGCAGGAGACATTTATTTTTAGCCTCTCCAAAGTCTCTCTTGCTCCCACCTCTGCCAACCACACCCTCTCCTGAACTCGGTGACCTGAGTTTACCTGATCCAGCAGAGGAACAGCCAGAGCTCCGGGAGCAGCATCACGACTGACACCAAAAAACACCTTTGTGGTGCTGTGCAGGCAAGGAGAGGCTCAGCCCAGGCATCAATGAGCCTCCCCTCCCAGGAGCAGGCTCTGAATCCAGCGCTGGGAGCAGCATTTCAAGCAGCAACCATTCAAAAGCCATCCAAAGCTCCCACAACCCCCCCCACACACCTCCTGTAAGCTCTTGGTCTCTTTTCCAACCCTTTTTAAGGTGAGTGGCAGCAGAGGGAGCTCGGAGGAGAGGCTGGAGATGCCACAGCAGCTCCTTTCAAGAGGAATAGCAACTGTGTGATCTGGGGGAGCGGGAGGTAATTAAAGATTTACTAATATTTACAGGAGAATATACAAAGTTTATGTCAGAACACAAAGAGCCCTTCATGCAGCAGCACGGCTTTTATTGCCAGAGTGATGTAACCCGGGAATTGTTCCCCTTTATCATCAAAGCTGGATGTCTGCATAACTAACAAGGCTATGCTGTTAAAGCAATCAATGCCAACAGCACTTTTCAAAGGCATAAGGAGCCTCCTTCAGAGCACAGGCCATCCCTCACTAATGGGAATCACGGTGTGATCTCAGGTAGGGGCCAGCCACTTCTTCCCTGGCACTGCTGCTTCTCCATGGCCAAAGGCACATTTTGCTCGGGGTAAGGACTGGTTTGGCCAGGCAGGTGTTTTGCTGCCCCTGCCAGGGAGCCTGCAGGATCACAGCCCACTTTGGCATTTTACACATCTCTCTCTCCCCCTCTGCAGCCGTGGCTTTGTCAGGAATGACCTGTTTGGGTGGCTGTGGGCAGAGATTCCCCTCCTGCAGAGCTGCCTCCAGCCCTGGATCCCAGCACAGGGGGAATGTGGAGCTGCTGGAGAGAGTCCACAGGAGGCAGCAGGATGAGCAGAGGGCTGGAGCAGCTCTGCTGGAAGGGAAGCCTGGGAGGGTTGGGATTGCTCAGCCTGGGGAGGAGAAGCTTTGGGGTGATCTCATTGTGACCTTCCAGGACCTGAAGGAGCTGACAGGAAAGATGGAGAGAGACTGTTTATAAGGACTGGAGTGACAGGATAAAAGGGGAATGGCTTCAAACTGCCAAAGAAGGGGTTTAGGTTGGATATTGGGAAGAAATTCCTGGCTGGGTGGGTGGGCAGACCCTGGCATAGGTTGGGCAGAGAAGCTGTGGCTGCCCCAGCCCTGGAAGAGTCCAAGGCCAGGTTGGAGCAACCTGAAATAATGGGAGGTGTCCCTGCCCATGGCAGGGGGTGGCACTGGATGGGCTTTAAGGTCCCACCTCACCCAAACCATTCCGGGATTCCATGTTACATTTTTGCCTGTGCTGAAGAAATGAGAGGGTGCCCAAAGAGCCAAGGCAGTGCTTTCTGTGGGAAATCCCTCCCGTTCCAACTGTCCCACATTCCTGCCAGGTGCAAACCTGGTCTGAGCTCCACAGAACCACCCACTGGAGCTTGAAATTCACCGTGGAAGAAACTCCTTTGAGTTCCTTCCCAGCCACTGCCAGGGCAGTGTTCCCTGCCCATCCAGGACGGGCTGTCCTGGCTTGTTTGAGCTGGAGGGTTCCCTTGTGCTCTTGGGCTGTTTTGGTTTGAATTTAGGGAGGAAACTCCAGGCAGGAGAGCAGGGATTAGCTCTGATCACGCCACGGATTGTGAGGCTTCTGCTGTCAGGACCCTTTGGTGCCAAGCACTACGTGAAGCAGAACGTGACAGCAAGTCCTGGCTCAGAGGGTTTGCAGTGCACTCCCTTTATTCCAGAGCAAAGTGAGCCAGCTGTGGGAGCCTGCTGGGACACCCAGGAGCTGGGGCACAGAGCTCTGGGGGCTGCACCTGCACCCACACGGGCAGGGAAGGGAAGGGGCACAGCAAGTGCTTGTAGAACATCAGAGAGAACAATGGCCAGGGCCTTGAGATCAAAGGTTTGCCCTTGAGAGGGAAGCCTTTGCTCTCAGGACAGTGTGTGGAGGAGCAGCACAGGAGAAAAGGGAAGGGAAAAGGCAGCAGAAATCCTGAGAGCAGTTTCAGCTCTTGCTCACTGTTCCAGACCACCCTGAGCTCCCCTTTCCCTCTGTGTCCCTCCCTGCACTGAGGAATGGATTGTAATTGAATCTCTCCGTGCTTTGGCATGAGTGAATGGAACTTTCAAAGAGAAATGCAAAGGAGGTGTTTTCATTATTCCTCCTGCAGTTGCAGCTGCCTTTGATGGTGCCTTTGGTGTGCACAGCTGGGCACAAAGGGCACTCCAAGCCCCAGGATGTGTGTGGCACTGCCAGGACGTGCCAGCAGGGACAATGCCACACTCCCACTGTAGCACAGGCAGGGCCAAAGCACAGTTTTGGTCACAAAGTGGTGGAACAAGTTCCTCACGCTGCCCCTGTGCCCCTTCCCTGGTGTCATGGTCTGGCATCTTTATTTTCCAAGAGGACAGCAACCTTTCCAGGAGCTTTCCTGGTCAGAGTCAGCAGCATGCATGGAATCAGCACGGAATCATGGAATGGTCTGGGTTGGAAGAGAGCTTTAAGATCATTCAGTTCCTCCCCCTGTCATGGGCAGGGACATCTTTCACTATCCCAGGTTGCTCCAAGCCTCATCCAACCTGGCCTTGGGCACTTCCAGGGCTGGGGCAGCCACAGCTTCTCTGTCCAACCTGTGCCAGGGCCTGCCCACCCTCCCAGCCAGGAATTTCCTCCTAATTCCCACTCTCCCCTGCCCTCTGTCAGCTCTGCCTTCCTCCAGGACAGACTCCGTAGTGACTCAGGCAGATTTTTGGAGCAAACACTTTGAAAGCAGCTCAAAGGCATTTCCTGCATGACATCAGCACCAGGCAAACCCGAAGGCAGGCAGGGGAGCAGCACAGCTCACCTGTGTCCCAAAGCCAGGGCATTTTATGCAAAGGTTGCACCACAAAGGGGGCCCAGCCCTGCAGCTCCTGGTGTTTTCCACGGGGGAGGCTGATCTGCCCCCTCTGCCTCAGCAGGCTGCGTTGTAGTGCTGTGTTTGCTCCTCTTTGATATGGCAATGTAAATATTTCTTTATCTATTTTTAGCCTTTAATTGCTCATTCATACCTCCTGCGAGAGCTTTTGGCTCTCTTTCATCACCTCCCTCCTTGGCTGGATTGCTAAAAAATGAAGCAGTTTTAAGCAGTGCCATTCATCCTGAGCCCAGGACACCTGAGATCTCCTGCAGGGATTGAGGTGCTGGGCAGGTATTTCCTCCCCTAGTCTGAACACGTCCCTGCCTCTCAAATCTCCAGGGGGTGGGAGACTTTAATCATCTCTTCTGTCTACTTATGGCATCTCCAAGTATTCCAGATGCACCTTCCCTGCAGTGGATGTTTGGACATGTATTATTTAAGCAGGAGTTCCCTCAGTCTTCACTTGTTTGTGTGTTTTGCATCCTTAAAAGGCTCATTATTAAAGAGGGGCAGGGAGAAATTGGGATGCAGGGGGCTATTCCTGTGGGAAAATTTCAGGAAAAGGCATTTCCACTTGTTTATTAGGGTGGGATTAGGGACTTTTAGGGAAGAGCAGGCAGGGACACCTTCCACTAGCAAAAGTCTTGTCCAACCTGGCCTGGGGCACTTCCAGGGATGCTGAAACCTTGTGGGTATTAAAACTACCAGGGAGGGAGAATGAAAACCCAACAGGAAACCCACCCTGTTTTCTCCTGCAGTGACTCCTCCACCTCCCCCCAAACCAAAAGCGCTGAGAAATGTCCACGGCACGTGGAATTTGGCCAAAATTCTCCCTCTGGGCTGGCCCTGCACCCCCAGCCAAGGCAGTGTGAATACCGTGGCACTCCTCCCTGGCGGTCAGGGTGACCTTCAGGACCATTGCCTGGGCTTTGCTGCTGCTGCACAATGGCTCTGCTCAGCTCCAGTGCTCCCAGAGCCTGTCCCTGCCTCACCTTCCACCCTCCTGGTGGCACAGGCAGTGGGAGGACGGGGCTGTCGCAACCTGTGGCACTGCAAACACCTTCAGCAAAGGTTACACCCTCTAGGAAATGTTGCCTAATCCTTGCAGAAGGGGAGAGGCCGAGCTCAAAGAGGCATTTCCTTCACCCAGGACGTTCGGTGCTGCGGGTTTTATCCTGGGGAGGGTGAAATGGGATGTCCTGCAGGGAATTAAGAGAGGGGATTGAGTGGTGTGTTAACCCTGGGTGTTCTCAGACCCCCTCTGAAATGCACTTTGGGCATGTTTTGCCACCCTTTTCTGTCTGAAGGCTGTAATTCAATGGAGCTGGAGTTTTTCCTTTGGATGGGAGGAGACAGGGAAGGGGAAGGAGCATCCTCAGCTCATCCTCCTCTTCCCCCCAGGTGCCTCTTCACAAATGTGGGTGGTTCCAATGCCTGAACTCGGACACTGCCAGGCTTTGGCAAGAAAGCCTCTGTGAGAGCCCATGAAAGTCCTCCAGACTTCATTTTCTCACCTGGAACCCCCCCAATATTTACATGTTGTGGTCTTGAGCAGTAAGGGACAATTGTAAATGGCCTCAATATGTTTATTAAAGCCCCAGCACCTGCCAGAGTGAGAGTGATGTCCCCCCCCAGCCCGAGCTGCATGCCTGGTGTGTTTGGCTTTTATTCCAAGCCTTGTGCAGGTTTTATTTCACAAGCCCCAGGAGTGCAGCAGCTTTCCCAGAGAACCTCATTCTCCCAGGCTCTCTCCCACTGCACAGGAGGCATGTGGGCCATGGACACACAGGAATTAATGATTAAGCCCAAATTCTGAAACCAAGAGCTTTGGAGTTCCCAGAAGACAAACCCTCCAGCTTCCAACAGCAAACCCAGGGTTTTTTTGGCTTCCTGCTGACATAGTTTTGTACTGAGGCCACTCAAACCCACCCCACAGGTGCCCATGCCATGTCCCTGCCACAGAAACCTCCTGCAGGTGGCACGGGAAAGGCTGAGCTTCCTCGTGCTGCAGCTTTCCCATCACTCAGGTCCAGTTATTCCCTCTTTTACCCATCTCCCAAAAAGCCAAAATGAGCCTCTGGCAGCCAGAGTCCCTCTGATATTGCTGAGACACAGAAGCACAAATTATGAAAATCAGCCTTTGTTTGTTTTGCCCTTGCTGTGTTTTGCCAAAAGAAAAAGCAGAAACCAACAGAGAAACTGGCCAAGAGCTGGAGGAAGTTCTAGGAACAAACGTCATTATTTCTATGTATTAGATACATAATTTTATATAGAATTATAGTACTATATAAGAACTCCAGTGTTCAGTGGAATCACAGAGGATGAAATCCATTGCTGGGGGTACCCAAATTTGCAGGGCAGCAACAGTGACCTGCCACTGGCAGAGCTTTGGGCCAGTGTTAATGAGCTGCAAATCCTCTTAAATCAGCTCAGGAAGAGAACCCCAAACTCCTGAGCCCGTGGGGATCGGTGGTGCCCAAACCCACCCCCCTGGGCTGCCTCACCCTGGGTGCTGCAGGTGCCCACAGCATTGCTGGCACTTCTGAGCACCCAAATCTCCCTGAATTCTCCTCTGACTTGGGCCCTTTGCTGCTTTGGCTCTTTCAGCCCTGGAAATCCCCCAGAGCTGCTGCGTCCCTGGGAGGCTGGAATTACTGGTGACCCTCCTGAACTTCCCTAAATCCCCCATTTCCACCGGTGGGGAGCCACCCTGAGAGGGCTGAGAGCTCTCCCACCCCCAAGACACCCCTGCCCATGCTGAGCTTCTCTCCTCTGCCTCCCTGCGGGACTTTGATTTACTGTTCTCCGGGGCTTTGATTCCACCCATGGCTTTGTGAGCCTCTCCAAAGCCTTCCCGAGCACAACCCAGTTCTTGGCAGGCCTTTTCCCGGCCACTGAACAGATTTCCCGTGGCTGTTCCAGCCCTCCTGAGTGTGTCCTCCTTCCCCAAAGCCTTGGGTTGCTTTCCCAAGGCACGGCTTCTCAAGCCTCGACGTGTCCCTGGGTTGCTTCCCGCACTCTGAAGCCATGCCAGGGAGCTGGCAAGTGGGGAAGCTCCTCCCAGCAGCCTCGGGAAGGGGAGAGGGATGATGCCCAGGTGCTCTTGGGAAGGAATTTGGGCTGAAAGCTGATATTCCAATAGTCCAAAGGCAAGAGTTCCAGTGGAGTTTTACGGGATAAATGTTTCTCCAGCCCTTCCTTTGTGCCCTGGGAGCTCCTCACGCCCCAGCAGGGCCCAGGTGGAGTTACTGGCAGTGAACCTGTTGCTTCACTCCATCAGATGGGGCCAAAATTCCCTGGATGTTGTCAGTCGTGTTTTGCATGAACCATCCCACTGCTGGCAGAGCTATTTTTACTTTTTCCCCCCCTCCCTTTTGGAGAGCAACCCACTGAGCTTAACCATTTATTTGTCCTAGCTGTTGCCAGCCCCACAAGAGGAGAATTCCCTTGGAGAGCTTCAGAGCTTGGCTTTTCCTCTGACACACTCAATCAGCATCTCCCTTGGAAACCCAAGTGAGGAGCCCCCCAACTTCAGCCCAGCACTAAATACCAGGGAAAGGTCACCGTGATTTTGGCAACATCAGCCTGGAATAGATGTGGACTTCACAAAGGGCTGTGTATTTTTGACCTACGTGCAGATGCAGCTTCTAAATTCTATTTTTAAGCAGCATTCAGTACCCTGGTGGCTTTTTAGGGACTGTTCCCATCCCTTCCTGCTCCCCAGAGTGGTCCCTCACTGGGAAGGCACAGCCTGCTCTGGATGATCTCAGAGCTTGGTGACAGATGAACTTGTCATTGCTCAGAGCTCTGAAATGCCCCGAAGGGCTGGGGGGGTCTCAGGGAACAGGCACAGCTCTGGCCTAGCACCAAAAGCACCCTGATGGCCCTGGCAGAGTCCTTAACCCTTCTCCACATCAGGCAAAGGGCAGGGAAAGGGATGGAGCAGGGAATTTTGGAGCAGGGAATTGCCTGCACAAGTTATTTTTCTGCATTTGCCTGAGTTTCCCCCATTGGAACACGTAGGAAACAGCCCCAAATTCTGTCCTTTGGGAGGTGAGCAGGCAGGAGCCACCTGAGGGCTGCCCAAAGCACAAGGTGGGCAGAGGATATTTCACTTCAGGAGAACCTTAAAATGTTAAATACGTCAAAAGAAGGGGTTTAGGGTTGATGAGGAACAAACAAGGATGAAAACATTCCCTTCTCAAAACTTTGAACATAATATTTGGCAGCATTTTTGGGGATTTTCAGTACCAAACAGAAGCCCAAGACAAAAGGGAAGTAGGTCAAAATGAGATATATGTATATATATAACTATATAACAGTTTGCTTACAGAGCAAAATCCTGTTTGCTTGGTTTAAGCACACAGAGATCTGTATTGCTTCAAAATAAATTCCACTCAGATCTGGGTTAAGTTTCAACCATTTTATTAAATATAACCTAAAATGCCTAAAATGAATATTAAGGCAGCAAACCAGCACCTTAAATAGCTCGAAAATATAAAAACATACATAGGCAGTGGCAGCTACTGAAGCTTTTCTTCCTAATTCTACAGAGAAAACCATCTTTGTGTCCAATTTCTTCATCTCTTTGCCTTCTTTGAGGATGTTTTGGGCATCTTTACCCTTGATAATTAACTGGACAGAGCATCTCCTGAGGGGTTTTATTCCCAACCCACCCAGGAACACGTTTTAATAAAAGGCATTTAGTTCTTGTTTTCACTTCTTTTAACCATAATTAGGGAAGAGACATTGGTTTCACTTCAGGAAACACCATAACTCCAAAAAAACCCAACCCCTTGAACATCAAGTTGGGCACCTCACGAAGACAGAAATAGGAACTGGGAAGCAACTGAGCAGGGCCAGTTCCAAACTGGGCAGTTCCTACCCTTTATTGAGACCTGGGGTCTCGTTCCCTGGGGAATCAGAGCATTTCTCAGCGTTCAGATTGACTCACCTGTTTTTCTGTGTGATTTCACTGCTTTGGTTAACGGAGGGCTTGGCAAACCCTGTTACTTTGTAAGGCACCTTTAAAAGTCCTTTTCTGCCAGTGTTCCAATCAAACAGACCTCATTTGGAGCCGAAATGTAGTAACAGGGTGATCTAACGCTGATCTCTTGCTGAATTTGGCTCGTTTAGCGACTGATTTCCAAACAGAAGCAGCTGCTTAAACACACCCAGCAGCCTCCCGTGCCTGAGTTTGGCCAGAGAAATTCTCTGTGTGCGAAGCAGCAGCAGAAAACCTCGGTGTTTCTGCACTGAGGATGGGGGAGACTCTTTGGGAGGAGGATTTGAAGGTTCAGGACTATCAGGGCACTGTTTTCAGGATGAGATCAGGGCACTATCCCAGGGCATGGGGGGTTCCAGCTGTGCTGGCTCTGCCACCCCTGGCCCCAACCATGGTCTCTGCTCAGCTCCTTCAGATTTAGGATGTTTCTCCCAAGGCTCCTGGGGTGTGATGTTTGCACCCACCAGATTTCAGGCACGTGAAATAACAGGGCCAGCAGTTACTGAGATGCAGTCCAGGAGCTTCATTTCTTAGGGAAGCAAGTTCAGAAAGCATTCCTTGACCTACCTACCCATGGTGGACCTTCCAGCTCGTCCTCTCCTGACTTGTCTCCTCTCTCCTTATGTTTCCTCGGGCACTATGGAGGATCTTTGGGTGCCCACAAGACCCACATGACCCCAGTGCACTTGAAGCTTTCAGCATCACCCCAAGCTCCAGCAGGAGGGCTCAGCCCAGCTCGGACTTCCCGGGTTCTTCTGGCAGAGCCGAGTTGTGCCAGGATGGAGGTTGTGCCCGTGCGATTGACGGCATTACCAGACAGTATTAGACAAAAGTAGCCAGATCTAACTTTGCCTGGTAAGACAGCAATCAGCAGGCCAGGGGAAAGCACCACCACCACCACCACCACCACCAGCAGGAAAGGACTTTCTCCAGATGCAGGGTTAAGGAGACGGGGCAGGGAAAGGCTGGGGGCCTCTCCCTCAGCCAGAGCAATAAGCAGTCAATATTTAACTTGACCTCCTTGCTGATTACAAGGAGGTGCAATGATGAAAACACAACTCTTTCCACTCCGCTGGGACATGAGTTTGAGAAGACTGGAAAGGACTTACCTCCAGCTCCATCTGGGGCATCCCTCTTTGCTCACTGTGCTGCTGCAGCTCCCACAACATCTGGAGGGACATTTCAGCTGCACTCCAGAGTCCCTCATGGACATTAAAACTCCCCTCAGGGAGGCAGCTTTATCAGAATTAAGCCTGATCCAGCCCAGACCTCAGACAGCTCTTAAAGCACCCCAAGAACCAGCGCTGCCTGTGGGATGGCTCTGCTGGGAGATGGGTTTGGGGGATATGAAGATCAGCAGGGGAAGGATCTGGAGGCACAAGGGAGTTTTTCTGGGCTGGCCCTGGCTCTGGTGACTCACTGTGAGTCTGTGAGACAAGGTGGAATGGATGGTTTCCCAAGGACACCTCAACTGGGAGGGTGGGGAGGGGAATTTCCCTGCTCTCCACTTTTTGTAGGGCCACGTTCCCACGCCTGCCGTGGATGATTGGAGTTATCTTCTTTTCTTTCCTTTGTTTTATTACTGTTTACTCTTTTCCTTAATTTATTATTTCCTAGTTATTTACTCCACTGCAGGCAAGGTGAGGCGCCACGCTTTGTTTAAAGAGGAGATGGAGGGGAGGGAGGTGTGTGCTCCCATCCCTCTCATTCAAATGCTTGTTAAAAGCCAATTTGCAGAGCTGCTCCAATTTCACACCATTTCCTCCATCCCTCCCGAGCCAGTTACTCATTAACACGGGAACTAATCACCAAAGAACTCTCTGCTTCTTCCCTCTCGCCTGTTTTCCTGAGAATTTACAACCTGCAAGGGCAAACACAGGGCTGAGCTTGTTCCAGGGACTCAGGCACTGCATTTAGAGCAGGCACAGCCAGATCCTTCCAAGTTCTTCAGGTTGCAATCAAAATAAGTTTAAATTAGATATCAATTGGTTCATTTTTTTCTGCTGCTTCTGTGTTATCTACTAGTTTTGGCACGGAATCACATGCCCAGTTCACTGCAAAGAAGTGAAGAAAACACTTAAAGATTCCCAGTGATCCAGACAAAGAAACACAGACTGGTTTGGCTTGGAAGGGACCTTAAAGATCATCCAGTTCCAAGTACCAGGGTGTTGCTGGACTTGTTCTGCTTTGGAGACAGGGAGGAGGTTCACAGCAGGATGAGGAAAACACGGTGCTCTGCTTTAAACATAAGTCCTATGGAATCCATACAAAGAGCCAGGGCAGGCACTGAGCAGTCAGAGGGTGTGATGGTGCCTCATTTCCTACAGAAAGAGCTGCAAACCAGGGGGAGCAGCACCGAGGGACCAGTGCAGGGGCTGTGCCTGGGCAGGGCAGAGCCCCAAGACCTGCCCACAGGATCAGGGTTTAAAGCAGCAGCCGAGGTTACCTCCAGCACTGCTGAAACCTGGGCTTGTTCATTAAAGCAGCTGGAGCTGGACCATCGGGCCCCACTGGGATGAAATGAAGCCTGACACAGTCCAAGAAGTGTTTGGGGTGCTGGGCATGGCCCTGGGCAGGGCTCTGAGTTGGGCTGGATGATCCTTGTGGGTCCCGTCCAGCTCCGAAGAGTCTGTGATTCTGGGAAATAGGGGAGAAGAGTAAGGAGTGTCCTCTGTCACCCCAGGCAACTTCTTTGGCTGGACCTGGATGGCATCGGAGAGAGGGGCTTATTTCCTTTGGGAGTTCCAGCTCCCAATCCCGACTTTACCCATTCCCACGCTCCCCGAGCTCCTGCTCTGCTGGAATGAACTCCTGGAGGCAGCAGCTCCGAATGTCCCTCCACCTGGCTGGGGAGAGCAGGGGGAGCACTCCGCAGTTGTTCCCTGCCTGGGTTAAATTCCTGTGCTCCTTAATGAGTGATTAGAGTGATTAACCCCCCGTTCCCTCAGCAAGGAGCAGTGCCTGGAAGAGGGGCAGCTTGGAAGGCTGGAAGTTCAGGGGCCGTTCAACCATGGAAGAGTAATTGAAGTGCAATTGGGAAGAATGACCTTTACAACCAGAAGCCTGCCCTGAGCCACCTCTGCCAGCCAGGCATGGCAATGCCACAGGCAAATCCTGGTGTCCTGTGCCATGCAAATCCCAGCTCTGAGCATGGTTTGGAGGGGGGAAGGAAGCCTGACCTCTGAAACCATGGATTTTGGGAGGTTAGAGCTGGCACAGCAAGCTCAAGCTTCAGCAGCACCTGCACGGTGGTTTGCAGCGACTTCTTCATGAGAATTCATCTTTATAGCCATTTATTATGTTTAAAACTACCCCTCAACACACTCAGCATCCTTACCCTCTTTGCAAACGGTCCACTTGGGTCTCAACTGTGGCACAGTGGCTCCTCCTGAGGGGCGGTGGTGGTTGGGTCACCCTTTAAACATCGTTACCAGACAGTGTTAGAGTAGATCCAAAAAATCCAGCACTGTCTAGTAAGATGCCCACAGAGGACCAGGGGCTGTCCAGCAGCTGGAGAAGTGAAGCCTCTCTCAACGACTCCACGTTCTTCAGGAGGTCAGGGCTCCACCAAAAAAAGCTAAGAAATGGCAGTGTAAATAATTTACTGATGGCAGAAGGATTTGGTGTTAAAGGCTGGTGGATTTGGGGAGACAAAGAGCTGATTTGGTGCAGATCTAAAATAGAAACATGAGGTTAAGTTCTATCTCAGCACCCTCCAAAGGCAGGAAGGTTTCCTGTGCTTTGTTTTGGGGGGTTTTTTTCCACTCCCTCCTCCCCTTTGCTTCACAGAAATACCCATTCGAGGCTTCCCAAGGAAAAAGACACCCTGAAAAGAAAAGAGGACGGAAAAAGGCACCAAAAAAGTGACAAAGATGGCCTGGCATTTCACACGGGGAGTTGGTTTGACAACAAACACTTTATTGTGTTGGCTTCGAGGTCCACTTGGAGTTAAAGGCAGAGGACTGGAGTTTGGAAGTCGAGTGGCAGGAGACTGAGGTGCCCAGGGGGACAATAATTAGCAGAGAGTGCTAATGAGGAAGATGAAAAGGCTCATCTGCCCTGGAGGGGTTCAGAAGAAGGGGAGGTTTGCCCAGAGCAGAGAAGGGGAGAATTCCCAGCACGGTTAAACCAACCTGTATTAAACTAAATGTATTTTTATTTATACATATATATATAATTATTGGTTTATCTTACATTATATTCTATTATTTTAATATTCCTCCATACATATATAAATAAAAATACATTTGGTGTTATAGGTGCTTTTATACAGGTTAAGCCAACCTGTCTAAAACCAAATGTGTTTTCATTTATATGTATATAATGATTATTTTATCTTATATTCGTTATTTTAACATTTCTCCCTATATTTTATGTATATGTGTGTATATATATATATATATATATATATATATATATATACAAAACTAAAAACACAATTTGTTTTATACAG
>JAWWTY010021934.1:0-32759 GCA_035222235.1 Margarornis squamiger | reverse complement strand
ATATTTCAGAAAATAGTTGACATAAGTCCATGCTATGAGTAGCCTGTAGTTACTTTCCTGGCTTTCTTTAATTTTAGTTTTATTTCTTTAATTTTATGTCAGTTTCCACAATCACAGATTTATTTATTTTTTCAGTTCTACTGATGAGAAGGTGTTTATTTGAAAGGTCAGACAGAGAAAATGTATTTTGCTGCTTTGAATTGTCTCGCTGCTTCTATTAAAATAAAGGAATAAAAAATTCAATATCTTTTAATGTTGATTTCAATTTAAGCAATATCATGTTGTTCTGCTTTGAAATACAGGTTGTCAAAAAGAAATTGTCCATATAACCCTTTATTACTATTAGTTGGGAAAGTATTGATTTTGCAATAACAGTTACTATTATTAAGTCCTTTCCTATCGCGTTATCATGAATACTGGGCAAATCTGAGCAGTGGGGGCCTGCTGATATGTCAGTATCTCAACCTAATAAATAGAAATTATAGCCTCAACAGACTTCTATTGCTGATCTGCAGAGGAAAAACATGCAACAGCATACAAACAAGCAGTGCAGAACTCGAAGAGATGGGCTAGTAAGCTTTGTCTATTTTGCTTTTTTCTGGACCATTTTCCAAGCCTTGTTGTGTTCTGTGCAAATAGCTGAAGTGTACCTCAGCACGAATTTGGTGGTTTTGATTCCAGTGTTACTGAATGCAGGAGCCAGCCTGAGTCTGGCTCTATAGTTTAAGTTTGCAGTGAATTCCTAAGGACAAGTAAATGCAGCATGGAGAAATTAAATGAGGACTTCTGCTTTGCTGCAAAGAATTTTTCTTCACTAACCAAAGCAAGAAGAGATTAAAGTACTAAAAATAATGAAGTTCTCTTGCCATATATCATTGTTGATATTATTAATGATAGTGGATTAAGTTCCTAAAGTTTGCCACAGAAAGTCTGTCACTTATTTAAGTGATAAAAACAGAAGAGAGCCTGTATATGTATAATATTGCTATGTTTCCTTTGGCATTCTCTAGGTAGAGAAAAAAAGGAATAAATAAATGGAAAGAAAGTGTAGCAGAGGGAGAGATAATGGAAACATAGCCTCTTATCATCAATGAGAGGCAACCTATAAGCAATTTTATTTTTAACAGAATGTTATAATTACCAGTTGAATTTAGCTGTTTAGATAATTACAGTCATTAAGTATTTACATGAGGTGAGCTTTGGCATGGTTAGGAAATTAACAGTGTTGTGCTTTTCAATATATATTATGTGTTGGTGGATTTGGTCTTTTTGTTTTGTTTCGTTACTAGAAAGGAAACCTAGCATTCTGGATAAGAACTGGTAGAGAAAAAGATCTGGATATAAACATGGGTTAATTTTGGTGCTATAATTGATGCAACTTGAATATGTTGGAGAAGTTTGGCCATTGAAAAGTGTATTACAGTCTCTATGCTCTCCCTCTGAAGCAATATGAAAAAAACTGATAGAGAAAATGGTTGACTGCTTGAATAAGTTAATGTAATTAGTCATTCCTAGCAAGTGACATATTCTCATGTGTCTTAGTGATAGATGCTATTTTCTGTTTTAAGGGAAAAAACAAAACAAACAAACAATTATGGGAATGATTGTTTAAATAAATGAGTGGCCTTGGCTGTAGAAATGTCAGTGTATGATATTAGATTACTGGAGAACATGTATAGTAATTCTTAGCAAACTGAGTCTCTGCTGGGCTAAACATCAATAACTCAAACCAAGGGCTAGATGATGAAACTCCTGCTTTCAGTGTTTGACAAACTCACCACAATATGTTCATCATGCATGATTAATCTTACAGCTACAGCCACAATGATTGTCTGCTGTCTGCAAAGATGTTGCTGTCAGTTTTGCATCAAGGTCTAGTTAACGTCTTAACATCTTATCTGAAAAATACCCCAAAACAGAAGAATATCCACATATTTCATCATCTGGTTCTTGTTCTGGGCAGAGCTGACAAAGCCTTGCAATTGGAGTCACAATAGTTTACAAACAAAAGGTCTATTTAGCCATGCTTATTATTTTTGTGGCAACTTCACAAAAAGTAGTGTAAGTTATGAAAATTGGGATATTTTTATCATTTATGCAGCACAGCTTGATGGAAAGTGCAGGACACAGCTGGTATTCTGGATTTCAAAGGCCAAAAAGCCATCACTGTTGACAGTGCAATATGGCAAGAGGTTGAGAGGGGACTCTCAAAAATAGTAACATTTGTCACTAACTGCATCTTGTCCTTTTGTGCATCACTAGATATTATGGAGATTGACTAATGAATAATTGTGAAGAATTGTTTTCCAAAACCTGTGATTACCAAAAACACAAAACAATGTGTGCTGAAGTATGGTATGCTATCTTTACAAGTAGACTTTTCTTGTAGGATTTGTTTATTATAGTGAAAAATCATGGGCATATTTCTGTACCCATATAACAATATTCAGGTTTTCAGGATAGATTGAAAATTATCACAATACAGAGCCTAAACGTGTAAAATACTAATGGCAGTCAAACTTTAATAAGGCATTTTCATTATCTGGAATAAACTCCCTTATCCTGATTTTTTATTTTTTTTTTTAAAGAAATGTTCACACTTTATCTTGAAAAGCCTTGTCAGTCTATGAAATTGTGATCATTCATTTTCATTCCCTACTATATTGGATTGAATATCCTGCATTATATTGCTTTATTTTGCTCAGATATGTTTCAGCAACTCAGTCTGACTTTTGCTCCTGTGGGATATTCATGAAAATGAGATGTGTAGCACATGAAGTCAGATGAGCAGAAAAAGTTAAAATAAATACTGTAACTTCTTTTACTCTTTCTCAAAATAACTGATGTAAAAAAGTATCCATTCTGTTTTAATGGTTTTCTAGGAAAAAAAATCTATAGTTTTTTATATTACTTGTATATACCTTTTTTACACAGTTATAAAACTAATATTAGTTCCTATCTGATATCCCTTAATAACAAAACAAGACAACAACCAATGCTTATTCTCCTTGGCACTGGAATAGTTTTAGGTTTCAGAATACCAGAATGCATTTTCAACAGAAAGACTTTTTAAATATAGTCTCTGCATGACCAATACTTTTTTCAAAATAGCAATGATTGCACAAATATATTGTGTATGAAACTTTTGCTCATTCTCAAACTTCAATGTATTTCTTGCTTTTTTTTTTTTTTTTGCATACAGTCTTCTTGTTTGTGATTTACACAAACACAATGTAGTTCAGTGATGATTAAATACCTGAAAACATTAAAATACCTTCCACTGTTCTTTTGGAAAGATAAATTTGTAAAATAAGGCTTGTAATATTTTTTTAGCAAGATTCTATCTTAGAGCATCCAATTCCAAATTAGGATGTATCAGTTGATTATGTTCAGAAATTTTTTACTGTGCTATAATCAGCAGCCTATAATATTTCAGTTAAACACTGTGTTTGATGTGTTAATTACTTGGTAAGCATTTTGCTAAGATTTCTTTTGTAAGCATTTACATTCACTTCATTGGTTCAAAGTTAATTTGTGATTGTCACATTACTGAAGTAAGATCTGCATGTCCATGGTACTAATAAGTAAATGAAAGATATTCTGTATTAAAATTTTGGACAAATATAATCTCTGATTTCTGACTAAGAGTTTGACCTTTAATTATATGAATCACAATAAGTATGCAAAAATGATGACAATTCTGTTATAAAAAAAGGCTACATATTTTACAACCAATGCATTATTCTATGTCTTTCCTTCCCTCCTCTGACCTCCCTCCAGTGATTTACTACTGGTGGCTTAAGTACTTTTACCTAAATTTTTCACAGAGCTTCACAAACCCTTGAAGAACTAGAGGGAGCTGCCCATCAGGACTGCATTCTTTCATGATGGTTATTTTCAGAAGAGAGCTAAAAGAACTAAACAAAACCCAAAGCAAACAGTGGATTACATATATCAGCCTTTGTAGCCATGGAGTATAAAAATTTCATGTAGCTCTCTCTCATCAAAATATGTATTTTAAGAATGAAAGGGAAGTTAAGCATCTAATAAACATTGCACTGCAATAGAATTTACCCAGTAATTCCTTTCAGAAGCAGGCAAGGTTTTATCCTGTTGAAATTCTTTCCTACTACCACTTTTTTTCAAGCAAGGAATTACTGTCATTACTATACAAACAGTAGGGATATAAACTGCAAAGTAGTTTTGGTCATGGGACAAGACTATTCTCTTCGAGTATGCAGCATGATTTGGCCATAAGGCTGAACAGTAATGTATATCTAGAGAGAAACAGACTTCTAGTTTCACACATATGCTGTAAAATCGTTTCTGACTGAAATCTAAGGAAAATTCCAAATTGAGTCTGAAAACATCTTTTTTCAGGTACATTGTTGCAGCAAGTTTTCAGGGCTGTTTCTATTTAGAAATCGTTTTTTGCCCTTACATTCATTCACTCAGAGTTTGATTATCTTATTTCTACCAGTAGTGAAGTTTCAATGGAAACTGTTCAGGCCCACATCATAAATCATGCCTTGAAGATGAACACCTGACATGAGAAAGTCATTCACATTTCACAGTGAAAGGGTGTTATGCTTAGGAAGCTTCTGAATCAGAAACATTTCCTACCGAGCACATTAGCAGGTTGTTTGATATTCCATGGCTTCCTTTCATTTCATTACTGCATCCATTTGTCTGTCTTCTGCTTGGGTGACAAGTGACTTTCAATGCATTCTATTTCCAATGACTGTGATGGACTGTTCTCTGATCTCTAGCAATAATCACTCAAAAAACCTCATATATTTTAGCACAGAAGACCCTAATCAGGTCTCATGAGACTCTCAATTTTCAAAGGCTCTACCTTCTGTTTGTGCTCTTTTTTACCCATCACTCAATATGTGAAAGAATGTAAATATAAAGCTCTTAGCCATTATAGAGGTTGCTTTATTTCTGAAGAAGGAAAGAAAGATAGTGCTTTATTGCTGATATGAGTTCTTACCTGTATCATAAGGATATTGAATTTCTTTTCTTTGAAGTTGTCACTTAAAAATGCTGTATAAGCCATTCATTTGGCAGCTTTTGGGCATGAAAGTCATAATATTTTTGATCCAGTCTCAGATCCTTGTGGCAATACTAATTTGAAATAACCCCTCAATAGATAAGGGGAATATAAATCACATCATCAAGAGACATCAAGAGATACTACAGGAGAATTTCAATGACAGCAGTTTTAAAAAACCCAAATCTGTATTAATTTTATATTTGACTTCTAAGAATAGTTTTTTGCCTCCATAATTAAAAATTCTCTGTTACCATAAGTGTCCTTTAGTTTTTGTGAAATTCTTGGCATTATTTTTGGTTTTTTTGGTGGTCTTACTTTTCTTCCTAAATCTTTACACTTGAATTATTTGCTACCAGTTTTAGAGTTTTTCTATAGAGGTTTAACATGCCTAAATGCTCTCTGTATGTTTTTATTTATTCACTTACTTGCAGATCCTTAAAATGTTCCAAATACCTTCCAGTTGAAAAGAACAAAAGTTGAAATGAGGATGTCTGTTTTGACAATTTCCAGGGTTTTTTTAAATCATTATATATAGGCAGTACATGTGGAGAAGTGAAAGGACAAAATATTTGAGGATGAACCACATTTTCTCTCAGTGAGACAGAAAATTAATATGGTTTTCAAGGTAAAAAGACTACTAGTTCTACAGAATAAGCATTGTTTATTTCAAATAAGTGATGCACCATTTCACTCACATGCTTTTTAGCAGAAATAAAGCTAAAATCCAGTTCTATAGGGTGCCAGCAGTTACTTAAATCACTAAACCCCCTTCAAAATTATTTTTCTCCTTCTTGGCTTCCAGATAACCTTCCAAACTAAAAATCAAACTGAATTATACAGACAGCATTCCCTTTTACTAAACAACCCTGCATCATCCTCTGAATGCAACCAGGCAGTGTCTTGACTAAAGAAAAAGCTCTGTGGGAGATTTATTTAGTGTTTTAGAGATTCATTCCCAAGGGGACCAAATAAATGTGGTAAAGAAAATCCTAATTCTGGCTGTGTCTTTCCCTGGGTCACTCTTTCCAGTCTGTGCAGGTTGCATGCTTCATACTAATGCAAGATTGTTGGAAAGTACTTGTTGCTGTCAAACTGTTAATCGATTCTTCTAGATTCAAAGATGGTCATGGTTCTAAGTACCTAAGAAAAGGAAATGCATACAGATACTTGATTCCTTAAATTGGATTCTCAATTTGGCAGTGTGGTAGACTTCTGTCTTTTAGCAGTGATTAGTCCAAGAGCCAGCCAGAACTGACTAGCATAGAGAAAGCTCTAAATTACCAGTTCTGTGTTCAACCTACCTCTGCAGATGCTAAGAGAAACCAAACCAGGACTTGGAACATGATGAGATGCTCAACATGTGTCTCACTTATATCAGCAGAAAACTGTCTTACCTGTGATTTTTCTATGATGATGAGACAGCTGAAAATTAAACCAATCAAATGAAGAAGAAAAATGGGATTAAGTCATCAGCTGACCCTTTTCTGACTCTCTGGTATGATACCTGCCCCATGTCAGTGAGTTCCATCAGGTGTTTTCATGGCCTTCTTTAATGACATGTATAAACTACATTTTCTACTGGGAAAACAACATTGTAGGCTTTGAAATTCATGGTGATTATTGTTTTCTTAAAGATCCTAAACTCTCTGAGTCTTCAGTTTCAGTTTCTCAAAGTGTACAGTAATTATCTGAAAATAAAACCTGTGTTTTTCTTTGTTTACATGACAGTTTCATAAACCAGTGAATATAAAATTTATAGGTTTTAATTACAGAAGAAGCAAAAATTGGAAGACTAAATAAAACCATGTCTGTGTTGCATTTTGCTATCTCTATCCTGTGGATGGAGATGTTTGCTGTTCCACAAACTTACTTGCTAGTGTCATTTTCTCTAATTTAGAGAGAGTAAGAAAGATAATGTTATTGATTTAGCCTTGATCACTACAGTGATGAGCCTATGGAAGGACTTTATGGATAGGGCAATTGAGAAGACAGTGAACTGCAATGAAGAGCTATGAACAGTCACCCATGTCCTTGGGAGGGGAAATGGAATTTCTTGTTGTTTTGCCCCATCAAAGACATATGAGTAACATCCCTCAGTGATACTGAAAAGCTCATGTGATTTATGTAAAACATAGAAAACATTTTAAACTGTATCGAGGATAATATTGCTAAATTTAAGTCTCCTGATTGTTGAACCTCTTATGGTACTTTCTTCTTTCTTATAGTTCTTTCTTGGCCTGATTTTTAGGTAAACCCCAGTACTTCAAAAATACCAATACTTTCCAAATCTTTTAAAAGATATATGTCCTGGTGTTTGAACTGTATATTTGAAAAGTTTTTCCTCAGAGGCACACACTGTGAAAAACTAGACAACTAGGAAGAAGAATGTTCCAGACAATTATGAAGACAAAAGCTTAATTGGGTTGCTGAATGTAGTTCAGCCTTTAAAGTATACGTAGACAAGCTCATTAAAAAATGTCTGCTTAGCAGCTGTTTCCAATATTGCATTTCTAGGTGCAGAATTATCTATCTGATTTGCCTAGATTTGCAAGACACAGACATCAGAAAGACAGTATTGGCAAACTATTTAATGTCAATTTTAGATCTGACATAGCTTAGAAAAAAATCATCTGCTGTAATAAGAGAATTAGATTTGTTTTGCTCCATAATTGTTTAGGCTGCTCTTTCATTTGTTCCAATGAAAATTGACATTACTCCTCGTAGCCACAATTTAAAATTATTAACATCTTGATCATTCTCTCAATATCTTAATAATATTGTTTAATTCAAAAAAATGTTTTGTTTAGTCACTTTCTGAAGCTGGCAAACCGTAAAATCAGTACAAACATAGCCATTTGGAAATATGTCATTCTATTCCATCATAATATTTCATATATTCACACAAACACACTTCATTCTCAATTATATTCCCCAACATGATTAAGTTATTCTTATCATGTGTACCAGAAAATCAAAATGGTATTTAAGATACTTCAATAGCTCTGTCCTAAGGATTTTACCTTCAGGGATGTCAACAAAAACAACAACAAAAAAATTAATTTTAGGAAATGAAACTATTGAAAATAAAAATCTTGCTTTCTTTTTTTTTCAATTTTAAAATAATACAGTGTTTTTATATCCTCACTAATTGAATGTAAATATAATATATTCCAAATATTCTTTTATCTCAATATCAGAGACCTCTGCCTCAACCAGGAGGTTGAGGTTTTCTCAGAACCAACAAACTTTCCACCGGGGGAAGGAAAATTCATTACAAATAAGAATTTTTCACTGGTAGCTATGCCAGAAAGCCCCATCAGCTTCAAATATAGAGGCCAACCAGGACTTTACAGGTGAAGGTTTGATGAAGGTACCCCACAGCACATGGAGGGATGATGTTCACTTGTCATCCCACCTCATGCTGGGCACGTTCTCTACAGTCAGTTTTTCAGCACATGTGGTGCTACGATGGGGTTGTTCTAGCCCTAGGACACAAACAGATGGCAGACCTGCTTTGGCCCATCAGATCTACTGGGAGAGAGTTTATTACCATCCTGTTCTCCTACTATGATTTCAGAACTACTTGCAGTCTACAAACAGTACTGTAATCTCTCTATGTCTCATCAGAAATGCCACACCACAGAGGATGTTCCTGTAAAACTTGGAGCATTACTGGTTTTGAAGGAAGGGGAATAATGTTTCCTCTGCTGAATATCCACTAGATGATTTGATCACATTGTCCACCAATCTCTGTTAGTGAATATGTTTCTGAGAACAAGTGTTTCTGGCACTGGTCTGTGGAAGGACATACATATTTTCTGAATTTTACACTGAGGAAAAGAAGTCTGGATCATTCCTGGAGCAGTGGCCAGGAAAAAAAAAGACTATTGGCAAAAGTAAAAGCATCTCATAATTAAGGTCAATTTCTAATATAAAACTGTGCTTTAATTTCTTGTGTATTTGTTTTCAAACTATTGAAGCTCAGTTTTTCATGTTCACAAGATCAGACCTCTCACTAGCTCAATTTCTAAAATCATTATTTTGAAATTCAAGATGGGTAGTGATTAATTCTCTTTGTAATATTCTAACCATGCAATCTCTCTATATTTAAATTTGATATTTGCTTTTAATCACTTTTAAATTTAAAATATTTAACTAGTGAAGGGAGTCTGAGACTTTTCTTCCTTCACTTCTTTCCCATCTGGGAAGTTAGCACTCTTTTGTAATGTTTGCATCTAACTGCAGTAGCTAAGATGTAAAAGTCACTATAGCCATGTATGTAAGATTCCTTCCTAGAAGATGTTTGAAGCAAAGTATTAAGAGTTCTGCTAATCTGAAAGTGAATTTGCACAGTGACCAGATGGTTCTAACTCCTACAGTACTGTAGAAGTAGTCCCTTATGTGGTACATATGTTTTTCAGGTGTATAAGTCTTCCATTAGATCCAGCTTTCTGGTTTTATATGATGCCTGTGATTCAGAAATTTTAAACTTATTGCAGCATTTTTACTTTAATGTGCTTAGAACCAATGGGCCTGCCTATGACCTTTCATGATCCCTACCTCAGTTAAAACCAACTTTATTTATGCTGAGTGTATATTAAGGATTATGCACAATTTTTGTGCTTTATTTCTTCTAACATATATTAAAATAGGTCAGAATTCATCTGTGTTACTAGGGCTAGTTTAAGAGTTGTTGGATACCAGGGTATTTTTATTTTCTTTAGAAATAAGCTCCAAATTAAAAATAAAAAAAAATAGTTTTTTCAACTGCAAGTCTTTAATGTTAAGATTTTAGATATATGTCTACTTAGTATTTGCCATTAGATATGCCATAATTTGCACATAGACATACAGTTATGGATATTAAATAATTTTCATACTACATTATAGATTCTATAAATAAGTAATTCTTAAGGCAGTAACAGTGCTGACCATGAAATAGTCACAACCTACTTATCAGACCTTATAATTGTAATAGAGAAAAGAAGTGTTACTCATGTAAAATGAATTTTCAACTTACATAGGAAAGAATGAACCCTTCTTGTCTTGTGCCAACAGGAAAAAAATATCCATTCACAGAATCAGAGAATCAATTAGGTTGGAAAAGACCTCTGAGATCATCGAGTCCAAACTATGACTGAACAATACTGTGTCAACTAGACCGTGGCACTGAGTGCCACATCCAAACTTTTCTTAAACACCTCCAGGGATGGTGAATCCACTACCTCCCTGGGCAGCCCACTCCAATGCCCAGTCACCCCATCTCTTGATGCCTAAAGGTTTGGTGTGTATTTTGTGGATTTTTAGAGTTTTAGAAGTATAAGTTTAGAAGTATAGGTTTTTTTGCTCACACATTAAGTGGTGTTAGAAGTCACTAAAGCGATTTTCTCACATATTCTCAGGCTTTCTGAAGGTCATGATGTTTTGCAGAGACACCTGCAAGATAAATTGAAGACGAAATGATAGAAGGGCCCAGAAACCCTGGGAAGTGGTCCAGGGGGCATAGCCTAGGACCCTGATGGGTGGACCACTGAGAGAAATGGAAATTATGATTGGTTATAGGTATGTACTTTGTTAATTGTTAGGAAGATTATAAAACTGTAACATCACGGGGGGTGGGGTTCTTCAGGGATTCTTGGATGCTGAATGGAGATTCTTGTGCAATCCATGTGCATTTTGCAGAGCCTCCAAACTCCCAGTAAAGGTATTACCTGTCTTTCTCCATTAATGTTTTCTCTGAGTGCCTATCTTCCAGGATTTTAGGCATCACTGTGAAGAAATTCTTCTTACAGTCCAACCTAAACCTTCCCTGTCAGAGCTTAAGCCCATGCCCTCTTGTCCTATTGCTGGTTTCCTGGGGGGAGAGACCAACCCTACCTGGCTACACCCTGCTGTCTGGTAGTTGTAGGGAGCAATGAGGTCACCCCTGAGTCTCTTCCTCTCCAAACTAAACAACCCCAGCTCCCTCACCCTCTCCTCATAGAACTTGTGGTCCAGTCCCTTCACCAGCCTCACTGCCCATCTCTGGACCTGCTCCAGCACCTCAATATCCTTCCTGAGGGCCCCAGAACTGAACACAATACTCAAGGTGAGACCAGCTAAGGGTCAGAATCACTTCCCTGCTCCTGCTAGCCACACTAATCCTGACACAGGCCAGGATGCCTTTGGCCTTCTTGGCCACCTGGGCACACTGCTGGCTCATGTTCACTTTCTTGTCTATCCAAACTCTGAGGTTCTTTTCTGCCTGACCACTTTCCATCCACTCTGTCCCCAGCCTGTCATGCTCCATGGGGTTGTTGTGGCCAAAGTGAAGGAGCCGGCACTTGGTATTGTTAAACCTCATCCCATTGGATTTTGCCCATTTTTCCACCCTATCCAGGTCCCTCTGCAGAGCCCTCCTGCTAACAGTTGTATTTTTTTTCCACCATAATTAAGGTGTAGATAGGTGAAACATAATAACCAACATTATAAACATGACCTTTTTTATTTCATAATTTGCTACAGGAGTTGTTGCTTCAAAACTATTGTATTTTGGAAATCCACATTCATGTTTCCATTTTCAAGCAAAAGCATATGTTCTTGAAAATAAATATTGTCCTTTATCTCATTTTGTGTGTATATATACATACGTATATATGGTATTTTTCAGAAAGAAATCAAAGAATATTTTACATTATTATAGAAATCACTGGAGGTATAGATACAGTAAGAGCAGCAGTGATATTGATTATATACTGTAAATGAACATTGCATGTTCTGTGTTGGTGTGAATAGGCTGGTGACAAAACCCCATATCTCATTTAAAGCTGACACAGTCTTTTTGAAGCTATGTTACTGAACTGCAGTGCAGGTATAATTATCCCTTCTCTGAACTGTGTATGCTATGCCGTTTCTCAGAAAAAGGATTCAGAGGAAGCCCTAGAGGAGCTGCAATTAACCTCACTTTTGATTCTAAAATATGAAAAATGTTCCTAAATCACACTATTCTATGGAACTTATTATCTTTATGCAAATGAGTGCAAATAAGGTCTGGTGTATAAAAAAAACCCCTAGATATAGAAGAGTATCAGTGTTGGTTGAGTCCTGGGTATTGTCAAAATTTAGCCTTGAACAATGCTGGGTTTATTTGTCTCTCTGGATGACAAACTGGTGCCCAGTGCTCTTTCCCTTGATTAAGGCAGTGAGATTTAGCCTCTGGCAGATTTCCCTCCTCCAACACAAGAATTATGAGATTGATCTGTGTAATTTGAAGCTTTACAGATGTAACATTGTTGTACTGCCCTGTGCATACTTATTTTTCTAGAGCGCTATACTACTTTTGAGTGCAGTAAAATCGTAATTATGTAGATATTCTTTCACTCATGTATTTTTCATATTGATCAGCAAATATTTTGTAGGCTTCAGCTCAACCGGTACAATTGCTGTTTGCAGAAGAGGAACTGGAGGAAATATTGCTAAGAATTCTGAATACTTTTCTACAAGGCACAGCTCGTGAGCTTACCTCAAAACATTGGAGAAGAATTAGAAAAAGGAGCACCAAGAGTGGGGTGGGGGGTATCACTAGCTGGGGAAGACTCAGTCTCATTTTCGCACTCACCTATAAAATATTCAGTCCTGGTTTATTTTTATTATCCATGGAAAGTTTTCACACAGTGGACATTGATTATCTTTAATCCATTTATGTCCAATGAATTAAATCGATTAAAATTCACAACCATCACAGCTGGACCTGACTTGCTACTCATGAGGCAAATAGTAGAGAAGACAGGAAGGGACTTCCTTGGAACTCTCTGAAAATGCTGGAAAAGTATGTGGCTTTTCAACAAAGAAGAGCTGAAACATGTCCTGAGTCTGGATCACCTTTATTTGCTGGAGTGCTGCTATGGTTTACTGCAGGTAATGTAGTGCTAAAAGGGAATACCCACTTCTCCAAAGGAAACAAATAAACTGTTACTGAAAATGTTAGTTGAAGTCAGAGGTACTCTTTGATATTTTTGCCTTCAGAAATCTGCAAGAGCAGAAGGGCCTGAATTGACATCTGTCAGACTAGAGATGCATTCACTGATGCATACAACTGTTTTGTTATTGCTTTGGACAGCACTACAGTGCCTAAAGAGGACTTACAACCCTATCAGGGCTTTATAAAAAAAAAAAAAAAGAAAAAAAATTAGAAGGAATCTTTTCATAGAAAGGCTTGGACGAGCTTAGGAAAGGGTTTTGAAAGACTCTATATGCCTGAATTTACCATAACTCTGCTGCCAGAGATCTCACTAGAACAAGTGCATCTCAACTTCTGTTGTTTCCTTGAACATTTATCTTTCTTCTCTGAAAACTGTGCTCTTGGCATTCTAAATGAGTTCAGAAAATAGATTTTTCTTTTTTTCTTCTTCCTTACAGATGAAAGAGTACAGAAGACTAACTTGCTTTATATAACAAGAAAATAAAGGAATAAAAGACTGAAGTTTTTGTTCGAAGGCAATGACTCCCTAGAGCAAATGTTAAAAAAGAGCCATGTATTAAAGACAGCATATATTGACTGTCATATATAAAACAAAATACATGTGGCTAATTTGTTGTTTCATATCAGCCTTTTTCATGCCATTAGAAATGTCCTTCGAATTTAAGATTCTTAATCAAAATTTATTCTTGTGACAAAATTTCCTCAGATAAAGACAGTTAAAAATTAATTACACCGGTCATTATTGTGACTTTGAAATACCATTTTTTTCCCTTAAATCTGACAGAAAGTAACCCAGAACTTTACAGAAAGAAAATAAAAATATAGTGACAGAAACAACTCAGTAAAGATGAAACAAATTGTTAACATTTTACTTGCATAATAAGAAGGATTTGAGTGAATAGCTATTTGTGTTAAATTGACATAGATAAACTTTTTTCACTCTTAAAAAAAATTAAAATAAAAATGACTGAGTATTGGCCAAAGACCACAGCCAACCATAGTAACCATCAGTTTTAAATAGATTTGCTGAATAGATGTAGTCTGGTTGTTTACTTGTTTTATTATATAATCAAACACACATAACACTTCCTTTCTTCATCAAGAAAAATTAACACTGGACGAACTGCTGTTTTTACAGAAAGAAAAGTGATATGAGCTCAAATTGCTGCCAAATGCATAAAATTTCCAAATAACAAAACCCAAAAACTGAATTAAAACCTTTCCCCGCCCTCCCAGCCCCCAAAAGAGTTTGTATGTAAAATATATGTTATTTAAAGTTTACATTTTGTGTGCTGATTTTACTACCTGTGATTTTCCTCAGTACAGTGATATATGTTCAAAACAGATATCTTTGTGATTTAAGAACTTAGACAGCATTAAAGAATTCTAGGAAAGTATTCTCTAAACCCTAGAGACCTGAACATGTTCTTAGACAATGACTTGTGTGAAAGCAGAGAATATAGTCATGGAAAATGTTTAAGTATTATTGTCATACATTATGTTACAGCTCACTACATCAAAACTAGTGATGGCAGTTTATCCAACACAACTCTGGTGAAACCCTTGAATGTTGCTTTACTCCCCAGGAAATGTTAATTCTTCACAATCATTTCCCTTCTCCCCCAGGTTTGCCCCCCCTTATGCTCAGTGTAGCCCTGACATGGTGCAGATGTGGCCCCCTGTACCAGCAAGAACTGTGTGAGCATGAACTGGGAGAAGCCTTTCTGGGGGCACTCACTGGCCTGACTTCCCAGCTTTGCCCAGGATGTGCCTCATCACCAAGTACACATCTGGCAGTGCTGGTCCTGCTGGCTGTCCCCGCTGCTGTCACTGCTGCCCGCTGTCCCCTGTCCCCGGGCTCTGTGGGGCTGCACCCTGTGCCCCTCCACACTTCTCTGCCACCCTCAGCACCCGCCCCACAGCCCCAGCCCTGCACCACCCTCCTGGTGCTTCCTCATCACTTGTGCCACTTTGCTCATACGGTATATTACATCTGTGTTTCAAAGCTTGTTACAGCATTCCAGTTTATTTCCAGATCCTACTTAAGATTAGTTCTGATTAATGTTGTTGCTCAAAATGTGGCTGCAGGCTAGAAGTTTAATCAGAGCAGGAACATCAGGTTAGTCCCTTTTGTTTTTCTGCCTTACCTCATATTTACTAACCTCCAATGTTATTTTTGTGATTGATCATATCTATCAAACTATGAGCTTTCTTTTACTTACAGGATTTTTGTAAAATCCTGAGACACACCTTACATTATGCTTTTATTTGTATATATCCACTACTCTGTCATTATACTTAGATATTCTGTCCTGGATATCATTCCTGCTTCTAAAATATGTGTCTTTATTCTCCTGGCATTTTGAAAGGAATAGTGATGAAAAATAGTATTTGGTTCTGTAGTTTAAAACAGATTTTAATTCATGCATTGAAGGACAAAAATGAAAATTCATAGTTATCTCTTCTTAGCTTGATAATGAAGTTCTACCTTTACCGTTTTATACTATATATAAGAAAATTTTATATTTTTTCATAATCTATATAAAAATTCAAAAATAAAATTTTGTTTTCATGACAGCTGTCTTTTTACATGAGTTATGTTAGAAATCAGTAATCTTGAAACTAATAGCTGACCGATTTTTCAATTGCTATGGAAAATTTTGTAAAAATATTAAATGTTTTAATCTGCATCCCATTTTTTGCTGAGTAAAAAAATACTGAAATGACCCTTATTAATCTCACACTTTACCTTGCAACAGCATATTGCAACCAATTTAAACATTTCAATAATTTCTTTTTAGAACAAAGCAAAAAGAAAAGAGTGCTATACAAAAATGTCAATGCCTTTAGAGAATGCAATTCAAAGGAATAAAACCCAGAGTCCTTTTGTTTATGATTTACTCTTGAAAGCAGATTGCATATGTTAATATGACATGTACTTATGATTTTGAAATCCCTGGTGAACTTTGTGAGAGTTTGCTGGTGTGGAAGTGTTTGATGGAGTGAGCTGTGGAAGATGTCAGCAGTGCAGTTCTGTCTGGTTTGCTTGACTGCTCGTGGGGCCCATCAAGCCACTGAAGGATAAAATAGTAGCTTGAGCATAGGTACCGAGAAAATAGTTGGCAAAGAGATGTTAGGATGGACGATTTTTAACTTATTGACAAAATGTTGCTCCTTCAGAAGCATAAATCTGTTGAGGAAAGTTCTTTGGGGTCTACCAGTGAATAATTAACTTTAGTAGAAAGCTTAAAAAGGAGATAAGTAGATAACCATGAGTCTGGAGGCAAGTTGGAGAGGAAAGAAAAACACTAGAGAAAGATTAGCAAGGATTTGAATCAAATATATTATTGCAGAAGTGTATCATAAGTACAGTTAAATCACTGAGTTTCAGATAAAATCAATCTATAGCAATGGCAGATGCGCTAGCTTTTTTGAAGACTGGTGCATGGTAAACTGGGTAATGATTAAGTTTTTCCTTATTCATCCACTGAATGATAATAACACAGCTGCTATTCCTGGGAAGGGACAGGAGCTAGACCAGTGGAAGAGCTACAGACTGTAGGCAGAACCTGAGAGATTCTGGAGCTGGTTGTAGAGGTTGTGACTCATGTGTTTATACTTTGGAAGAAAATGAATCACAGGATCGTGGAATAGATTATGCTTGAAAAGATCCATAAGGTCATGAGGCCCAGTCACTAACTTAGCACCATTGTATTCATCACTAAACCATAACCCTCAGTGCCACACCTACACATCTCTTAAATATCTCCAGACAGGTGACTCCACCACTTCCCTGGGCAGCCTGTTCCAATGCTTGACTGGCCTTTCAGTGAGGAAAATTTTCCCAGTGCCCAATCTGAACCTCCCCTGATACAAACTGAGACTCTTTCCTCTTGTCTGTTTCCTCTTGTCTTATTGCTTGTTACTTAGGAGCAGACACTGGGCCTCACCTTTATCTATCTCCTTTCTTTAGCGTGTCAATAGACAAAAGTGTTGTTTCCAGAGAGAAAGTATTTTTATGACAGCTGTTGTTAATGGAACTTTAAAGAATTATTTTTAAGCATTTTTCACCCTTGCTGTTATGATTAATTCAATGGCCCATAATTAAATCCACTTTCATCCCCCATTCTTTCCTCCTTTACAAAATTAATTCCTCACAACTTGTAAAATTGATTTTTTTTAATTTTTTTTTTTTCCATTGGTCAAACTGAACTGCTGTTCTGTTTAGTATGTTCTGGCAGACCAAAGATCAAGCTGAAGTAAATAGGAGAGTCAGAAGAATTTAGTCTCCCTCACAATTTTGTTGTTCTTTTTTTTTTTTTTTTTAAATTATTACATGGCAAAGCAAAACTCACTTGAGACAGATTAAACACTGCAAATCAAGAAGCATCTGTATTTGTTCACTGCTGTGCAAGTGGCATCCTGCCCACTGGGCAGGCTTGATAGCTGCAGATAAGCCTGAATTCTCATAAAAGACTTCTGTCACTGCAGATTTTTTTAAGAGTTTACAAAAAGGCTTCTCAATCTGTCATTCAGTCTTTCTGCTTCCGGTAACCTCCCAGCACTTGATCTTATCTTTATGAGATGCTTATTTCAAAGCAGCTCAGGAAGAAAGAATTGAAGGGTCAAGTTGTTAAAGGGAAGTAGAATACACATCTAGCACAAGATAAGCAATTGCTGTATTTGTAGTTTCACTTTTCAGTTCCTGAAATTCTAATTTAGGGTCATTTTTCCCCTTTATCACAACCTATCCTACAAGAAAAAACTCAGAATTCTCTCCTTGAGATATTTTCTCTCCCATAAATGATGCTTATATCTAAAGCATTTAGGGACTTTGTTGTTGGTTTTGGTAATTTGTTTGTTTGGTTTTTCTTTGTTTCTTTGGTTTTGTTAGTTTTAATTTTGGTTTTGTTGCCTTTTTTTATTTTTTTTTTTATTTCTGTCACTGTACCCCTTTTTCTGCTCATCTTGTATGAGACAACTCTGTAAATCTCAGGCTCAAAATGCAAGCCCTAAAAATTCAGTCTTGAGCTGCCAAATATAAGCAAATAGAAAATGTGTCCATAAATTATAGGCATCTGTAGAAAGGAAGATAACTGGGCTGTCTTCATAGGAGGAGCAGCAACTGTGTTTGATTTGAAACCTACTAAAGCATGAAGATAAAATGGGTGCTTAGAAAGTAAAAACTACCTGAATTGCTGATACAAGTATCAGATGCGAAACTGGGTCCTGGACCTTCTTAATGATGTAATTAGATATTTAATACACAATGTTTCACCAAAATTTGCCTCAGTACAAATCACACACAAGCAAGAAAGCATTTTCTAATACCTTAACATAAATTCAAGATCTATTGTGAAAGATAAAATTACAATGCATGAGGACAGAGTGCTTGCTATCCATGCAGACAAAATCTTTCTGGGATGTAAGATAAGTTTGTAGCTCAATTGTTGATATTTTTCCCAAAAGTTTTCTCAAAGATATGTGTGCAGTTTTAAGTGATAACTTGAGAGTTGGAAGACACATTCATAATGGCAGTTGCTTTCTTAAGAGACCATCCTGGTTTCAGCTAGGACAGAATTAATTTTCTTCCTGGTAGAGGGTCAAATGCTGTGTTTTGGGCTCAGTGTGAGAATAATGTTGATAACACAATGATGTCCAATTGTTAAAGGGTGTCTAATCTTATTTATAGTTCATAAATTATCATCCAGAAAAATACAAAATTAAGTATTTGGAGAAATCTTTTTGTACCAAAGAGCGAGATAGCCAGGCTTTTCTAGCCCTTATTCAAAAATGGAGATGTTTTGCTTATATGAGGAACATAAATAAGGGTTTGAGAATGTCTGTGTGCCATTTCAAGCTTTGCCTCTGAAGCATGACAAGTCTTGAGCAACTTTCTTAAGTAAAAAGGAGTTCCATTTCAGAAATCTAATACCTCAAGTATATAAATGCCTTATCAACAGTATAAGTTCACGTGGTAAATATCAGACAATTTTACTAATATAGGATTTTTTTCTTCAGATGCTGGGCACTGGAAAATTTTGACTTTGACTTCTCTGCAGTTATCTTTTTTGCTTCCTGTTTAAAGCTAGGATAATAGAATTTGCCCTTCTGTCTCAAAGAACAATACAGCTTTAATGAAATGCAGCTTTTCATCATACTGTGGAAAAGTAAAGCTAGGCATGATCAAAGAATGTAACTGCAGTACAGTACTAACAAAATCTAATGCACATCCAAAATTAGTAATGAACTATGAGACTGACAAAATCTAATCCAGGTGATCACTGACATTTAAATTCACTATCTTTAATTAATTATCCAGCAAGAGTCATATAAAACCCCCACCTCACTAGCAAATCTACCAGAAATTGATAGTTTTTGTGTGTCATAGCAGAGAAAGAATGAGGCTTGTAATCACACTTGTTAATAGTCTCAATAGTAAGTGGGAATACAGATTTTTCCCATATGTTTCTCACAGTCAATATAAACTGGTGAGTACAATATCTTCTGATTGTTTCACGCTAGTCCCTCAGTTATTCTCACCTCCAACTCTTTTTTTCTGATCTTCAATTAATTGTGCAATGTTTCCTCTCTGTTTCTCTTCCAGGTTCCCTACTGAAGTTCATTGTACTGGAAATACTGCTGGCTTCCTGTACTCTTCTTTTTTCCAGTATCCTTATGTCCATCTTGGCTTATTTACTGCTTTTATTACTCCAGATATTTGTTCCAGTTTGCTTGTCTAGGCATTTAATTCCCGTGGTTGGTCTCAACATCTCATCCTCATTGTATGTTCTTGAAAATTATGTCTTTTGAATCTGCTGCTTCTGTGCTCAGTGACATGATGATGAACTGACCCAACCTTTTAGCCCAACTGCTTGAAACCTTTATTTGTATTTTTAGAGTCGTGTTCCCCTTACCACTTCCAAATTTGAAAGGTGCTTTGTATAATATTTTCTCTCCCCAGCATGCCCCCAGACTCCCCATTTTATGAAGCATATGTCAAGTGGAGGAGTGTTTGATTTCCTGCTCGTGTTTCCAGTGTGGGAATGAAACTATTCCAATTCAAAGTGGAATCAACACTGCATGAAAACTTTGGTTTTGCTTGAATACATCTGAACTGCTTGGAGGAGCTCATATGTGCACAGTCTGGCCCTCTGTAGAAGATATGAGAGGAGCAGCATTTTCAGAGTACATAAATATTAGAAATTTTGTTTTCTGATGAGTTAGACAACCAAGAAGATAATAGCTTCAAAGAATGTTAAGACTACCCATATATAGTAAAAGGTACTTAAATAGGTAAATACTATTCAAATTTCACACCTTGATAAGAAATTTTAAAGCTCTGAAAGGAGTATTTAAAACTGCTCACAGAGAATATCACTGGAATTTCTTTTTAAGGGACAAATCCATGACTCTCTCACTAGCTTTATCTTCAGTAGTGGTTGAAAAAATGCCTTCAAGATCACAGAGTGAGGTTTTGTGGAAGAGAAAACAAACTGAAAGTTTTTATACTAAAGTACTTATTACAAAAAGATGCTGGAACACTTTACCCATTTTTCAAGGGTAAGAGCAGAAATAGCTGTGGGACAATACTGTGGTCTCTGAATCTCAATTTTTATTTATTTTTTTTTCCCCCCTAGAAGTTTACTTCTGGAAAAACTCTGATAGCTTCATATCTGTCAGAATTTTGCTCCAGGGTGGCTCTAAGTCATCTTTTAATGGCATCCAAGCCTCAGGATTTGCATTACACAGGAAAGCCCCAGTGTGACTTTTCCTGTGGCTACTACAGTGTGACAAAAACTGTTGCCTGGGGAACACCCACCACAAGGTGTTTTTGCATGGCTGCACACATGTTCACGGGTATACATGCCTGACTGTTCCTAAATGGGTCTTATCTCCTGGTCAGTTTTGTTCAGTTTTAAGGGATGAACCACCTGGGTGCAGCCAAACCACAAGATTTAATTGCAAACTAGAAGCGTTGTACAGACTAGCTGAAAAATGTAATAGGTTTTTATGATCTTGGTTCTGTTTCAGACAAATGAATCAGTTTCTGGATATAGAATTTAGTTGCAATTATTCTTGTATAAAATATAATCTCAGTATTTCTCAATGGAAGGAAGGGATCACTACTCATGAGACAAGAAATCTTTTGCCAACAAAACTGTCCAGTCTCTTTGCAATAAAGGGAATTTTATGTTATTAAACTTAATGATGTCATTTATTCAGTTGAACTGAAAAGAATTCCCTGAATACCCATAAGAGCACATTTTGAAACTTTGGTTATTTATCGCTATAACTGTAGATACCTGACTGCCATGCATGACAGCACATTGGATAGTTTTAGCAGATACAATGAATTTTAGAAGAGCTATGTAGGAATTCTACAGTGGTACTTTTTTATTTAGTGAAGTTTTCTCAACATCCAATTCTACTCCAATACTGAGAAGTAATGGGTAATTTTGACATACTGTTCATGTTATGGCTTATTGAATATATATCAGCACATAGTCAATGCATTGAGAAAATCTGTGTGAGACTGGGGAAAGAAAAGGAATTGAATATGTGTAGTTCAATGAATAAAAATATGGTTCCAGAAGAAGAGTAGTTTGAAATATAGAGCAGAACACACTCTGTAATAGAGGGAGAAAAGCATTTGACTTTTTCCATGATGGGCAATGCACACTTCTGATTATTGAGGTTAGAGGAACGAGGAAACTTCAGAAGGGATGTTATTGAGCTTACTGAAGGTGTAGAAATAATAATTCATGTATAAAAGATATGTTGGCATACAGTTATAAGACCTTAATTCTGGTAGCTTATATGGACTTGTAAGAAAAGTTTTTGTCAGAAAAAATTTTCTTAATATGCACCTCAACAAATAAAATTAAACAACAACAAAACAAGCAAAACCAATAACAACAAAAAGAAACCCTAATACATAACATTTTGCCTAGATCAGGAAATTATGGGAGGAGTTTGTTTTTTTTTTTGTTTATTTTACTTTCTTTTAAGTGATTTGTTGTTGTTGTCATCATTCTCTTTAATCCTGGATTTTATGATTTATAGGTTGTTTAGAGGTTTGAATTAAGTATTTTGAAACAGGGAGATAAAGCCAGTAAAACAATCTACCCATTTATAAAGCACAAATATCCTCACTAAAAAAATCACAGTTAGATAACAAAATGGGATTCCTATCTTAATTTCAAGAGAAATAATAAAATAAAGTAATCCAAGGAAACCTAGTTTAATATGAGAGTTATGTAATTTTGCCTTCAAACCAGGCAGATTAGTGGAAAGTATGTTTCTAAAATACCCACTAAATGTAATGTATGATGAGAACTCCAATGTTTATCCAAAAATATTTGAAGAGTCAGAAGACAGAAGAGATGAACTAAAAGATCTTATGAGGTAAAAGTCAGAATTCTGTAACACCAGCAAAACTATACTCAATAATTTTTAGTTCTTTCTGACAGCATTTTGCATCCATTTAAGTTGGCATTTTTAATTTCTATTCAGGAAGACAGAGCTCTATAAATGTCTGAGGGAAAGAAAATAATGTCAACATGTGCTAAAAAGGATCATCTCAATTACATTTATAATGTTTGCCCACAGGTTTTATTGTACATTGGATTAGAGATAAGAACACTGGCTAGCAGTTTGGTATTAACTTTCATGGTGTTTCATTCTCTATAAGAGAACTTGTTGTCTGACTACAGAAGTGTGACTAACCATCTGGTTTCTCTCAACTTCCTGTGGGAGGAAAACCCAAGCAAAAGTAGTTAAAACCTCCATAATATTATACTTCAGCTCTCTGTTTCTATTTTTCTCTTCAAATCCTAACACTTTCCAACAGAACAAGCACAACCAAAATTCTCGTGAAATAGTTTAAGAAATGTTTGAATTTTGGAAAATAGATTGGACCTCCATATGTTCATATTTCTTTTAAGGCATACATATAAAGATTCTTTCATCACTCTCCCTCTGGGTGTCTTGCCTTTTGCTGGAGGTGAGGCCAAAGAGCTTCTGGGATTTGGCAACTTTGGTTGCCTTTGGGACAGTGGACACAAGTAGCAACTATTTACATGGCCATTGGCAGAGATAACACCCTGTTTTCGTTTATCTACATTTTGTTTCCATCCTGCACTGAGTAAGGTTATGTTTGACCCAATAATCATTAATTTCATGAAAAAGGGAAGTATTTTGAAGATTTATAATGCTTCTCTTTAGCATGCAAAATTTGTTTATACTTACAAAATCTGTCAAACCCAAGCTCACAACAGGTTACCTTTCCTGGTCACTTCTGGAAAGACAGACAGCAATGAAAAAAAGAAAAATCCCAACAAAGGGCAAAATTGCAGTATGGAAGTATTCACTTTCTTTACTCTTAGCTAATAAATGTTTTCTTATAGCTCAATATTGTTGGCTGTGACATTTCCTAGAACAGCAAGTAACCCTAATATTTTCACTTAAGGTAGAAGCAAATTGCAGAAATTTGCTGCATCATTCCATATAATAGCATTGAACTGACATTGCCACTCACTGAAAAATTACCCTGAAAGTAATGGCATTGTTACCAGCATCTGATTAAAAGGCATATAAAAATATAAAAAAATGTGTTATAACATCAACAGTTTCTTTTTTTCTTCTCTCTTTTCTTGCTGATCAAAGTTTGCAGTGTAACTTCATTCTGCTCTGCTGTTCAGTGGCCCTGAATGATGTGGGAAGGGCTGCTTATGTGCAGAGACAAGAAATCCAAAGGCAATGCTGATAACCTTTAACTATTCTTTTGTAGCTGTCACCCCTTGAACTCCCCATATTTGAAGTATAGAAAATACCAAGAAAAGAGAAACAGCAATCCTATACAAGGTCTCTCACCCACTTCACTGGATTTTCCTTAATTGATTGGTTCAAGATCAGATTTCTCCATGGGGAAAAAAAAATAAAAAAAACCCCAAACAACTAAAGGCAATGTTTCATTGTAAGTAAAAATGTACTAACTATTAATTAAAATGTGGGAGTTGTGATGATGCAGAAATACGAAGAGGTAATGAGGAAAATAAAGGCTGTTAGGTTGGACCAGAGGCAGAAAAAGTAAGGCAAGTACAGCATTCAAACTCAGAGGATCTATTACATGATTTTTCTGATTTTGCTAACTGTAGTTATATGTCTTGCTTTAGAGAAAAGGCTGAGCATCCAGCTCCACCATGTAATTTAAATTATGAGATTGGCACACAGAAGTACAGTTTAAGGAGAGGAAACACCATCTATCTAGGAAGATGTGATTTATGTTAGGAGCTTCAAACTTCAAGTTGGCATTGCCTTTTTCATGTATTTTCTTTGAATGTAAGTATTTGTGTTAATTGAATTGGCTTTTGTGCATAAAAAAAAAACCGAAAAAAACCCAGGAGTATTGCTATTTCGAGATTGTCAGAGGAGATTGCAATAAATGCTTCCTCAGAATCAAGACTTAGTACAGCAGAGGTCAGGAAGTCTTGCAGTAGTTTGAGTGGCTGTGTATCTCATGAAAATGTTGTGGTGAAAATTGTTCTGTAAGTCTTTTCTCAACCCAAACAAGCAAGCCCCAAAACCAACTAGAAGAACCGTATTTCTCTTTGTACTTTTCTAGTGTTGATATATTTAGGGAAGAAAAAGATGATTTCAAAACAAAATCTAGTTCTTTGTGCCTTTGAAGTCAACAACTTTATTTTTCTGCTTTAATATCAGTCTCTGTATCATGATTTTCTTGTTTCCAGTAATTTGCAACTGTAAATTTGTATTATTTTCTGGCAAGAGAGGAAAGAGGAAACAAGGAAATGTAATGTGATAGAAATGACTTTCATTTACTTTATATTCGAAAGTAAATTCACAAGAGAAGGTCTGCAAAATGCTGCAGCCCCTATCAACCTGTAAGTCAGAAGGCAAGTAATTAGTAAAAGAGGATATCTTAGAAAATAACAAGGAGACAGAAGGTCTTCAGAGAATGTGCATCCATTCACTGAGATCACATAGGCAGTGACAGAGTGGTTGTGACATGAGTTTCACAAGGTTTATTTACAGTAGCTTAGTAATGGTCACTGAGTCTTTCACATCTCTCACACAAGCATAGCTATAATTCAGAAGTTTATCTTTCTGGAGAGATTAGTTTAGATGGGAGGAGGGATGGCTATGTATTAATGGATTTTCAAACCTCAAAGCTGTAAACATTTAGAAATCGTTTTGCTTCTAGCAGGAAGAAGTATTTCAGAAAGGGCAGGTTGTGGGAGGAGTGTGAGATAGGTTTGTGCTACTCTTTTTAGTTTATCAGCAACAAATGAGTGGCTGCACCATTACTTATCACTGGAGCTTTTATGAAAAGTGATTGCAGTGCAAATCCTGCTACCCAGAATTAAGAGAAGATATTTTATGAATGCATCAGGCTTATAGAGAATAGTTTTAGAGGGACTAGAATGGAGCTGTAGTGGTTCTGAAGTAAAGGCTTGCTGTGGTCAAGGGCAATGGTTTTACCCCAACTGGCTGACCCGGGGTTATAGTGACAACACTACAGCATGTTACATCTGCACCTGCTCCCAAGAAGAATGATTAAAATGCCAGAAGAAACTTTTAGATGATTCCTTATGTATTGTTTTGTTATGTCAGCTATGAAGTTTCGCAGGTATCTTTTGTTGCCACAGCAAACTAAAACATTTTCACTGAGATCTTTTAGCCTGCTGTGAAATTTGTAGTAGGCCCTCTGAATCCAACTGATAAACTAAATAAATATGCCTGGGTTGTAAAACAGATCTAGTTTTCTGATGGTGGATGCTGATAGCTTGAGATCAGGTTTATCATCTTGCTAAAGTTAATAGACTGCAGGGTTTTTTTTCATGCTGTTAGTAAGTACAAAGTAGTGAATGGACTGTACTTCTATAAAGGAGATAACAGAAGGCAAGCTGAAACACAATGTAATAAAAAAATCCTACTTTCTGCTGCCATTATGAGGGGAAGTTTATTAAAAGCATTGTTCTATATGAAACATGCAAATCACTTCTTTGTCTTCACTTTACTATATAAGACATAGTTTTGAAGAGCTATGTATAAGTTTGGGGGAAATGAAATCACAGTTTTCCAGGCAGTGTCTTCTCTATTTGTTTCTAATGGCATCAACTGACTAGTTTTAATGAATGTTTGGTAATGACTAAAGAAATTGTGGTTTGGCATGCTCTATCTACTTATGTTTGCAGCATGAAAGCAACTGATGCATGATAAATGTTCTAGACAACAAGACTTCTCACTCAAAGAGATCATTTTACAATGTCCTGATTTGTCTTTTAAAATGGAATAGTGCCATGAAAATATTTTATACCCAGTGTTTTCTCTTAGTATTGCCCATCTGTTAGGGAACTGCTAGTGGGAAGGATGATTCAAAATTTTAAAAATATGTTAAATGCAAATGCTTCTTTGTAACTTATTTCTCATATAATTTACCTCTCATACAATGGAAAGTTAGCTATGATATCTATTATTCATTTGTAAATTTTATTTTGTTAATAAAAGCTCAGAAAGTAAAACGTTTGTTTCTTCAGACAGTGTGAGTAGAGATTTGTTGATATCTTTTTGATTCAACAGTATAAACTGAGAGTGCAGTATAGTTTGTTGAAGTAAAATTTTGGAAGACAGATGTTTAAACAGGAGTGGAGAATTTCAACTGTGTCCCTAGGAACAGACACTTCCATGCTAAATCTCAAATCCTTTAAAAACATATACTGTCACTGAATGATACCTTCAGTGAGTACAAATGTTGGTATGACTAATGGGAATTGCTGAGTTTCTTTAATCTCAGTGTCAGTGGTAGCTTATCCCCTCAGATCCAGACTAGTTCTATGTTTGATATGCCATTCAGCGTAAAAGAATATTATGAAATAATTGCAGCAAAGATGTTGTGTGTTGTGTTTGGCTGTGGTATCAACGTACCTTAAAGAGCACTGGTTCACTGTTTCAGTATTCCCACATTTTTCCTCAAGGCAATATAGTATTGTTTGTATCTCAACTTGTGAATTCACAATTTGGACATGTTACAAACCTGTGCTTTGTCTGCATGACTACAAATCAATTGTTTGGTTTTTTTCCCTTGCCTCAGTGCCTTTCCAAAATAGCTTTCAAAAAAATGTGGCCAAGATTACCATAGTTATTTTCTGACTTTAACCTTTCCCTTTCCCAGATGGCTTAAGACCACACCCTGATTTATTTTCTCAGTGATTATAAGAAGTGAGCAGACATTCTTAAGGATTTTTTTCCCTCTTGCAAATATCAAAAGTACACTACATTGTACATAAAAAAAAAAAATCAATGAATGTTTAATTCCCTGTCCACCCTACCTTTCTAAAGTTTCTCTAGCTAAAGCCTCAAAAATGTCACAATTTCTTAGTAGAGCAAAAGACTGAAACTTGATATTTATTTATTTTACCCTACCTTCATAGAAAAATTTTTCTTCCACACAGAAGAAAAAGACTTGCATGATTGAAATGATCTCTGACTGGTACAGCAAATAAGCCCCATTTCAAATCTGGTGTGTTCTGACACTGGGCAGATATGAGAAAGAAGTATGATTTTAAAAGCTACCCCAGTTTGGGAACACCTCTTCAGATTGCCACTCAGCTTTATGTCTACATAACGGATCTCTAATAAAGGCTGGACAACTGCTCTGTGTTGTCTCGGAATCAACACATTTAATGCTCCAAAGCAGCCATTTAAAGAGTAATCCTGATATCAGCTGGAGCAGTTTTGATGGATTTTTTTTATTAGGCTGTTCCTATTAAATCAATGGGATTTGAAGGAATTCGGAACCCATCTGGATCAAACTGCTAATATTCACAGTGGTTTTGTATTTCTATGAGCAGTGGGAGGATTTATAGATTAAAGTACTCTAACATCAAAAGATGAATGGAAAAAATCTAGCAAAAGAGATTAAAAATTTGCAATATTAATACTTGCACAACCAAAATATATGGAACTGCATTGAAATAATTTTAAATGAAGCTAGCAGAGAGGGAAAAGTAATGAAAGATTAAAACCAGTGCCACTCTTCTAGTCAACTTATGCTTAGTTTATGAGTTTTTCTGATTAGGCATGTCTTGTTTGACTGTGTAACACCAAATATTGTCACAATATTCATAGCTAGAGACCTTATTTGTGACTGCAACACAATTATTTTTGGTGATGCCTATATCCAGCATTATTTGAATTGATACATAAACATGAAGAACTAGCAGTTTTAATATAGTACCAACATTATATGAAAGAGATCTGCTGGTTAAATCATATGATTTTGATCATATTAAAGACAAAAGAAGAGGGACAGACTGAGGGAGAAAGACTGATGTATTCCATTTGCTTGAAGACTTAAACTAGAGAGGGAGAAAGAATTGCTAAAAGTTGCTAAGTGGTGACCAAAGGTGAAAAGACTTGGGGCAACGTCTAGAGACCTTCATTTACTAATAGCCAAACTAGGAATTATTTTATAGTGTCATGTATTCTTCCTTTCTCCCCGGGTGGGGAGGACACTTTTCATTTGACATCTTGGTAAAGGGCAGGCCAAGAAGGGGAATATCTTGAAAGCATTGTTTTGGTGACTGACTTGCTGCTCCTAAAATCCTGAATGCTGGTGTGTAAGTACAACCTGGGTTCATTTGTTCCAGGGCTAGAAACTTTCTCTGAGAGAGGAATTCATGCATATGCTGTTAGAGGGATCTTGCTTTGGTTTTAAAGTTAATCACTGCACAAGTAACCTCAATTGCGTGCATGATTTTCTCCATCCATCTCCAGTGCCCTTCTGGCAGTGTCACACAGCTGCTGACACCTGCTACATATTTCCTTCAAGTATCCACAAAGCTTTTCCAATTACTCTGCCTTGAGTAAATTGGGTGCTTCCAGACAAGCACCCTGAACCCATGGCAGCAAATGCAAAGTCAAACCAAGAAACAGTGTATTTAACCCGCAGAGACTGTGGATACCCAATATAGTTATTAAAACAAATCCTGCTTTCCTTAAGGAAAGAGAAGAGTCAATGAAAATAATTTGACTATCTATCAATACATATGCACATTTTTAGTCTATCAAATGCATGAAAAGGATCCATTAGGAAGCACTTGCCACATAGGATAAAAAATAGGTTACAGTGAATAAAATCTTACACTGAAATCAGAAGAGGCAAAATAATTCTGCACTGTTCAGTAAGACCTCACTCACTGCTGAGTAAACCATGATGTGCAAATGCATTAATCTTTAAAGAAATATTTATTCACAATAAGATGTCCTGTGGTCTCCCACCTACAACATCCTAGTCGGCGTCTCTGTGTTTGAAAGCTGTATTGTACAGTCCCAGCATGCGATTTGTAATTACTGTAATTTAAAAGAGTGCTTTAATGTAGACTCAGCACACAATGAAATTTGCTTGTTTTAAAACTAGAAAGAAAAATTACAATTATGTCTTCTATTATTTTGGAACAAAGGACCATGAAACAACCTGTTTATTTGTTCATTTGTTTATTGTGCTGAGTTTGTGGGAACTCAGGGTAATGTTTAAAATCTCTGTGCATCACACAGTAGATCACTAATTTTGGGCCAGAGAAATAAATAATGAAAAGGTGTTCCTTTGTTAGAAAGGAAATTAGTTCTGATAAATGTTAAGATTTTAAGGTTACATTTCCACTCTTATTAAAAAAAAAAAAACCCAAACACTCAAAGAACAACACAAAACCAAAAGCTGAAAAACCTGACACAGCCTGTGTTTTCTTTTTCCTTTATTTTATTCATTGTAAAATGCATTTACTTTTGATCACTCACAAGCTAACCTACCTCCTCTTTGACCTCACCAGCTTGATACTCATTTTAGCAAGTGGTTTCCATATCCTTGGTCTTATTTTTATCAGGAAAACAACATTTTCTGAGGCATGGTTTGGCCACTAAATCAACTGTAGTACAAATCAGTACAAGAAATCAACCCCTTAGACAAGATATGTCTGTTTCAATACTAGCAATAAAGTACTATTGGTCTCATTAAAAGCAAAACAACCAACAAACCAACGAAAAAAAACATGAAACCTCCCCCAAACCACAAACCAAAATAATCCCCCCCAAAAACCCAACCAACCAAGTAAAAAAAAAAAAAAAACAAAACCAGAAAACAAACTAAACAAACAAAGAAAAACAACCAAACCCCTACCTAAAACTAATAAAAAGACACTGGTGTGATTATTTTCTCACAGTCTGTCTTGGAAACATCTCAAATTCCAAAGTTAGATCTCTTTTGAAGATGTATTTTTAAATAAAAGCAAAAAAAAGATACAAGAATTATGAAATGGTGGTCAGCTGCTGAGTAGGCTTCATGCCTTCTACAAAAGTCTAATCATAAGGGCAATATATATTAGGTATATTGAAAATATATTCTCTGGCCAATGAGAAGTATTGATGTCTTTTGAGAGAAATTACAGTATTATTAAACTGGAAAATCTATGATGTTGTTTTTCCTTATTTTCTTTAATTGTGATTTACATTGCAAAATAGTATAGCTAACAGAGTATCTTTCTTCAACCAGAAACTCTTTTATAATATCTCTATTCTTGGTGTCTCTTTCGTGTCTCCTTAGAATTATATCACAGAATGTTCTGGGTTGGAAGGGATCTACAAGGATCATTGAGTCCAAATCTTAAGTGAGTGACCTATAACAGAGATGTAAATTCTGTTTTCTAAGGTCACTGACGCTGTTCTAGCAATGTCATTTAGTAATCACCAGGATGTAGTAAAAAAAGCTAAGCATTATGGATCAGTGTTCTACTATTTAAAGAAAGAGGAAGTAACATCCTATTAGACAACTTCATGGTGTATCTCTCATTGAATGTTCATTTGCTCAGCTATTTTAGTTCAAGTTGTGGAGCCCTTCTATCAGCAAATTTACAATAACATGAGGAAACACTTTCACTTGAAAAAACAGATAAATCAGCCTTTCTGTAGGTTTTTAGGCAATTTTCTTGGGACTTCTGCAACAGTGAAAATGCTAGGTAATGTCTGTAAGGATACCATGGCTTGCTAAATCAAGTATCACAGAAAATGTTTAATCATTTTAACCTCTAGACTACTATCTTTTCCAATTAAATTTATAATCCAAACAGAAATTAATGTGGCTTATTTGACAAAAGTTTGTCTGATAGGAATTATATTTGAGTCTTTTATTTCTCCATTAATTCTTTGCAATCTTCCAATTTCTGTGGAACCAATTTCTTTTTTATAGTTCCTTGTGGTTTTAATATAAATAAAATATTGGCAAATTTCCTGGGTTAAGGATTCTCTCAGATGTTCAAAAAATTTAAATACTGTTTGTTATCTTCAGAATTAAATAGTGCTTAATGAGTTCTTGGAGGGTGACAACTGGACCACCTGATAAAACAATGTTGCTGTGTAATCTGTTTTAGGCACCACCTTTCACAGTTCTTCGTGATCTTTAAAATACTACATGGATTTTTCACTTTAAGAGCATATAATTTTGCTTCCAGATACACAAACACACCACCTGCTGGATTTTCATGCTATTTCTGGTTTCAGAACAACTCTATTTGTTTGAATCCAATATGCCTTTCACACTCTAGGAGTCTCCTTGGTCTAGATCTCCAGTGAATATAAAGTACACGTTTTAGAAGAGGTAAGACTTAGGTCCTTTTGCATTTTTGTAAGTATTTTGACATACTTAAATGACTCATATCCCTCCTCATTGTTCTTCCATTGTGCAGTTTATTTGCTCATATTCTTTCAGCTTTTCAACAGCTTTCTTTTCAACAGCTTCCAACCCAAAATTTAAGATTGATTTGCAGTCAATTCCATTCTTTGTATTTGCTTTTCTTTTTGCACTTACTGCCTCTGTCACTGACCTGGGATAATATTTTTGCTCTGCTCTCTTCTTTCCTGATTGTGGATTTCTGGGCATCCAGCATGCTCTTTTAAGAATTCCTAATGCTTTTGTATTTATACCTCCTTTCTTTAAAACTATAATTTCATACTTGCTCTTACAAAGTTGATTTGTAGAGGTCCCAATTCTTCATATGCATGTGTGTCTGTGCATATAAGATTTTCTGTTTCTTTTCAGTCCATTTGGCACTGTGGTCTACTTGCTCCTAATGAATATAATCACACCATGACCATCCCTGATCTCTAATGAAGGCTGTCTTCTTATTCAGTGATTAATTCAAGTGGTAATATGTAGTATCTCTTGAGGTATTATTAGAGCAGGAAGGCTGTCCAAAGAAAAACTAGTAACAGAGAACAGCTAAAAGGAAAATGTAAAATTGTGATTAATTTTGTTGTGGTGTTTCCACCTAATTACGGCATTAGTTGATGCCATTTAATTAAATGAAATGATAGAAGAGACCTGAGATGCTAAAAGGGAATCGTAATTCTGCATAAAAAGGAACACTTTAAAAAAGGGAACAAGCATATGAGATAATAATGGAATACATTAGGATAAGACTATCAAAAGCCATCTTTTCAAAAAGATTTTAAACAAATCTTCAAAAATTTTGTAAAATTACCTATAATTACCTTAATTTCAAGTATTGGGAACAACGAAGTGGAGGAGAGTCTACGACATGAAAATTTTAGGACTGCTGTCAATTCTTGACTATCTCCACAAGATAAAAATGTTCTTTCACTGGAAGACTGATTCTTTCTGTGTGTCACCAGGGATTCTATGACTGTTATTTAGAGCCCTCATGCACA
>JAWWTY010021933.1:0-33538 GCA_035222235.1 Margarornis squamiger | reverse complement strand
TAAAAAGGGGGAAAAAGGGGGGGGAAAAGAGGAAAAAATGGGGGAAAAAGGGGAAAAAAGGGGGGGAAAAAGGGGGAAAAAATGGGGGGAAAAAGGGGGAAAAAATGGGGGGAAAAAGGGGGAAAAAATGGGGTAAAAAGGGGAAAAAATGGGGGTAAAAAGGGGAAAAAATGGGGAAAATCCATGTGATGGCCAAGGGCACGTGAGTGGCTTGGCTTTTGTGGTATCCAAAGCCTCCTGGTCCTCAGCTGGGTAGTTCTGTTGTCAGGGAAGGGACTGTGATGAGTCACCCTCCAAGTTCATGCAGAGAGGAGAGGGGGGGCACACCAGGGCCATGGCCAAACATGGCAATGTTTATTTGAAATTCAGGCTGAAGGAGATATTCTGAAAGATCCAGAGAAAACACTTCCTTGGGACTAAAGCCTGCTGGCTACTGGGTATGGCCAGTGGTCCAGGGAAAGGCAACTGGGAGAGCTGCAAAGCACACAGGCCCAAAAATAACCCCAGCACGGATTCCCTCTCCACAGAATCACCATCAATTAGGTTGGAAAAGCACTCCAAGATCATCCAGCCCAACTTTTGACTGATCAACATCCTGTCAACCAGACCAGAGCACTGATCAACACCCTGTCAACCAGACCAGAGCACTGATCAACACCCTGTCAACCAGACCAGAGCACTGAGTGCCACATCTGGTCACTCCTTCAACACTTCCAGGGATTGTAAACGCTCCACAAAGAGCATTCTCCTGACAGGACCAGGTATTTCACAGGCTGGCTGATTACAAGGTGATTATTTGCTGTGTTTAGCCAGGCCAGATGTTGCCCATCACCTGCACATCTGTCCCTGGCTCCTCTCTCCAGCACTCGTGACCCGAGCTCACGTCACCGCTGTCCCACCGACACAAGGCTGCCAGCCAAGCTCAGCAGCACCCCTTTGGCTCCAAGTCCTGGAGAACTCAGGGAGGACAATTCTAGCAGGTAGCAAATTGCAACAACAGGCTCAGCAAAGTTCCCTGTGGGACTGACATCCCAAGTGGCAGCAGGGAGTGGGAGCAGGCACGGAGCAACACGCACCAAAGGGGAATTCACAGGGGGAGCTGGGATCGAGACTTTCTCTGCTGCTGGGAGAAACCCCTCAGCACTAAAATGCCCTTCCAGAACAGCACAAGATGTGTATAAATACAGAGAGAGTGTGTTGCAGCAGGTGAACATCCCAGAGATGTTCCAGGCTGAGGTTAAAGCAAGGGCTGTGCCATTCCAGCACGGATTCCCTGCTGTCCCGCAGGGAGATGCTCAGGGAAGGGGAACAGAGCAGGGACCCCGAGGCACTGCCTTCAAGGACAACGTGGGACTTTGGGGATGGCATTCCCAGGGGAGGGATTCCCCATCCAAGCTGTCCCTGTCTCAGTGGCAAACAGGAGGTTTTCAACCCCCTCCCCATGTCCCTGCTCATTCAGTGCAGTGCCAACCCTGTGACAAAGTCTGCAAACACCATCTCCTCCAGTTCAACATCAAAGATTTCCCCCACACTGGGAGCACACACTGTCCCTCCACTGCCTCCCAAATCCTGCTCTGAGCCACAAACACATCTGGGCTGTTCCCTGAGCAAAGCACCGGTGGCTGCTGTGCTGAGGAGGGTGAGGGTGGGGACAGCACTGGGGTGACACAGAGCCCGCTGTCCCATCCCCGTGTCTGGGCACAGCTGGGAGCAGCAAAAGAGCAGAGGGCTGCTTGGTAAAGATCACAGCATGATACAATGCTTTGGCTTGGAAGGGACCTTAATGCTCATCTTGTTGCACCACCCACCAGCCCAGGTTGCTCCAAGCTCTGTCCAACCTGGCCTTGGACACTCCCAGGGATCCAGGGGCAGCCACAGCTTCTCTGGGCACCCTGTGCCACCAACACTGCCCACCCTCAGTACCACCTTGTGGCAAAGCTCCCCTTCCAGCCTCGGACAGAGCCTGTGGCAGCACAGCAGTGACATCTGACCACTCACACCGTGGCTTCCCTGGCTCCAGAGGTGGCCACGGGCTCTTCTAAGTGAGACCTCACCTCAGGGGCTTGGGGACGCCCCAGAAGGGCTTGGCAGACCCTCGGTGACTCCAACCCCACACAGCCCACACTGGTGACAGCAACCCTGCCCTGGCACGGGGCTGTCCCGCTGCCTGTGCTCCCTCCCACGCAGAATTCCCACCCCGAGCCGGGATCTCTCCAGGGCTCCGGGGGGCTCGGATTGCTGCTGCCACAGCCAGCTGCCCCCACTCCCACGCTCAGGGATGGGGATCCCACTGGGGTGGGAGCAGGAGGCACAGCCAGCCTGGCATTCCGAGGAGGAGGAGGAGGAGGAGGAGGAGGAGGACACATTCCTCCTGTGGGACGCAGCTGTCCCTGCACGGGATAACCTTCCCTTGCCAAGGCAGGGCTGGAATCACACCCAGCCAGGCATGGGGTGGCTTTTAACCCTCCTCACAGCTCTGCCCTCCCCAGCCCTTCCCTGCCCAGCGTTCTTGCTTGGCACGAGCCCTGCAGCCACCCTGGGATCGCTCCACGTCTCCTGGCTGGGATGGGATGCAGCTGGAGACCCTGTGCTCCAACTCTACAAGCCCTTCTTGGCCATGCAGAAGGGGAGCCGAGTGCCCTGCCTGTGCTGGCTGGGGCTGCTCATCCCTCCAAGCACAGAGCTTTGGGACAGGCAGGGAATGGCCATTCCCGGCAGGAGGAGGGAGGAGAGGCTGCCACACGTGCAGTGGGGACAGAAAGACCAGCTGAGCCCCGTCAGCTGGAGAGGAGCCACGCTGCCATATGGATGTCACATAAAAGGAGAGGCTGGGGGAGTGGGGGGGGGATGAAACCTCCATGACAGTGCACATTTGACCTTGAGATTTTCACTGTGGCAGCCAAGGATTAAAGCGCCCGATCGAGTTTCTGCGCCTGGGAGAGCTCCAGTGTCTCCGTGCAGGGCTGTGGCGTGTCTGGGCAGATGGGAGAGGGGCCAAGAAAAGCCCCCTGTGCCCCAGGATGCCACTCCAAAGGGTGCTGCCCTCAGCCAGCCCTGCTTTGGGGTGGCAGCTCCTGGGGCTGCAGGTTCCCTGAGCTCAGCCCCAAAAGGCCAGCCGGGTGGGCAGCTTGGCAGGCTCAGGGGAGAGCAGGATGGGGCAGGAGAGATGCTTCCCCAGGACTAGGCTGCAGGAATACAAACATCTGCTTATGAAAAAAGTGGGAATTATAGCCAAGAAAGTCGCTCCCAGCACAGGTTTTGCTGCTGGCTGACACCTCCCCATCTCCTGAGCTGTGACCGCAGCTCTGCCCGCAAAGGCAGCTCAGGGGCAGCTCCCAGGGAGCTCTGTGGCACCACCTTGGAATGTCACAGTGCCCACAAATCCTGCTTGGAGACTCAGCTTTGCCTTCCCACAAGGCTCCCCAGCCCTGGAGCACCTCACAGAGCTCTGCAGAACCCCCAGCACGAGCCCCTCTGTGCCCCTGGCAGGGCAGCTGCAAAAAGGGGCTAAAAAAGCCATTGTAGACATTTTGGACTTCCAGGATCCAAGCCTGCTTTCCCCTCTGCAAGATGACTTCTGGAACAAAGCAGGACCCAAACGATGCTCTGTAAATCCCATCAGCCAGCACTTCCATCCCTGCCCTCTCTCCATGCAGAGCTTTTGGTGGCGATCCCTAATTAATGCCCATTAATTAATAGGTGACTCCTGCAGGTGGGAGTCACCCCTGCACTTAAACCCAGGAATAAATACACCTGAGCCCCTTCTCACCCAGTGCAGTGCCATTAACACAAACTCATCAAGACAATACCTGAGCATCCCTGGACTCTGCAGGGATGAACACACAGACAGCAAGGGATGATCCCACTGCTCCTCCCTCCCCTTCCAACCCCCTTTGGAGCCAAATTTGGCATTTCCAACTGGGAGCAACTGGTAAGAGACAGGGCAAAGACAGCAGCGACAGTGGGAGCAGGCACTGGGATGTCAGAGGTGCCCTCCCCACCTCACCACTCTCCCTGTCATCACTTGCTCCACACCTGTCACTGCCTTCCCAACTCCTTATTTTCCCAGGAAAAATGGGAGCTGAAGGCAAAGCAGCAGCTTTGCTCACTGGCTGCTGGGCTGCCAAAGTTGAGGATGCTCCATTTCAAGGCAGCAGTCTCAGCAGACTTTTCTCTTTGCTCCATTTCACAAAAGGGAAGATTTCTCCTCTTGTAAATTCATTTAAAAATAGACCCACTCCCCATTAATGCCACCAGGCTCAAAGTGAGATTCTTCCAAGTGCTGCCTTATAAGTCCTTATTTTCCAGAAGTTTATGGCTCGGCAGTGAACACACACACACACTCCATGGGATTTTTTTCTCCCTTTTTCCCAGCTCTTCCATTAACCCCTTCTAAGCTGTGGAGGAGCCAAAAGGGGGATCTGCTGCCTCCTTCCACTTCCAGGGCCAGTGCCCCCTGAGAGCTGCAGTGGTGGGACACAGACACTCCTCCCACCCCCAAAGAAACCCATAAACAGAGTGAATAAAATTCTCACAAACTGCTTTTTCAAATATTCTCCAGGAGGGTGATAAGGGGTTTTTTTTCCAGCATTTTTCCAGCACCTCCCAGCTTTCCAGGGCACATTCACTCCTTTCCACTCGGAAAGGAAAGGCAGAAGATATCAAAATGACAGCCTTGGACACCAAGGCTCTTCTAACATCCAATAATGCTGCCTTTGGGGTTTTTCTAGCACATAAATGCTGGATCAGGCGTTTTCCCTGCTCTGGATGCCAACACAAAGGGATAAAGCTGACACAACTCTGTATTTATGGCTCTGGTCAGCTGCACAGAAATTCCCCTCGCTGGGCACCCCAGCTCAGGCCTCAGTTGGAACTGCTGGAGGGGTCTGGACATGCTGGGAATGGGGATTAATTCCCCCCAAACCACTGCCAAAGAGATCTGGGACCATGGCAGCAGAGATGCCAAAGCTGCACGCCTCCCCATGCTGCTCTCTCCAAAAAGCAGCTCCAAACCTGCCATCCAGCTGCAAGCCTGGCTTAGGTCACCAGGCTGGCCCTTCTGGAGTGGAAATGCAGATTTTATCAGATCCAAGATACACTGGAAGGTGCTGGAAGAGGCAGTGCCCTGGCAAAGCAGCCTGGCAGAAGGGCACCCCAGGCTCTGCCCTGTGCCAGGGCTGCTGTGGGGCTGCTCAGGCTCTTTGGGGGACTGATGGGGTCATGATGTCCCCCAAGGGTCCCCAAAGCCCTGAGCAGCACAGGTTACGTGGTGACAACTGGTCCCAACCAAAGCAGGTCCCAAACCTGCCACACTCTTTAACCCCCTCCACTCTCCATCCTTGGCTTTCATTCCCTGGAGATCTCAGATGATGTCCAAGCCCACTGGACACAAAGCAGGATTTAGATCTGAACACCAAACCCTTGAGCTACGACATGGACCATTTTAAACTCCCTTCAGCACCCAGAGCGACACAGGGAGGCCCCTGCACTTCCCACTGACACAATAAATAACATGGCAAAGCACCAGAGGAGACACTCCTGCCTGCTGAGCTCCTCCTTTGTCTTTGAACATGTGAAACTCTGTAATCTTACACCAAACCAGCCAGGGAGCTGTGTCTGGTACCCGAGCAGGGGACACTGGAAAGGGATTCTGCAACATCCAAAATGCTCCTCGTCCTCTCTAACGGGGACAGAGAGGGTTGGCCTGGCCTCATTTCAGTCCTATTGTGACTGTGACCAGGGTTTGAACTCAGGGAGCTCAGGAAAAGTGGAGCAGGGTGAAAGAAAGGAGAGGGGACGGAACAATAGGAGGGGGAAAGGAGAAACTGGGTGGAAGTGCCACAGCTGAGGGGTGAGAAGAGATTTTTCTGTGTCCTGATGGAGCAAGGTTAGGAAAAGCACCGTGGAAAAGCAGAAGGGAGAACCCATAACTGCACACAGCACTTGGGCTTATCTCTAGGGGTAAACATGCCCTTTCGAGGAGGAATCATCCAAATCCAGCATCTACCCAGCCAAAATCTGTTTACTGCCATGTATCAACTGTAACCAGTTTAAAATCAATTCCATCTAATTTTAAAACAAAATTTGGCTTCCCAAGAGGGCATGGTGACCAGGGACAGCACCCAGGCAATGGCTGGAGTTGTGTCAGGGAAGGGTTAGGGTGGATCTCAGGAGAAGGTTCTTCCCCTAGAGGGTGGTGGGCACTGACCAGGCTCCCCAGGGCAGTGGGCACAGCCCCAAGGCTGCCAGAGCTCCAGGAGGGTTTGGATGATGCTCTGGGGCACAGGGGGTGACTCTTGGGGATGGGGCTGTGCAGGGCTGAGGGTTGGACTGGATGGTCCTTGTGGGTCCCTCCCAGCTCAGCACATTCTGGGATTCTGTGAGTTACCCCCACCAGGGTCAGGAGGGAGCTCCAAACTGGACCAGCACCACACATCCTGGTGTGCAAACAGCTATCCCATCATAACCAAAATATTCCCTAAATCCCCAGTGCCCACGATGCACCCCCATCCCCTGGGGCACGGGATGCACCCTGGCATGGACTGCAGCTCCAGCCCCTGCTCCCAAGTGGTCCCTCCTGCCAGCACAACTCCAACTTTTCACCAAGTAAGACTTTGTGGGGCTGTGTGAGATGATGAGTCAATAGAAGTTGATTAGAAGATGAATCCTGACGACTGTGCTCATTAACCCCAGAGCTCACAATGAGGGGCCCTGTTGCCAAACTTCTGCCAGGAGAGGCAGGAATTAATGGAGTGACTAACGATGTGGGGAATGGCAGCACTCCCGAAGATCCTGGAGTGTAAACATCCCTCATGGCACCAGAGTCCTCCTTCTGAAAGAGAGGATTGAAGGAGCATGGCCACAGTTGGGTCATTTCCCTGTTCAAGTGTTTTCCTGTCCCTTTTCCTTTTCCAAACCAGTCCTCAGACAGTCCCTGAGAACAGGATTTACCTTGGGCTTACATTCCCAGCTGGCTTTAAGCAAACACTTATTTTCAGAGCCTGCTCCTGCCTGAATGTTTGCTTGGGAATCTCTGTTGGGAAGTGATCTGAGGTTCCTGGAGAACAGGAGCTCTGCATGTGGAGCCAGGAGACCTGGATGGGGCTTCTCTGCCACAGGGCAGGGTGACATGGGATATTGGGAGGGTGGGCAGGCCCTGGCACAGGGTGCCCAGAGAAGCTGTGGCTGCCCCATCCCTGGAAGTGTCCAAGGCCAGGTTGGACAGGGCTTGGAGCAACCTGGGCTGGTGGGAGGTGTCCCTGCCCATGGCAGGGGGTGGCACTGGATGGGTTTTAAAGTCCCTTCCAATGCAAAGCATTCCATGACTCTCTGATTCTCCAGTGCCAGACAATGCCAGACACAACATGCACATCCATGAGGGATATCAGCCCAACTTTGCCTTCCTTCACAGGAAACAAAACCCTCCTCAGAGCAGAACAGATCACTCCTGGCAGAGCTGCCTTTAAAATGCCAATTTCCATCTTCTTGCCTGTGTTTCTAATTCCCAGATACCTCAGCAAGTCAATAGCGCAAGGCTGCAAAGTAAGTTGCTTCCAGTCAAATATTCAATAGTTATTAGATAACTTTGCCTCCTGTGTGTGGGTGGGTTGCCAGGTTATGCCAGCACGTAACACCTGAAATCACATTGCCAGGGGGGGAAAAACTCTCCACCACAGCCAGGAGCTGCAGTTATGGCTTGGGAAGGACATTACCAATCCATGAACACAGAGAGAAGGATTGCAAAGCTTTTGTTCTGACACATCTCTTCCAGCTTTTCATCTTCTCCCCCAGGACATGAGCAGCTGATGTTCAGAGATACCAGCCCTGACCACCCGGTGTCGTCTCCTGTCCCTGCTGTCATCCATCTGCCTTGGAGCAGCCCATCCACCACCCCCAAGAACCCAGGAGATGACCTCATCTGAACTGGGAACTTTCAGATGGGACCACAGATCCCTGCTAAGCCTGGAATGGTTTGGGTTGGAAGGGACCTTAAAGCTCATCTCCTCCTGCCATGAGCAGGGACATCTTCCAGCAGCCCAGGTTGCTCCAAGCCCTGTCCAACCTGACCTTGGACACCTCCAGGGATGGGGCAACCACAGCTTCCCTGTGGGAGGGGGAATTCCCAGATGTGCCCTTCCCTGCACACACAGGATATCCCACTTTTCCCCCCATGCTTCCTTTGAGATCCAGCCACGGGAATGCAGGGAATTCTGCCTGCCCCATATGGTTCTTCTGAATCCAGAGCACAAATGCCAAGTGTACCGTCTGCAGGTGCAGGCTGCTGGTTGGATTGCACTAAACTAGGCATGGATACTTAACTCCAGTCACCAGGTGGGAGCAGAGCTGGGGACAGCACAGGAAAAAAAAAGGGAAAACCTTTTAAAGACACCTCTGCAAAGTGTTAACTCAAACCCCAGCAGCTCCTGCATTTCCAGCAGGTTTCCTCCTTTCAGATTTCCAATACACACACAGCTACTTAAAGCCAATTCCAGCTGGGGGTTTTAGATGGCAAAAGTGCTGCTCGGTATTCCAAACGTCTCTTGATTCCAGGCTGGAGCTGCAGAAGTCCTGGGATGCTGCCACTGTTTAGATGAGAGCCCTACTGGGAGGTTTCTCCTGGAAACGCCCCATATATGGATTACACAAGGAGAACAAAAGGCAAGGAGGGAGCAGGATTTGGGATCTGTCTCAGTGTTCCAGCTCCCAGTCAGGAGTGAGGGCTGGCAATGGTTCTGAGAGAGGAAAAGGGAGCATCTGATGGGCAGAGATCTTGGCACAGGTTGCCCAGAGAAGCTGTGGCTGCCCCATCCCTGGAGGTGTCCAAGGGCAGGTTGGACAGGGCTTGGAGCACCTTGGCATAGTGGAAGGTGCCCCTGGTGGAATGAGATGATCTTTAAGGTTCCTTCCAACCCAAACCATTCTGTGATCCTGTAGGTGCTACTGGGAAGACCTAAAGGGTTCAGGTGGGGTTGAAACCCCTGGAAAGGGGTCCTGGCCCTCTTCCCACCTGGTCAGTTGATCACTTAACAATTCAGCACAATAAACCAGGCAGAGATCAGGCCCCAAGCTGGATGGCATTACCTAGATCTCCTTTTCTTGCCACTTTCACTCTGCCTGATGAAGGAAACAGTTCCCTCTGAGGAAAAACCTGCTGCCCAACTCCCAAACACTGAGTTTGTTCTTAAAGTCAAGACTTGGGATGTGCAATTCCCTGGATCACTGTGTGGTCCATCAGCCCTCTGTTCTGCATCGCTCTGGGTGAGTCTCCAAAAGGAAATGTCACCATCTGACACTCCAGTTTTTAAAGACCCTTCCATGTTCAAACACAATTTGCCCTTTTTGATGTGTCATTGATTGGAAATGGATGGATCAGCTTCCCTGCTCCCACTGCCCCTGTATCCAGGCCAAATCCTGCACTGCAAATCCAAAGCACAGCTCCATCACTATGGAAAGACACCCTGTGATGCCTCCAGCCCCTGAGCTCAACCAGAGCCCTCTCCCTCACCATCCAACAGCATCTGCTTTGGCAGAACATTGTTTAATATCCATTACCCACCTCCCCTGCCTGCCAAAACCACACTCAACACTGAATCTCAAATGCTTTCGAGTACTTGGGCTCGTGGTGGTGCCTCAGCCCAGCAGAGGGAAACGTGAAAACCCCAAATAACACCAAGCAAAGCCCATTCTCAGCAAAAAGTGATTTTCCCTAAATGAGACCCCTTTGAGACAGCAGAGTAAGAGAAACGAGGATGCCACCAGGGCCAAATATCCCAAAACCACCCCAGAGGTCCCCTGTCCTTCACAGAATCATCGTGGAATGGTTTGGGTTGGGAAGGACCTTAAAGCCCATCCAGTGCCACCCCTGCCATGGGCAGGGACACCTTCCACCAGCCCAGGTTGCTCCAAATCCCATCCAACCTGGCCTTGAGGGTGCACAGGCAGCTCCTGCTGATGCCTTCCTTGGCTTCCTTGGAAAAGGAACCACAGGCACCACCCACAGCCTTCCCAAAGGATTTAGGGCACAGCCCCCTCCATGCAGTCCCCAGGATGGTCTGTCAGCACTGACAGCTTCTGCCCCATCACAATCAATCCTGACAAGCTGCCAAAACACCCCAGTTTCCCGGTTTTTCCCTCTCCCTGCCCTCCACTGGAACCATAAATAGCCCTGGCATTTCTCTTGGTCCAGCCTGCCTCGTTGAAACTCGATTTAAAAGTCAAATTGGCTGGACTCCTTGTTAAACCATCACAGTTTATCCACCTTTCCAGATGCCTCCCCTCCAAACACTCGATGGGAAGAGCGGAGACGCCGAGTGAAGTCGTTAGGAAAGATTTCCTGACAAACCTCAGGCACACAGAAGGGTTGGGGCATTTTTCACCTCCCACTCCACCAGCCCAGACACCTCCACGCCCTTCCCAAACTCCTGCTCTACCCCTGCACAGCCTGGCCTGATTAGAGATTGAGCACATTTTGGAGGGATTTTGCTGAAAGGGGGAAGAATGAAACTTTCCCTGAGTTGTTTTAACTTTGAACGCTCTCTCTCCTCCTGCTGGCACAGCTGGAAGCAAGGGGGGATGGCTTTCAACTGGAAGAGAAGATATTGGGAAGGAATTCCTGGCTGGGAAGGTGCCCAGAGAAGCTGTGGCTGCCCCATCCCTGGAAGTGTCCAAGACCAGGTTGGATGGGGCTTGGAGCAGCCTGGGCTAGAAGAACATGTCCATGCCTATGGGGGTGGAATTAGATGGGCTTTAAGGCCCCTTCCAACCCAAAGCACTCCATGATTTGGGCATTGAACAGGAGCTTTCCCAGCACAGGGCTCACTGTTCCACCAGCAGCTCAGCTTTGAGGTCTGAATCAGGTCCAACCAGCCCCAAGGTACCAGCCAAAACAGCCTCTGGAGCCAACCCAGGAGAAAACCCAACTGCTCTTTCAATTGTGCAAGTTCCAGTGCAGAATTAGGGACAGAAAAGTCAACTTTTAGAGCTTTTGTAGATCCCCAGAGCAGGAGATCCCAGCCCAGCAGCAGGTTCTTGAGAACCTCACACAAGAGGAAGGCAGAGGAGAAAAACACCCTGACCTCCCCCACTTGCACCACACCTCATTCTTAACTATTCTTTGGTCAAACACACCCAAATTCATACGAAAGCAGAAAAAGTGGCATTTTATGCTCAAAGTAATGAAGAGTTACTAAAAACTGGACATTCCCCAGCCCGAAATCACCGGCAGAGCCTTCCCAGGCAGCAGAGCCCCGAAGTGAGAAACCAACACCTGCCCTGTTTCCCTGCACAGGGAAAAGTTTTCCCATGTCTCACAAAAGCCACTTGGATTCCCAGAGGTGACACTTTGTCAGCTGGGAGGGGACAGGGGGACCGCTTTGCTGCCAGTGAGCACGACAGCCCAGCTCTGTGCTCGATCCACCAGGGACAGCTGGGGTTTACCTGCCCCCTTCACCCCCAGAGCCACGCTGGATTTTGAGCTCAAGGAGGTAAAAAGGAAAGAACTGCATTTAAAAAGCGTCTCAGGCGTGGAGAGGCTGAAAGAGTGTTTGACAGAGGATGAAAAACAGAGAAGAAAACAACATTCTGTGTTTTATCCAAGGCCAGCAGAGCTGCTCTCTGCTCTGTGTGTTTCCTACCCATCAGAAACACTCACCCAACCAGCTGGGATCAGGTTGGTGTGTTTATCACAGTTATTAAAGCTGGAAGCCCTCTAAGATCATCGAGTCCAAACATTCCCTCAGCACTGAATCATGTCCCAGGTGCCACATCCACATGGATTTTAAACCCCTCCAGGGATGGGGACTCCACCCCTGGCCTGGGCAGCCTCTTCCAAAGCTTGACCACCCTTCCAGTGAAGAAATCTCCCCTAATATCCAACTTCAACCTCCCCTGGCACAACTTAAAGCCATTTCCTCTTGTCCTATCAAAGCCTCGATCCCATCTAGTTTCAAAACCTGTCCAAAAGCCACACTGGCTCAAAACGTTTCCAGGCATCAGCTCTTCCCTCAGCCCTGGGCAGCTCCCACTAGGAGCTCTCCTCTGAGAAACCCCTTGCCATGAACCCCCTTTCCATGCCCTGGTGTCCCCTGTATGTCTCCCAAAGCTTCACCATCAAACCCCCCGTGACATCGTCCCTCAACCTCAGCCACCCATGATGCTCCATAGACCCGTTTTCATTTTTCCCTTAAAAGCCATCAAATGTTTTCAGGAGTGCAAAATGTAATTAATTCCTGCGAAACAGGAGATCACAGAATGTTCTGGATCTGCTCCTGACCACCAGGATCAGCTGGAAGGGAGAGGATTGACCCAGTGCAGCCGAGACAGGATTTGCTCTGGCGTTTCTCACGCCCACGCAGATACTTTTAATTATCCTCCCAGAGCTTAAAGAGAGTCATTTGTGTGGCCACTGTCTGTGTGCCAAGCCAAGCCATTTCTTTATTATTTCATTTATTTATTACAACATCAGATTTCCCTGTTTGCCCCACAGGACGATGGATCTTCCAACCCTAAAAATTCCTGACCAAAAGAAAAAGAACCAACACTAAAATCCCAAGATCCAGCAATTAAATTAAGATTAAAACTAAAAGGGCAGCTGGCTCTGTCATAAAATACAAGCAATAAAAAGCCTTTTGATAGCTAAAATCACCATTTAGGGAGGGTTGGAGATGTTTTGGCTTGGTACAGAAATGAGGATGAGGAGAATTTGCTCTGGAACATGGAACAGGACCAAGTGATCCCGACCACTGTTAATTTATTGATGAGAATCAATGATGCTGCAACAGATTGGACATCACTGTCACGCTCCCGTGGTCAGGGCTGCTGGGAATACTGTCCCTGCTCATGGCATTCCTATAAATCCTGCTTTTTTTGCCTCCATTTCGGGGGGAAAAGCAGCCTTTTCCATGAGGAATCCTGTCCCGTGCGAGCCTGGCTGGTTCATTCGCACCCAAATTAGCAGGAGAGGGAAATGTGAATCCACACAGCCCATTAAGTTCATGGGAAAGGTTCTATAGGATGAGACACCTGTGGATAGGTGGAGATGCAGGCAGGAAGCCACACTGAGCTCTCTGTTTTTTCAGGAATGTGTAGTTTGCTCCTTGGGGAAGGATGCTGGGAGAAGGATGGAGGCAGGGAGCGATTTTCAGAGGAAAAAGAAATTCAAATGAAGACGTGGGGAAAGGGCAAAACTACTGCAAATATTCAGCATATGCTCAGTTTGTATTTCCAGCCTGGGCTTTGAGGCTTTCTCAAGTTTTAATTCAAAAATCTGTTCAAAATTTAAACAGCCCCCCTCTCCCAAATGCAGTGGCCTCAGGGAAAAAGAAGAGGGATTAGAGCCTGAGGTACATGGGTATGGATTATTCCATCCTTTTGCCAATGGAAAATAAATCACCCTATTACCTTGGAGCAGGATCGATGCCATGAGGCTCCCAAACACCCTCCAGGGCCAGGACTGACACGTGGGGATGTGGCCCCTCCATGGATCCCTCCTGCAAACCTGGGAGCATCCTTGGCAAAGGATGGATCAGCTTTCCCCAGAAAGTTTTAGGACAAGATCTAAAAAAAAAAAACAAAAAACCCTAAAAAAAAAAAAATAAATTGGTTTCTTTCCCTAATGAGAAGAAAAAAAAGGAATAAAAATCGAACAATGGGTAATTAGCAAGTGGAAGAGCAAAGCTGCAATTTCGGTGTCTCCAAGGGGAAAGCCCAACAAGTGGCAGCTCCACATGTTTATTCTCCCTTTTTGCTTTGATCTGGCTATCTGGGAGGAGAATTCCTACAAAACTGGAACAACTGACAGCAGGAAAAGCCTGGAGTGGAATGTTTAACATCTCCCCTTTCCCTGACCCTCTCCCTCTGTCTGACCCAGTCCAAGAGAAAGCCCAGGAGGGTCTGAGGGCCAGGCTGGCTCGGGGAGCCCAGCACAGGGAGATGTTGGACACAGCAAGTGCTGGGTGAGAAATAACAAATCCCAGTAAAGACACTGACACCCTCAGCGAGATGTGGTGTCTGAGGAGGCTGCAGAACCCATAAAGAGCATTTTCAACCCAAACACAGCAGCCCCAAACTGGTTAATCCTCCATAATCCACCTAAATCCCGTGGGAACCTTTGCCTCTTTCTGCCTCGGCCATACAAGAGGATCCCACTGCTCCTGGCCAGCAGAGCTCATTTCTTCATTCCACCAAGGTCTCCTGGTAGGAGGAAACGTTGGGAACAAGTGGCTGTCAAAAATAAGGGGAAATACACCCCATCCATGAGCACCGTGGAGCGACTGTCTGGGAGAACATGCTGAGTCTCCCGGGAACCTGGACAAGCAGTGCTTGGAGAAGGGGAGCTCAACAGCTGGGCTGAGGGCAAATGGCCACGGGAGGTCAAGAGCACTGAGAGGAGCAAGGCAAGAGACTTGAGCTAAAAAATGATGATAATAATAATAATACTACTAATAAAAAAGCTGGTGTCACGAGCTGGCTGCTGCTCTGCCAGGGCTCTTCCAGGGCTGGAATCACCGCCCTGCTCGGCACGGCTCCCAAGAGCCCTCCCGAGCCTGCACTGGGGCCACTGGAAGTGCTGCTGCTGCTGCTGCTTTGGGATTTGGCTTATTTATCTACTGGCCACCTGAGGCAGAGGGCTGGGAAAGCAACACCTTCCTGAAATCCCCAGGACAACCTCAGGTCAGGAGTGAGGAGCCACCTCCAGCAGGAGCCTGGCAGACAACGGGATTTTCGAGGCAATTCCCATGTTTTTATGGGAATAACCTCATTCTCTTTCAGCCCAAGTCAGGTGTCTGCCCAGAAATGGGCTTTGCCCCCGGGTCAAAAGCTCCACATCATCTTATTCCCCTCAAAACAGGGCAGGCCAGACATGAAAAGGACCATTTTAAGGTGGAAATGGCTTGAGGTTGGCAGGTTTTTTCAGGGTTTGCTTTAGGGCAGTCATGGGACAAGTTGAATTTGGGGCTTTTTTAGGTTATCATTCTAAAGCCACTTTCCTAATTTTGGTCATGAAAGAAATATATGAGCCATCCACAGGGCTCTTAAAATGGGAAAGCTTTAAATTCAGCATCATATTGATAACTTGGGCATTTTTCTTTTTGCCTTCTACTGACGGTGAGTAAAAAAAGACGGTTTTACCAACCTCTGTCCCCACACCTGGGCAGCCTCCAAAGCCAAAACACCAGCCACGCTCATTAGTCTCATTAAGGGCTGCAGAAAAACGTACATTCATGAAAACATTTCTATCAACACTTGGCTTTATGGTCCCCCTCACTGGGCTGAGGAAGGCACGAGGATGTGCTGCTAAAACAGACACCAGCAATTTGCTGAAGGCTTTTCTTGTTGCTTCTGTTTGCTTAGAGGAAGCAAAGCCCCCCCAAAGCAATTGGTGAAGTCCATTAAGAGGTTCTTGTTCCCCATCGAGGAACAAGAAACTGGCCAACCTTCATCTCAGCCCTTCAGCCCTAGGAAATTAGAAATGAAGAGAGGGAGACACCCTCAGCACTTCAATGCACCCTCAAATAGAGGCAGAATCCCTCTGTAATGATATTTTCTGTGTTTTGGAGGCAGGCTTTGCATTCCAACTCGTGTGTTGAAGTGGAAAACTTGTAAAATCCGAGGGATGCCAAATGGGAATCATCCCCAGGAACGCCACTGACCACACACTGAGTTGGGCTTTGCTGGAGGTTCTTCCTTCCAGGATAAGGAGCTGAAAGCCCCAGGGATTGAGGGTGAGATCCCCATGAAAGGTCTCCTCCCTCCTAAGGCTCAGCTGGGATTGTTTCCACAAAAGCCCATCCATTGTCTGCCTGTCCTTGCCCCCCTCCCTGCTTGGACACTGCTCTCCTTAGCCAGCATCATCCCTCAGGAGGATGCAGGAACTTGGATTAGGGATTTTCTATCCATTTGCCCCTCCCAGCTCCACCAGCAATTAAAGAAATGAGACTTTCAGCTGAATCCCTGAGTCAATGAGGTTCACTTAAACACAGCCCCCATTGTGGCATTACTGAGGATGACACAGCAATTGCAATTCCTTCAAATAAGGGAAAGGAGGAGTGAAAAATCCACCCGTTCCACCAAGTTTCCATCAGGCCTGAGCAGAGCCGTGTGATTCCAAGCAGAAAGGCAACCCATCATCTGGCAGGAGACCCTCTGGGCTTCCCAAAGACTCCACAAAAAAGGGACTGTGCTCCAAACCCATTCCTGGTTCCCAAATTCCTGATTTTTATGCCAAAGCAATAAAAAAGCCACATCTGGGCTGGCGGCGCGCTGGGATTTGTGACATGGTGTAACGTGGGAACGGCACCAACCCCAATCCACAAAATTACCCCCCTGGGAATCACTGCAGCACAGCCCCCAAAAGCTTCCAGGCACCCTCTGGCTTCTCCCAGTTTTCCCAGCAATCCACTTTGAACAAGAACCAAATCTCTGCGATCCCAAGGCACGGTCAGCCCGGGAAAGGGGGGGGACAGAAACCCCCCAGCAGTGGAAACCATCCCAGAGCTGCCCCTCCCACCGTGTCATTTCCCTGTGTAAGTAACACACCGGGAACATTTCCTTCCCAAAATTGTGTATTCATGAAATTCCCAACTTCGGCGAAAGAAATAAATAAATAGATGAATTAGCACTGCCACCACACCCCGGGAATGCTAATGGAGCATCCCCAGCACGCCAGGAATCTTTTCCTGCTGCTGCTCCTTTCACAGCTCAGCATGGAAATGGTGACAGGAGCTCCCTGGGGACAAGTGGCACCTGAACTGAGAGGGGTTCACTCACAGTTACTGCCTGAGCTCCTGCCAGCCTAAAATCCACCTTTGGGGAGGTACAGGAGTCCTGCCACTGAACTAGACACAACCACGACACACTTCACGGTCTCCTGAGTGGGGATCCCTGTGGATTAAATCAGATTTTTCCCCCGGATAAAGGTGGTTTCCCACACGCTTTGCGTGGATCATCCATCCCTCACCCTGAAGCCTCTGAACCCACGGATGAGGGAGACCATTCTTCCTTCTCTGCCTGAAACCCATCCATCAGCCTGTCCTCTGCAAAGCCCTCAGAGCTTCACCCCAGCCACGTCTCATTCCGGGAGCACAGGGATGAATAACCCTGTGCTGTGAAACGTGGAGGACACCGGTGACACTGAGCCAAGGGTCGCCCTCAGAAGGGCCAAATGCAGCTGTCCAGGGCTTGACCTGGTCTAGGGTGGCTGCACTGAACCCTTCAGATTTGTCAGCATTCTGCCAGGGCTCCTTTTCCCAGTGTCCCAAGCACATGGATGGATCTGCCACTGGCAACTCTCCCCTGGGACTTGAGCAAGGGCTGCAGTGACACCGAGTCATTTGGGCTCAGCCAGCCCTGCCAGGGCAGCAAAGCTTGGTGTGCACGACTTCCCTGGGGTTTATATCCTTCTTAATTAAATCCCAACCTGCAACCCAGACTATTCCAGTGCAAGAGAAAGCACGGGAAAGGGCAAAGTGCTTTTCCAGGAAACCAGCCCGGATCAGACACACTTTGAGCTGCCCGACTTTCGGATCTCACGCCACGTCCTGTCACAAAACTCACTCAGACAGACAGCTCAAGGACTGGCACAGCCGAGATCCGTGGGAAGGAGGTGCTGAGGGAAGAGGGGACATGTCTCTAATTTGCTTCTCTGCTTTTCCAGCATTCCCTGTCATTCCCACCGCTCCGCTCGTCTCGCCGTGACTTTCCGTAGAGGACGAGCACGGATGCAGAGGGACTCTGCAAGAAGAGCTCCACAAACCACATTAGCTTTCAAAAAACCCCTCTGTCTTTCAATCAAGCCAGCCTGAATACCCAAATAATAAAATCTCCTTTCAAGATGATGTGATCAAAAGTGACATAAGAGAAATAAAGGGGCGGGGGGAGAGGAAAAATAAAGATTAAAAAGAGAGAAAGAGAGAGAGAGAGGAATGGGTTGTCCTGGCAACTGGCCTACCTTCCCAGCACTCCAGGATTATTGCAGGAAATAAATGTTTTCTAATTAAATTCATAAAAGGTGGCATTTATCAGAGGGTGACCACTTAAGGTTTTGTTGTAGAAATGGTTATTTTCTTGCAGCGGAAGGATTTAATAATGGCCTGGCTTTGATCTCAGTGCAACACTGACATCCTCTTTTAATTGAGCAGAGGGGGTTTTTTTTCCCTTTAAACAATGACAGTAGAAAGGGTGACTAAAGCCTAAATCAGCCCCTCAGACTGGGAAGAGCTGGCTGTGAACAGCCTCTCCCATGCAATGATATAATTCCACTGCAATTATCCCGCCCTGGCTGAGATGGAATCCCAGGCACCGCGCTGGAACTGAACCTCCCCGAGCCCACCAGCACTTCCAGCAGCTCCACACAACTGGAGCCTCTCCTCCAAGGGCAAGAGTGGCACAAGTGCAACAGCAGCCTTGGAGAAAGGCTGCCAGACTCCATAAATCTCCCCCAAAACCACTTTTCCTTCTCCAGGCGCCGCCTGGAAACCAGCAAGGGATTGATGGGAGCCACAAACACCAGGAGAACGTGAATCATGCTCCTTGGGGGGTTTCCATGCTCCTTCTGGAGTGCCAGCAGAAAGGCAGAGCAAGAAGCATCAGATTAGGGTCTCAAACTCCTAAGAAGAAGAATTCCTCCTCCAGCTGGATGAGCATGCCCTGATGCTCACGGGATGCCAGGATGGCTCATCCTGGACCGTGGATTGGTGCTGTGGAAAGGCAGCTGCCCGCGAGAGCAAGAGAGGCTTCAGCACATCTCTTAAGTCTTTGAACTCCAGGACCTCTTGAGATAAACAGTCTAAATTAAGCAGCAAAACATTCCAGGCTCCCTAGCAAAGCCATCCATTTCGGAGAAGCCCTTGGAAAGCAAGGAGTCTACCGGAGATGGCCAGAGGACAGCCAAACATTCCACACTGACTCCCAGTGACCTTGCACGGATTTAAACACAAACCGAGCGTTTTACTCCAAAACTCCACGTTCTTCAGGAAAGCAGCAGCTCCTCTGAGTGCTGCTCATCTAAATAAATCCATTTAGATGCCTGCACACACTGAAGTGGAAGGAGGCAAGAGCACAGGCTGCAAGGCAGGCATTTGATGAAATATTTATCATTCGAAAGCAATGGAAAAAACAACCCCACGAAGGAAAGTGTGTTTTAAAAAAGGCTCCTTTGCAACGTGCACTTCTGAGGGAGAACACAGGGAACAACCAACACCTCCTGAGAGGAGGGACAAGCAACCAGAGTGGGGAGGGAGGCAGGTGGAGACTTCACCAGGAGGGACCTGCAGATTTTCCAAGGCTCTGAGCATCCCCAGGTTCACAGGACAAGGGTGACAACAACCCATCCTCAAACCACACATCATTCCATGCAACTGTGGCACACCAAGTCTTATCCTGCTGGTGGGAGCCTGGACAGACACCCCAAGGACTGTCCCTGTCCCAGCCAGCCCACCTGCCTGGACAGACACCCCAAGGACTGTCCCTATCCCATCCAGCCCACCTGCCTGGACAGACACCCCAAGGACTGTCCCTGTCCCATCCAGCTCACCTGCCTGGACAGACACCCCAAGGACTGTCCCTGCCCCAGCCAGCCCACCTGCCTGGACAGACACCCCAAGGACTGTCCCTGCCCCATCCAGCCCACCTGCCAATCACTCGTTGGGATGCATTTCCTTCATTTTCCCATCCCTTGGCCGATGGTAATTTCAAGCTGTCAAGATCCAACCTTCTCTTTCAGGTAAACAATATCAACAGCAACATCCTGTCTCTTACAACTCCTTCCATTTATTTATGATCTCTCCCAGATTCAATTAGCCGCCGTTTACTCGGCTGTTGAGGGGGGGGGCAGGATCTCAGCTCTACTTCAGAGCCCCCATCAATCAGCACATGAATTATTCATGGCTTTACAAGGTGTCATTAGCCATGCTCTTTCATACCTGGGAACACACACACACACACACACACACACACAGAGGCAGAAAGCTTGAGATGCTCAACGTTAACGCTCAAGAACTTTCATCTCAGTGATTGCAATCCTGGGAGAAATGCCCTCTGCTATTGGTAGGGAGCTGAAGCCTCATCATGGCACAAGGATTGGGGATTTCTCAGCACTGCCAGTCCTCTTCTTGCTCTCCTGTAGTACTCTCGGGCTCCTTTTCGTCCATCTCAATTCCTGAGGTTTGATTTATCCACACCTACAAAGCGCTCCCCAAAGAAAAAAACCCCATAAAATATCCCTGAACGACACTGTGAGAGGAAAAAATATCCTCCTGCCCAGAGCCCATGATGAGAGGTGACTTGGCTGTAACAGATGAGTCAACACTGCCTGGTGAAAAATGGACCTTCTCATGGGTTTCAGTGGCTGCTCTGCCTCAAACAGCAAAAGCCCTTTGGTGCTTCTGCAGATCCTGCTCCTGCACTGCCAATTGAGTGCCAGGCCGTGCCTGGGGCACCACTGGCACGAGCACATAAAATGCCACGTCCTGGAGATATCCAGCATCTCTTCTCCTCCCTTCTGTGCCTTGCCAGGGACACACTGCTGATGCACAGCAGATTTCTCTGGCCTGTCACATTCATCCCCTAAATTAAGGAGAAGCCACTTCTTTTATTCGAGCTGAATGTTATTGGAGCTTCTCACCTGCTCCACTTTTGTTCAAACACTCCCTTTTCCTGCTGGAAAGCAGCTCAGTCCAGCACATCAACCACCAACCACCTGGAGGGTTCCAGCTCTCCACCTGAGGTGTCACTTGGGCACCTTCATCAGCCGTGGCTGCCCCAGCCTTGGAAGTGTCCAAGGCCAGGTTGGATGGGCTCTGGAGAAACCTGGGATAGTGGGAGGTGTCCCTGCCCATGGAACAAGAGGATCTTTGAAATCCCTTCCAACCCAAACCCTTCCAGGATTCTAAGACTTGTTCCCTCTTCCCAGAGAACTTGTTCTGTGTTCCCCAGTTCCTAAACCCTCCTGCTTCCAGGCAGGGATTTCAGCTCCAGCACTGCAAGGGGAAAGGGAAAAAAGTCAAACAGCAAACCAAAACCACAAACTTGGTTTAGGGGCAAAAATAAACCTAAAGCCCAAGAGCAGATAATTCCTGGTGCAATGCTCAGCTCACGCCCTTGCCTCTCATCCCACCATCCCAGTGCCAGGTGCTGATCCAGGTGACAGTTCCCACCTTTTCTCCAAGGGTTGGAAAGAGGAAAACCATATTTGAACTTTTCATTCTGCATCAGCTGCAGGGGTGGAACTGCCCAAGCAGCCTCAGAGAGCCCAAGCACCAGCCAAGCTCAAAGGGACCGCAGGGCTGGAAACTCATTACCCGGTGCCTAATTATCCCTCCTGAGCTGAGCCCACCATGAAAAGCTGGGCAGAAATTCCCATATTTCCTAGGCTTTCCTCCCAAAATACCCAGCACAGGCTCACCAGGAGATGGGGCAGACACCAAACACCCACGGGGGAGGCAAAAGCTGCAGCATCGGTGGGTTTTGGGAGGGGAAAAAACCACCAGAAAGGAAGGGAACGGGTTGGGAATTCTCGATTAAACGTTCAAGCTGTTTAAAACAACCTCTCCGAACTGGCAGGTGCAAGGGAAGAGAGCACAAGGGATGCCCAGAGGCCAGAAATGCCCTGGCTGGCACTGCAGGATGCTCCCTGTGCCCAGGCGGGGCTGGGCAGGGGCTCAGGGACATCTGTTGCCATGGGAACGTTCTTGGCAAGAAGAAACAGGGCTCAAGGTGGAGAGGAAACCCCCGAGATCCATTAGCAACAGCTCCCCATGGCAACGGCTCCAAACTCAGTGAGAACTCCCCCTTCCTTCCCTCCCTCCCTCCTCCCCGCCCCGAATTAAAAACAAATAACTTTTTTTCTTTTTTTTTTTGTTTTTTTTTTTCTGGAGCTGGGGGGGAAAATCCCGTGGAAATCCCCCATGGGAGGCTGAGCAAAGGAAGGGGGAGATGCTCGTGGGTGCAAGAAGAGCACAGATTGCCTCCCTTGCCTGCCCAGATTGCCCTTTTCACCCAGGATATAAAATCCAAGGGAGATTTTAGGGTGGGCACCTAAAAATCGTGCCAAGGGTTCTGAGCTCTCCTGCTGCACAAGGTCAAAGTAAGAAGATTTCTCCATTAGAAGTGAAAAATCCTGTGGAGCAGAAAGAGCATCCCCTGGGAGCACCCGTGGGTTACACACTCTGGGCTCAGGCAGCACAGAGGAAACCCTGATTTTCTAATAAAAATTCCCTTTTTTTCCCCAGCCCCCTGGAGGTTTTCTCCATTTACACCTGTGGTGCTTTTTTTTTTTTTTGTGGAGCAACTACAATTTAAGGGACAGCAACACCTGACCCCTGTATAGACTGATATATATATATATATACACATATATAAATATATATATATATATATATAAAGTGTGAATATTCCTGGGAGAAGCCATCCCCTTATGCCTCCAAACCTCAGCCAGGCTCCAACACGTGGAGCTCACCCTGAGCTCAGCTGAAACAGGGCGTGAAAAAGCACTTCATTTTGCTGATATTCCATATATTTTTCCTCCAAATGAAAGCTCTGGTGGTTCCAAACCTTTCCCAAATCCCTAGTTCAGCTCAGAGGCAATGCCAAGCCTGTTCCTGTGATTTTTTTCCTGGGGATTTCAACAAGCCTGCTCCCAGGACAATTAGGTAGTGTGTGGAGTATTAAGTGTTCTGGAGCACTTCTGGAACAATAGTGATTCCTCTCAAAGCCAAATAATATTGAATTAACTGTAATAATAGTCTAATAACTAAACAAGCCTGGGGGGAGAACACATGGCTTCTATTTTTTCATGTTTGCTTGCTTTCCACAAATGAGAGATAATCTCTTATGATAAACTAATAGGAATATCAAACAAATCAAAGCATCCCCATGGGTTTTATCCTCTGCAGTTACAATAAAAGGCTCAGGCAATATTAACCAAATACATTTCACATGCAAATATTAAAGCCCAGCCTAGAGCTGTCAAACTTCCAGGAGGGGGTTTAGACCTCCAGCCTAAGCTCTCAGTCAGATGCCAAAGAGTAAAACCAACATTTTTGGCAGGAGGAGCCTCCCACATCAGAGGAACTGTCAGATATGGCAGATTAACACATTTAGGAGAGAGAGAGATATAATAAATGTATACACATACACATATATATGAGTTCTGTGGTTTATATAAATAGCAAAATGTGCTCACCAGGCCAGACTGCTGATAGAAGACAGAAATCTGATCAAATCAATAAATAATCAGCTTGAAGGCAATTTTTCTCTGCTTGTTAATGTCGGGCAATGCTTCCAAGCTTTTCCCTCTCTGGACAAGGGGATCCCTCTGGGGAATCTCTCTGTTGCAGCACTGGATGTACATCTAACACATCGAACACATTAATTCCTCTGGCACTTTAAACATCCAGCCACGAGCAGATTAACTGTACACTGACTATTCAAAATGCTGAAGATCCACCAAGCCTAAGAAAAAAGGGGATCCCATGCAGAGGATTCCTTCCTTCAAAGAGCTCCCAACCCAAAATTACTTTTCATTTCAATTTTCATAAATCAAAGCCCCATTAGCACAAGACCTGACATCACCACTGGTTCTCCTTGTAACAACTCCAAGGCAAGAAACTCCCTCGGAGCCTCTTTATTGCAACTGCTTGGGCTGCTCTCAAAGTTCATCCTAACAGAGGGGCTGGAGAGAGAGAGCAGGCAGAAAACCCCCAAGCTGCCAACAAATGTCCTTAAATCTGCCTTTCCTTTAATTCTGCCTCTACAGGACAGAGTTTTTATCCCACCATGTGATGGCTCAAAAATAACACACAGTTAGAACGAGATGTGGATGGAAGGAGCAAAGGTCAGGGAACAGATTTCCCTGTTGCCCATGAGAAGACTGGGAGATTTGTAGAATAAAGATATTAGTGGTGCTCGGGGGGCAGTTCTTGGCTCCAGCTGAGCTGTGTCAAGGCAGACCCAGGGCAAGTGGCCCAGGGTCACTGAGGACCACGAGGGATGCTCTGCAGAGCACGAGCCCCTGGTACCCAGGGGTTTGGATTTACAGCATCCTTGGGCAGCCCTGATCCCATACAGGGAAACCATGGGAACACAGACCACCCCACTGCTCCCAGGCCTGGAGACAAGGGCGATGGGCTGGCCCTCTCTCTCCTGTCACAAATCCACTGACAGGCAGCAATGACCCCTCAGGCCTCAAGGACACGGAGTTTGCACTTTAGAAAAGAGCAGAGAAAGGCAAAATATTGCTGTCAATCCAGTCTCCAGCTCCCTCTCAGCCCCAGAGTGCCTGTGCTGCTGAGGCACCAACCAGCTCCCTTTCTGCAGGGAAAACCGAGGGGCAGAAGTGCAAGATGCTTTTAGAAACATCCACAGATTAAATCTGAAGGATCCCTCTAATACTGGTGTTAAATTGGCATAACAAGTGGCATTAAAACCAACTTAACCCCGGGTGGGATAAGACTCAGGATTTTAAAGGCTACTTGTTAGGTCCTGTTAAATGGAGCTGTTGGGTTAATGGGGGCCCTTTGAAGTTGGGGGGTTGTGGCTTGGAAAAGTTAAGTTTCCCAGGATATCTATGCTGTAAGTACCTTCACTTGGAGGGGCTGTCCCCCTCTCCTGTAGGATTATAGAATCCAAATGCTCTGGGTTGGAAGGGAATTAAAAGCTCACCCAGTTTCAACCCCAGCATCTTCCACTAACCCAGAGTGATCCAACCTGGCCTTGGACACTTCCAGGGCTGGGGCAGCCACAGCTTCTCTGCCCAACCTGTGCCAGGGCCTGCCCACCCTCCCAGGGAAGAGTTTCTTCCCCATATCCCATCTAAAACTCCTTTCCTTCAATTTAAAGCCCTTTAGGATGGACTCCCATTCCAAGGCCACCACTCCGGTGCCTCTCACCACAGCCAAAATTCACTTCAAACAAGCAGCTTCTGGAGAAAAGGAAAATCAAGGTATTTTAAGTCTTTGTATAAAAGAGTGATTCCTTCCCTCAAGGACAGTATTTTATCTGCTGCATAATGAGAGGCAGAAATCCCATCAGACTAAAGCAAGAGTTAAAAGAGCTGCAAAAACTGCTCCAGGTTCCCAAAAAAAAAATCACTCTGGCTCTGCAGCCTGGCTTCAGGAGGTGGTTTCATCTTTCAGCATAAAAGAGCCCTGCAGGCCCCTTTCAATATATAAATGGCCCAAAAACCCAGGGAAAGCCACGTCCCTCCTGAGCCCTCGAATATTGGAATGATCTGTGCAGGGAAGGTTTTCCACAACACCAAAACAACAGGAAATAAATGTGTGGAGATGAGGGGAGATGATTCCCTCTCTATATGCACAGACTGCTCCAGGGAAAGATGGCTCACCAAGCTGTATTACTGCCCTTAGGCTTGCTTTAAATGAAGAATCCCAAGTATTCCTACTGCTCTTGAAGCAAAGCCCTGAAAGTCTCAGCTCAGCAACCCAACCCCGAGATGGCTCAGAAGTGGGTTAGGGATCTCCTGAAACAACCTTGCCACAAGAACAGCAATAACAACATCATCAAAAGTCCCTAGGTGGGAGTTTAGCCCAAGTCTCCCTGTCTCCCAATTTCCAGCAGCCCTGAGCTCCTGTAAGGCAACAACTGCACACATCAAGGTGCTCACTGGCCCTCGATGAAATCCTATTAAAGCTCCTGCCTGTCACGCTGACATCCCCTCCGAGCTTTCCAAAAGCCTTCAGTGTGCAAACCTGGCACAGAGCAGCCCCCTGCAAGGTCACTCGGGCGTCCTCCTGCTCCTCTCAGCCCGAAAATCCCGCAGTGAAACCTGCTCCTCCCTTCCTGAGGAGCTCCAGGGCACCCTCGGGCTCTTCTTCAGCACCAGAGCGAGCCCTGATGGTCCGTGGTTGAGGTTCTCTCGGGGAACAGCCACACAGCAGCCTCGTGGAATCGTGGAATCGTTCAGGCTGCAAAAGCCCTGTGAGATCAGAGCCCAACATTCCTCCAACACTGGCAAGGTCACACCGCTAACCCACGTCCCCAGGTGCCACATCCACATGGCTTTTTTCAATCCCTCTGGAGACAGCGACTCCACCACTGCCCTGGGCAGCTGTGCCAGGGCCTGACAATCCTTCCCACGAGGACATTTTCCATAATATCCAACCTCAACCTCCCCTGGCACAACTCGAGGCCGTCATTTGCACATTTTGCTCAAGATGTGACTCTGAACCCAAAAGCTGCATCTTTTTTCCCCCCATGGATTTCTCTCTTGGCTTAAAGGGAGAGAGAGCTTTCCTCCAGCCCTGCCTTGTGCCTACCCTTGGATAACACCCCCCGAATCCCTATTTCCGTTCAATAAAACACCTCGGCTTTCTCGGAGCAACCAACCATTCAGGAGTGATGCACTGAAAACTAAAATGCACTGAAGAGGTGCAGATGAAACAGCAATTTTTCAAATAAATAAATAACTAACCAGAAGGGCACAGCTCCCAACAGACTCGGAGGGTCAGAGAAGTTCCTGCGGCTTGGCCGACGTCCACCTCCAAACCCACGTAACTCCAGGGAAAATCGATGCCTTCTCCTGCAGGCAGGGCCACCAAAGAGGGTGGTGATGGAGGCAGGGTGTGAGGGATCCCACCAGCCACGGGGAGAGGGACAGGGGAGGAAGGAGACCATCATCATCCCGAGAGCATCCCAAAGGTGTTGGGGTCCTGCCCAGGACGTGAGGCTTCTCCAAGCTCTGGTTCTCAGAAACACCTCTTTTCTTGTTTCCTCCCACCTTTGCCTCTTTTTCCTTGTGGTGCCAGGACAGCCTGGCCCGAGCCTGAACTCAGTTCTAGCAAGGCAAGGCACAGACCCTGGAGCTCAGACTGCCACTCATTTCCACGTGTCTGGGATTAACTCCATTAAACACACGGATATTTTGCCAGCTTTTCTCACACGCTCTTCCCTGTGGAAGTCAGAGCATTTCTCAGCAGCCCCCTCTCCAAGGACAGGGAATAAAGGGAAAAGGGCCACAGTGCTGGCCCCTCCTGCCCCTGGCACCGGCTCCTGCTGCAGCCCAGCCTTATTCCAGCCCTGGCTCCCCCTGGAAGCGCTCAGAGTTAAACACAGCTCCGAAGCTGGCACAGGAACAGGGAGCGGAGCAGGGAGGAGGGAAGGAGATAAAGTTGTGCTTCCAGCTGAGATTTAAAGCTGCTGAGTCAATGAGGCAGAGAGGAGAGCGGGGTGCAGTAACTGCTCTGCCTTCAGCCAAGAAGGATGAACAAATTGGCTCCAAATTGCCCTCCTTCATTTCAGAGCTGGCTGGACACACCTCATCCATCAGTGGCACCCCCAGAGCTCTCCATCCTCATCCTCCCTCTTAACCCCAGAGGGACCAGGAAGAGCTGAGGCTCAGCCCAAGCTCCACGTGGTCCCCACACGAGCATCCTCAGCTCTTCCCAACCTCAATTTTCCCCACTTTGCAGCAATATTCATCCTTTCCTAATAATCTCCTCTCCCAGCGCGCTTATTATTTAAGCTCTGCGTTATTTAACTCCCCACCCTGCTCGGAGACAGAGTTTGCAGAAAAGCCACAACGCAGGATAAAATTGAATCTTCTGTTCTCATTTGTTTCAGGGGCTAATTACCACTTTTATTGGGTTTCTGGGCACGAACACGTGCTGCATGCTCTGCGTGGCCCAGCTGTGCACCACACAGGGATCCTGGGAGCAGCACGAGTTTCACACTTCCTTTTTCCAAGCGTGGGGAAGAGGAATAATAGTGGGTCATTAGGCACGGAACAGATCCCATTTCTCAACCCCTTTCCCCGGGTGTAGTGGCAGGATGGGGGTTTTCCCACAGCCCCTGGCACATGTCGCCACAGGCAAGTTGAAATGAGCTGAGCTTAAGGAGGGCATTATTGGGATTATAATGCTTTTGTTGTTGCTCTCAAATTATGGGATAACCCCTCTGTGATGAGTTGCTAGGGATGAACGTGAGAGGCTCTGAATTCATGGCAGAGCAGCATCCCATATCCTCCCACATCCCAGTTTTACTTTCTAGGCCTCACCCCAAGGGTCTCATTTTACATCCCTTTAGGAACAGATCCATGGATTTCCACCCTGCATTTGCTCTCACAGGCCAGTCCTTCCATCCCTGCCCACCCAAGCAGTCGGTGCCCAGCAGGATGCCCTGCCCAGCAGAGCCCTCAGCACAGGGCAAGGCTCCACCACACAGACAACCCTTGTATTTTCCAACTCCCTGCCCTGCCTGGACTTCTTCAAACACCACAGAGATGAAGCACCACATTCCTACAGCACAACTGGATGCTCTCCCAGGACACCAACCCCACGTGCTTCACCTTCCCCAGCCTGTCTGCTCTTGGAATGAGAGCTGAAAAGCTGGAGTCAAGTTCACCTCAACATCCCATCTTCATTTTGGGCCAACAAGCATCTGTGTAGCCAGCAGGAAAGAGGCCTGATGGGTCCCATGCCGACTTCCCACGGCAGGTTGGGTTTTATTTAGGGGGATTGCTCTCCCAAGTCATACATTTCCAGCAGCCTGGGCTGAAGGAAGCGTTGCCTGGTGTTTAGAGTAGCAAATTTAATAATCAAATACAGTCTGGTAAATGACAAACTGTTTATTTTCCCTCACATGAGGAATTCTTATAAAACTGCTGAAACATTCCATTTAAAAGTCATTTACGTGGCAACGCTCTGGGTATTGTCATAAATCAGGGGAAGGAGCCTCATGAATAATTTCAGAGCCTAAAAATAATCCCAAACAGGAATCTTCTCTTCATGCCTCAACTGAGGAACATACCAGGGTGTATACACATATATATATTAATTAAGACAAAAAGAGACCTTGATAAATGGGAATTTTGGGACCCAAGTTGAGCAGCACGTGCTGAGGGCTGGCTGGATGCTCCCAGCTCCCTGTTCTGGTGGGATCAAAGCAGACTTTGGATCATGTACAACTTCCTTCCTTCCTTTGGGGCACCCAAGAGGGGGAGCCCAGCCAACATTTAAGGGACAGACAACGCCCTAAATTATGTTCCCAGTCAGTTCCACCAAAGAAATGCAACTGGATGAGCCCAAAGGTTTATGCTCTTCCTGTTCTTGGCAGGGTAAACACACAGAGAACAAGAACATAAAACCAAGGGAAAGTAAAGCAATAACCTTCCCTCCACTCAGCAGCCGGTGGGACCTCCTGATCCAAAGGTCAATAAAATAAGTAAAACTGAATGAAACTTCCCCTCTTTCCAAAGGAAAGCACCAGATTCCTGCTCTAAGTTGTTAAATATCATTTGTCCAAGCAACGGCACCAGAGGCCGTACCAGAACACAGGTCCTGCCCACACTCCAACCCCCCCAATGGCCACAAACATCTCCAGGGGGAGGTTCTGCTTCAGACTGTGACCATCAGTCAAAGCAGGTGCTCACCATCAACACAGGTGTAAGAGGAAGATCCCGGGATCAGAATCAGGTCCCTGTAAGTTTAGTTCTAAATCTGGAATCCCTTCATCAGCACATCTGAGGACAGCAAGCCCTCAAAGCACTTCACATAAATAATTCAGACACTTCCAGGAAAAAAAAGGAGACAAAAATCATTGCTTTCCCACCCTGCTTTAGTCTGAAATTTGTCCCCAGGGAAAGCCAGCTGAAATCCCACACTTTCCCTGCTGAGGGAATTGGGTGTCCACCCACATCTCACTTCAGATCCTCATTTAATCCCTACACACCATCCATGGTCAGAACCTTCCCTGGGAGCTCCAGCAGCCAAGGTTTGACATCTAGTGGCCAGCTGGCTCCCGAGACCTGTCCCTGCACAGCCAGGACATGGGTGCCCACAGAGCAGGGGGTCACCAGGCCATGGAAAAACACCGAGACCAGGGTGTCTTTCCAGCCAAAAGAGCTTATCCAGGGAATTAGGCAGTGCTCAGACCCCCAGCAAACACATCTCCCTGATCCCAAGAGGCAGTGCTAGGACACTGGGATACCCAAGGGGCTGCCTCAGCAGACCCAGAGCATGTGTGTCCAAAAGCAGCAGTTTGAGAGAGTCATCCATTATCCACATTCCAAAGGCTGGTGGGAGCTGCTGGGTCTGCCCTGAGCCACCAGTTTGTGACCTGGGATAAAGCCCCTTCACCCACCAGAAAGGCAAAGCAGCCCCTGCCCAAGCCCTGTGACCTCAGAGTGGATTTAATCAACATTGACATCACCCCAAACCTCCTCCAGTCCTCTGCAAGGAGCATCTGGAAAACCACAAACCAATCCTACTTTTACCAAACAGGTCCAGGACATAAACCCAAGAATTAAGGACCATTCCAGAAATACCCTGATAAACGTGGAGCTTTCTTTGGGCCTGAGTGATTCATTCCAGCAAGGCTGAGATCTGCACAGCTGCCCTGAGATCCAGCCTGCCCAATTCCCATTAATATCCACGGGCTGGAGAGAACAAGAACCTCCACGGGAAGCCTGATTTTTGCCTCAACTCTCTTTCCAAAGTACAGACTGCAGCTCTGGAGGGTGGAAGCTCAGACAGGCTCTGAATGAGACACTGCAGCCCTCTGGAAAGGGCAGCAGGTCACGGCATTCCAGGGAAAACAACCCCATTGATCTCATCCCTCTTGGCAGCCCCACAAGGTGACACACACCAGGGCAGGGAGCCTTTTTAGGGATGCTGGTCCAGGCACTGCAAGGCAAGGCAGATGCAGAGGATGCCTGGTGCCTGCACTGGCAGGGCAGAGGGTGCTTGGCAGTGCATTGCACCAGGAGCCCTTGGAAGCTGCAGAGAAGCTGGAGAGCACCCAACGGGGGACTGGAGCAGGACACGCTGCCAGGGCCAAGCATGTTCCTTGAGCATTGCCATCCCTGGGGCAGGACGTGTCTCCCTGCTCCACAGCCCGAGGATGCTGTGACCCCAGGCTCTGGTGAGGGCATGGCACACAGACAAGGAGCAATCCCTTTGGAATGAGATGTCCATCAGATCTGCTGCGGGGGGGGTTGGAAATAATGCCAAGGCTCCTCTCCAAGGGTTGCTCACCACTGCCTGCTCCCAAAGCCCTGCCACTCTGCTCTGCTGAGGCTTCGCCCCTCTGAGCAGGGTGGGCTCTGCTGCTCAGTCACCTTGATTGCCCTGCCAAGGACACAGGCAAGGGGAGGGCTCGTCCATATGGGAATTCTGAGGGCTCTGGGAAGCAGCTCGGAGGAGAGAACGACAGGCTCAGTTCTGTCTCAGCCATCAGCAGACAATCCAAGGTGGAAGCGTATTGCCTGGGGAATGCTACAAGGAACTCCGGCATCCCCCCGGAGACTCCCGGGTGTTTTGATAAGAGGCTGCTAAAGACCCAATTCCAGAAACACCAGGCACTTTTTGTACCCATCTGGGCTGTAAATGTTCCATTAAACCCCCTCCTTTGCCTGCAGCAAAGGAAAAAAAAAAACAACAAAAAACCCCAGGATGTTTCCTTTGCTCTCTGGAGTTCTTTGCAATAAACTCTGGCTGACCTGCACTTGTGGGGCCAGAGGGACAGAGGAAGGGTGGCAAAGCTCACCCTGCCATCCATCACTGCCCCACGGCCACATCCAAACCAGGCAGGGGGCTGCCTTCCATCAGGCAAAGCCAGGAAATGCAGGGTTAAGGCTGGCTTAAACTTGGTCCTTAAGTGACCCCTGACACCACCAGGGGCGAGTCCTGCCTGGTTTGCCCTTGGCTCTTGCCCAACAGGAGCTGTAGAAGCACTCTGAGATCCCACTGTGCTCACCCTCAAGGAGCATCAGGGCTCAGGCAGGTCAGAGCACACCTGGCTGAGGAGCAAATGGCTCCATCCCACCCCCAGCTCCACATTCCCAGACCCGCTATTAGGGCTGACATTAAAACTGCACGGCTGACTCAGAGCCGAGGATATTTTATCCTACCAAATTTCTCTCCAAACTACGAAAGATCACAGGCTGCCAAGAAACACCACCTCAGACGCAGCTCCTCTTTCCTGTGAGGAGCTGGTGGCTTAAAGGCATCCTTCAGGTAAAGCTGCTGTGGCCCCACCTCATCCCAGAGAGCAGGATGTGCTTTCAGACATTTAGGGCTCAACTGGCAGCTTATCAGGGCTAAGTGATAGGGAGCAGGCAGGGGACTGATTTTGCCCAACTGATCCCTCGTGTCTCCCTTCAAGGCGAACTCCACAGCCCTTCCTGAAGTGAGCAGTGCTGCTGGGACCACGGCAATGCACAGCAACAGCCAGCTCTCTGTGGTGGAAGGGGCCACAGAGCCCATGGCAAAAACCAGCATCAGGTAAGTAAAACACCAGAGAAGCTCACAGCAAGCTGGGGCTGCTGGTGTCCATGTCACATCCATGGAGCTGAAGTTATTCCACTCCCCTCATCCATCAGCCCTGCCTGTCCCTCCTCAAGCCAGCGGAGGTTCTTTGGGAGCACCTGCAGAGCCCTCACAACACGGCTTTATGAATTAATCCTCATCTCTGCCACTTATTTCTTAGATCAAGTTCTGCTCAGGTGGATACCAACTCCTTGGGAGATGCTTCCCAGGAGGAACTGCAAGTTCCTGGCTCACAGGGTTGAGCTTAGGCTCAACCTCCACCACTGCACGAGCCCTTCCAAGCCACCCCATTGCCCCTTTCCCACCTTCTCCAAGAAGCCTCCAACTCTCTCCAAAGCACTGCCAGCCCAGATTGCCTCTTGCTGTGAGCTCTGGGCTCAGCCAAGTGCTGCCCTCATGCAGGTGGGCACATTCCAGCACATGGGAAGCAGCTCTGCGAGCTCCATCCCTTGCTGAACACTCACAAGCAAAGCCTGGAAAGTGCTTGTCAAAAACTCAGAGCTACAAAGAAACCAGCCATGACTCAGCAGAGCCTGGGAAATTTCAATGACAGACAAGGGGGTTTTGAAAGGAAAAAGTTTTAAAAAGTGAAAATAGAATAAATACAGCCTTAAGACAACCCTCCATCTTGCTGTGCCTGAGCACTTGTTTTTTTCCAGTCACTGCATCCTGCTCTGGAATGGGGTAAGATTTTGGGTCATCAGGCTGGGGATGGAGCCACCAGAGCAGGACTTGGGACAAACAGAGAGGCAGGGCCAGAAAATGGGGGGAGCCTTCAACATGGGATAAAAGAATCTGCTCAGGACCCCAACAGCAAAATCCCTTCACAAATCCTCAGCGACAGAGTCACCCCAAATTCCAGAGCTCCCCTTTTAAACCCCAAACTATCAGCTCAAGATCAGGCTCAAGGAGCCTGTTTAACAGGACAGCAGCTTTCCCAGGGTTTGCTTCCCATCACTGCCACCTCTCCCACATGTCTGCCCATGCCCAGAAGTTCAGGTATGTTAAATTTCAGCCTGGAAAAGAGAAGCTTTGGGGCGACCTAATTGTGGGTTTCCACTACCCAAAGGAGCCGAAAGGAAAGATGGAGAGAGACGATTTATAAGGGCCTGGAGTGACAGGACAAGGGGTGATGGTTTCAGACTAAAAGAGAGGTTTAGATGGGATATTGGGAAGGAATCCTCCCCTGGGAGGGTGGGCAGGCCCTGGCACAGGGTGCCCAGAGAAGCTGTGGCTGTCCCATCCCTGGAAGTGTCCAAGGC
>JAWWTY010021932.1:0-33767 GCA_035222235.1 Margarornis squamiger | reverse complement strand
GGGCAGGGCAGGGCAGGGAAGGGAAGGGAAGGGAAGGGAAGGGAAGGGAAGGGAAGGGAAGGGAAGGGAAGGGAAGGAGTACTGGGAAAGGGAAAGGGAAAGGGAAAGGGAAAGGGAAAGGGAAAGGGAAGGAACGATGTGTACTAGTGATGGCTCCTGTGTTGTTCCAGCTGATTGTTCATCCAGGGTCCTGGGGCACCTGTAGGGGTACCTTTTAAAAAGTTTCCTCATCCCAGAGCTAGGTTTCTCACTTTCTAAGCAAATTACTTATCATGCACAGTCCTTTCTTCTAGACCTTTCTGGAAATGGGCTTTGCGTGTTTTTGGTGCCCTGGATTTCTCCCTACAGCCCATGCCCACTTCTCAGTCTCATTCCTGCACTTGAGCTGTATTTTATTGTACTTGCCTGCAGGAGCCAGAACAAAGATGTTTGTCCCAACAAAGTGTTGCCCTACCTTTATGGCCCCTTCTTCAGTCACATCTGATTCTTTCTCACAGTGTCTTGTTACTAACAGTCCCTGGCTGGCTGTCACCAATAGCTGTCAGTGTTTGAGACACACACATTAGTCAGTTATCTTCTGGGCTTCCACAGCATATGACTTTCCCCTCCTGTAGATGCAAGGTGTCTTAGCCAAGAGGCAGGGAGTTTCTCAGGTCTGCAGCTTTCTCCAGAGGGGGAAAAAGAAGGAAACTTTTGGTTATCTGAGGACTTATTTTCATCAAGAAAGCAAAAAATACATTGAAGGACTGGAGGTTTCTCTGAATGCAGATCGTGGATGTGGAAATATGGAATGATCAAACTGCGCCTAGAATTTTAATCATTAAAGTTACTAAATAGTCAAATTAGATCTGTACATAGCAAGTAAGAGTATGCAGTAAATAAGTGCACTTGGGAAGAGTATGTAGTATTTCTGGGAATTTACCTGAAAAGGAGGACAGTTTTCTTTGGAATGGAATACTACTTTATATTCCTTATGGATATAAAGTTTTTTCATTGCTACTCTGTGGTAAGACATATGCCAGTGCCCTCAGAAATGCCAAGGCAGTGGAAAGAATCCAAAAGGTTTATTCTGAATTTAAGAATACTAAAAATTTATGAAGAGAACCTGCACCAGCTGCAAAAGCACTGGACCTCAGAAAGACATGCCTCCTGTTCTTGTTTCAGGCTTTATTATCCCTGGGCCCCAGGCTCTCTCTGGACGGCATCGACCCTGTAACATGTCTGAATGTTATCTCTCTCCTCCCATACTGGAGAGAAAGCTTCTCTGGAATGCAGGGGGAGCAAACAGCTAATGTCTTGAGAAAGTGGCAGGAACACCTTTCTTAAGTGAAATAACTGACTCCTTGTAGTAAAATCTTCTGGAAGAAGGATATTCACCCCTACAACTACCAAATTCTAATTTATTTGAGAGTGATCCACTGTGGAAGAGAACAGCAGAACTTCACCTACAATTTCTGACATATCAGATACCGATGGACAGGCCTGACATAGACAAAGGAGCAAAGACCAAACAGAATAGATGGATGTAAAAGAAGAGAACTGTAAAGCAGCCTCTTTCTTGAGGTCAGCTTTGAAATGGTGACTGAGATGGAAGTGGTGATCCATGCTATCTACAGTCATTGCAGCAAACAGGGATGAAGAAGAAAATGTTTTGGTAGCTGAATTCTCCAAGGGGACTTTCAGAACTCACAATTTTCTGTTTTCTCCTTGACCAAGCAGAGTTACAGAACTGCTTATCTCTTTCAAAGAGCTTCATTTTAAGCTATTCTTCTTCCCCTTCCTCCCCTGATAATGATGTAGAACACTTGATTAGCAGGGGACATTAGTTACAAAGCTTGATTTCTCATATTGATGCTCTCCAAGGATCTGTGTCTACTCTTGTGGCTGTCCATTATTTCAGTGGGTTTCACAGAGAATTTCATTAACAAAGAATACAATCATTACTCTAGCTTTTATCCTGAATATCTGTTGAGCCTCCCATTATGAGATGAGATCATTTTCCAGTAATATCACTCATGAACAAATGCTTGCTAGTAGATCTGTATAAGAGCTCAGGGCAAGCACAGCAATGTAAGGTGCTTCTAATTTTCCTTGCAAACACCTCATCAGGTGTTCCAGGAAGCTGTCCTGAAATGCCCTGATAATGGAGATAATAGTTTTATCAGAGGTAGGACATGATTCCATCTGCTTCTTTCAAGGCTGATTTACAGAACTGGATATGTTTCTCTTCTTTCATTTTTCCTCTCAGTGATCACCACACCTATTAATGAAATGTACATTTCTGGGTAATTTTTCCTCATTGTTCAAGGTTAATGAAACAGCATGAAAGCATGATCACTCTTTTGAAATTGAAGCAAATTCTGAAGATCCATTACTACAAAAATAAGACCTTATTCTTTTCTTCTTCCATAACTAAGGCAAAGGGAAAGGCTGGGATTTATTATAACCCTCTGATATGATGAGACAAGTTATCAGAAGGAAATTCCAAAAAAACAAAGCAATGAACTCAGGAGAAAACTCTTCTTTCCTTGGTAATACTTATTTGCTTATTAAACAGATTATGGTACCTGTCTTAATAATTATGATGTTCTAAATAGTTATGATGGCAACATGCTATTAAAAATTATAGAATGCTGGGCAATAAGAATTTAAATCTGAATTTAAAATTTTGCATACAAAACAATAGGAAATTATGAGAACATAAACCCAAACACAAAATAGGTATAACTGTAGTATATGGTTTCAGTGGAACTGAATATATATAATATACTTTGCATAGTCATATAATGAACTTGACTTCTGAAGCTCCAGAGAGACAAAATAAATGACAGTGTTTTAAACTTACTTAGTGGCAAGTGCTACTTCGAAAGAAAAAAACACTCGGTGACAGCCCAATATTTCCTGGTACAAAAGGCTGGTTTCAAGAATCATATGAAGGCAGGTTGTTGAATAGAATTGCTGCCACAATTAAAAATATAATATAGATGTTGAAATTGGCATTATTTCCTTGTTCTTATTTAGCTGGTCATTGTAATAGTTGTAGCAATTTCAGAGTGCCTGGGGATGTGAATAAGACTCTATACTTTTATTTTCACTTACTGTTCTCTTACAAGTGAACAAATTTCTTGTAAAGATGGATTAGTCTGAAGAGTATATAAGAATTTATGAATATTTTTTAAATGTATGATATAAAACTGTAAAAATACAGTTCCTTATTCTTCTTGGCTTGCCTCACTTTCGGAAGAATTCTGTTACTTTCATTCTTTGTTTTAACTTTTGGATCTGAGGCTTTATTTTTTCTTTCAGGAATAGATTCGTGTTACTTCTTTGTATCTCATTTTTGCTACTTCATATAGGCTTATGTTGGCTGAGCAAATCCATCTGTAAAACACTAGATAAGTGCACTAGATAAGAACACTAGATAAAACACTAGGTAAGTTGACTGTCACATTCAGAATTCTCTCTCATCTGATATCTGTGTTCTGTAAAATCTCTTCTGAAATCTATGAATGAAAACAATAGGCAGTTCTTTCAAAGCTGGTATTTCTGAATAATGAAGCTGAGGTGTGATTCAAAGCATAGGCTTTTTTGTTTTTTTTTGCCACAGATATTTCACAAGTAGTTTATATTAATTCTTTCATGTTTCCTGAGGTACAAATAGTTAAGGGTAATGCAACATTTCTAAAAAAACCCTAAACCACTGGTGTAGCCAGCAGGGCCAGGACTGTGATTGTTTCTCTGTACTCAACACTGGTGAAGCTGAACCTCAAGTGCTCTGTCCACTTCTGGGCTCCTCACTACAAGAAGGATGCTGAGGGGCTAGAGCATGCCCAGAGAAGGAAATGGAGCTGGGAAAGGGTCTGGAGGGGAGGAAGAGCTGAGGGAAATGGGGTTGTTAAGCTTTGAGAAAAGGAGGCTCAGAGGAGAATTTAGCTCCCCTGAAATTTCTTTAGAAGAATGGGCTGACAGTACTCTTAATATATTCTATCTGTGTGGACAGAAAATACACCTTGATGGAGAAAGAATGCTGCACATTGAAAAGTATTCCAGCTGTGACTAAGAAAATTAAAACATACTTAATACCATTTGCTATCATCCTCAATACACAACTGGAGGGACCATTTATCAAGCCAGGAAAATACTACAGAGAATGGCTTTTGCAGTGAAACTTTGGGCTGATGCATAACATATATTTACCAACAGACCCATTCAGTTTTCTCTGGTAATGTTCTGAGACATCTATGGTCACTTTTTCTCCTTTTCTGTGAGACATCCACAAAGGTTTGACATCAGAAAAATTATTTGGATGTGATGGGCAATAATTATGCCCCATTATGGACTGTGTTCCATAACAGGAGATTACTCTGCAAAGGGAAGATGCCTGCTGTGAACTCTATATTCTCTCTGCTACCTGGGAATGGAATTCAGATAAAAATAATTCTCCCTCCCACTCTCCTCCAGACCATTCCAGTACTCACTGAGGAGCTCTCTAGGGATATTTGTAATTCCCTATATTTCACTATGTTAAAGAAGGATTAAATGAGACTTTTTTCAAGGATTGCTTGTAACAGAATGTAATGGGAGAAACAGAAAGGACAGGTAAAACTCTAACATAAAAAAAAAAAAGAAAGAAAAGTATGAATGTGGCATGCAGCCCTCATATATCTATATTTGTTTTGCTTTTCCTTGATTATTATCTGCTCTGTCAAAAGTGAATTTTATACAAAATGAAACTGGGTGGACAGGAACAAAACTTTTTAAGAGAAGAAAAAAAATCATATTTCTGGCATCAGCAAACCAGACATAGTTAGTCATGCCTTATGCTGTACCCACTTAAATATTCTCAGCTTCATCCTAGTTTGAAAGGTGTAGATAAACTATCCTTTAACATCCAGTAGTCCCAGTCTTCAGTTGATGTCATATTCTTGCAAACTAAGTAAGAGAATCTAAAAATCCAATATCAGCAGTATTCTTTTGGATATTAAACTTGCAGTTGGTTACAGTTCACTTAACTTCCCTGAAATAATTCAGACTGCTTCCAAGCCTATTTATAAGCCAACTGTTTCAGATATTAGGTGCAACAGTTTTTCTTTGCTTATTTCTGCTGGAATTATAAAAAAAAAAGAAAAAACTAACCTTGGAAAAGGGCCACCAAGCCATCCCTTTAAAGCAGTGCTTAGCTGTTTTCTTAGGTTTTATAAAAGATTGCTGTCATAAGAGATATCAGGTTCAAAAAGGAAAAGAGATGGTTTTTCATCAACATCATGACAGTTAGGAAAAAAGAAATCCAGAGAAAAGATTTATGGAAAAGAAGAAAAGGAAAATTTTAGCACTGAATTTTAATTATAAGTTGATAAACAGGACTGCTAGCTGGCCATTGGAATCTCTCTCTATGTTTAGTGGAGATTGAGGACACTTCCAGTCTCTGCTGCAGATATCGAAGGGCTGCATGTAGACGGAGTCACGTTCACAAGAAAACACTCCTGCTTTTTCCTCTTTGTAATGGATACTGAAGTTGGCACAGATGTAGCAATAAGAAGGCCAAACTCAAAGGCTAGGTCTTGGAGTCCTAGGTCTTTCAATACACCTTATCTGAAACAGCAACTATAATTCCTCTTTCATTGTGTAGTACCACTGTGCCACACATCTTTCAAAAATATCCAGAAAATTATTCAGAGGACTTACTCTGCCAAAGTATTGATGGGGGAAAAAAAAAGTAGTATTCTTTTTTACTTCTTTTTTTTTAATTTTGGTTTTCTTAGAGTTTTAATGTTTCCTAGCAATGATTTCTTTTCAAAGTTGAATTAGAAGTTGCACTAGAGTTTATATCTTAGCTGATTCTCCCACTGTGTCTTGTGTTATCTAAGTGTCAGCTATTTGGCCCTGCAGTGCAGCACAGCACAGCAACAGAAAAGACAGGAGTGAGTGATATGTTCCAGGTGTACACTCTCTGGATAAGAGTAAATGGAAACCTTCTGAGTGTGGAAAAACTGTTCCCTTTCAGTTTTAAATTGAAACAAATTAAGTAGGCATGAAATTAACAGGATAAAGATTTTGGAATACAACTCTTTAGGTACCCTCAGAGGTTTTAATATAATTGTGGCTGTGTAAAAATATTTTAAAGTGTTTTCCACTTGAAAAGCCATTGCATTATTAGGTATGTATAGAGAAACCACCAGCAGCATGAAAATTTAGTGTCAACAGCAGCCACCTGACACATTTTCATTAATGTTAGGATTGTACTCACTCAGCGCATACTTGGTGTGACTGGTTAAAATCACTATTGTGCTTTATGTTATATCTTTTCTTTATTTTTTGTCTTGTGTTTTTCTGGGACTAATGAGAACCACATCTTTAGAGTTAGTGTATAAGTACTGTTTATAGCAGTGGAAGAAATCCTTAATCCTTACTTTTTTCCAAATGTCTTTTTAACCCTGCTCTCTGATCCCTTCAAAAAAGGCCACTTCTCAGCCTTTTCTCTTCTCCCCCTCATACGTAGCAAGTCTTGCACATATGTATTTATAAATCCATAAATACATGAATACACCTCCCACTAAAATAAGCTATGAAACAGCCATGACTGTGATTGATTCATACCAAACACATGAGTTCCTGGAGCTGGGGCCAGCACATTGAATCTCCCCGTGACACCCAGAGTCCCCTGCTATGATATTGGCTGGAAAAAGCTGAAATTCTTCTTGCAGAAGGAGAAGCGAAGTCTGATGTCTCACTTTGGGGGTGCAGCATTTTTTGCTGTACATAAAAAGCAGGTCACCCCAGTACTACATTTTCTGCTAATTGCAATTAAGAGGAGGTGATGGGTGAAATGGGGAACCTGGTCTGGTGGGAAAAGAATATATTAGCAGTGTTTTGAAGGTGACATCTTAGTTACACATGGTTAATCTTCTGAGCTGGAGAAGTGCCTTGCTGGTGTCTGCTTAGGACCACATACTAAGCAGGTGGCAAGAGTCTTAATTCTATGGAGGCCAAACACATCTGGATCTGTAGGCACAGTGGAGCATATTGTCCAGATGTGAAATTTAGACACTGGCACCTCAGTTCTATTGAGGATTGTCCTGGTTCTGTCCAGGACAGGGTAAATTTTTGCAGTAGCCAAGACAGGGCATGGCTCAGACCCAGAGGTTATTCTATACTGCTTCACATTATTGCTTGGGGCAGAGGGGTAAGGAAAGTCTCTTTGGGAGAGAAGAGGTTCCCTCTGGTTGAGTAAGGATGGTGCAAGAAGTGGTCAGGTGACCTTGGTTCTGAGCCAGAGGGAGTGTTTGGGTAATGCTGATTCCAAGATGGGGGATGTGGTCAGGGTAGCATGGCAGAGGAAGTGGTGGGGTATTGTCTATTGTTGTGGGTTTCCGTGGGTTGAACAATAATGTTTCTTGTCTTCTACCCTTTGTTGCTGTTATTATTTTTTGTTTTCTTATCTCACTGCTGTTGGCAGCAAATTGTTCTTCACAGAATCACAGAATATGCTGAGTTGGAAGTGGCCCACAAGGATCATTGACACCAGCTCCTGGCCCTGCACAGGGCCATCTGCAAGAGTAACACCATGTACCTGAGACCATTGTCCAAACTCTTGAACTCTGGCAGGCTTGGTGCAGTGACCGCTTCTATGGGACGCCTGTTCCAGTGCTCAACCACCCTCTGGGGAAAGAATCTTTTTCTAATATTCAAGCATAACATCCTCTGACACAACTTCAGGCCATTCCCTTGGTTTCTGTAACTGATCACCACAGAGAAGAGATCAGTACCTGCCCTTCTTCTTCCCCTCACAAGAAAGTTGTAGTCTTCAATGAGGTCTCCCCTCAGTCTTCCCTTCTCCAGGATGAACAGACCGAGTGATCTCAGCCACTCCTCATACAGCTTCTCCTCAAGGCCCTTAACCATCTTTCTTGCCCTTCTTTGGCTGCTCTCCAATATCTTGATATCTTTCCTATATTACAGTGCCCCAAACTGCCACAATATTCAAGGCGAGGTTACCCCAGTGCAGAGCAGAGCAGGACAATCCCCTCCCTTGATGGGCGTGGTGATGCTTTGCTTCATGTCCCCCAGACACGATTGGCCCTCTTGGCTGTCAGAGCACTGCTGACTCATATTCAACTTGTACCATTGACCAGGATCCCAAATCACAATCCCAGATCCCATTCTGTGTTGCTGCTTTCCAGCTTCTCATTCCCCAGTCTGTATGTACATCGTGGGTCACCCCTTCCCCATCCCAGGTGTGGAATCTGGCACTTCCCGTTGTTGAACTTCATATGGCTGGTGATTGCCCAGCATTCTAATTTGTCCAGGTCTCTCTGCAGAGCCTCCCTGCCTTCTTATCTCAACCCATTGTCTTTCTGTTTGTGACTCCAATTCTCGTCTCCATCCTGCCACAGTGGTAAGGGTGGAGGGAAGGGGGGAACAATCAAGCAGCTCATGGTTTGGAGAGTCTCTGTGGGAGCACTAAATTGGGGAGTACCATTCCTGAAACACAACGAAGATGCATGATAAGTGCTTTATTATATTTTAGTCCTTTAAAAGACATTCAGTACCCATAAATTTCATTATTTTCTTTCTGGTTATCTCTGTGAACTCCCTTAACTCAAGACACAATGCACTAAATTTCAATAAGCAGAGAAAACATTATCTTCAATGGAGTAACATCCAATCACTAACTTCCACTTTCACTTTTCACTTATAATCTTGCACCTGATCATGAAGGGATTGCACATTTTTCATTTCTGTGCACTGTTATTTACCTTTCTCCTTCTGTGTTCTGTTTCTTTTCTAATGAAGGCTAACTCGTAATGGTGCTTAAGCCTGAGCTCTGATTTGAGTTACTGTGAAAAGTATGTATTTACTAAGTTGAAGCTTGAATGGCAACAATTTTATTGCCTCATTATCCTGAAATGCATCAACAGCAATGTGCACTGAGCAGTAAGAATCTGCTTACAGAGAATTAGGATGTGTGGACTGTTTATGAAATAGTTTAATCAACAACAAAGTAATGTACTTTGTTTGTAACATTATTGCTAATGTATTGATGGTTTAGACAGTGTAACTTTTATTTATTTTTCATTATTTAAGAGCAAATGATCAAATGTTGGAAATTTTTTTTTCCTTGGATCTATGTGCACCTTGAAACTGTTCTTTTCCAACCTTTCCTTTTCTAAAATTTATTTTCCAATATATAAGGAATTGCTTCACTGATTTTTTTTTGACTTTCTGCTTGTATCTAGAAACGGAACTAAATGTGAAAGCAAGATTTTAGGTGTTAGTCTTACAGGAAAGAGATAAGTGTGGTTTTTAGGAAGTGTGTCTTTTATTGGGTCTTTAGATAAGAACTCTTCACTTGAAGTTTCCAAATAAAAAGAGTCCAAATCAGAGTACTTTGCAGTAGAACAAAATGAATAACCTTGCAGACATCACTGTCTGCATAAACATAAAGAGCACTTGCTGCAAGAATTAAATGATCACATGTGTTAGATTCCTGCTGTTGTAACCAACAATTTAGCAGAAACCACCTGTAGTTATTTTTTGTCCTTGATTTTTATTTCCAGCAGGTTCCTCCTTCAGGTAGTGGTGAGGGAATCATAAAAGACAGAGTGGAAATAGTGAGTTCATAAATACACCTCCAAGCCTTTTAAAATTGAACAGACATTCCTGAAGCTTAAAACACCCTTTATGTGTGCTTTTACAATTTTATTTAAAAGTAGGGGCTTCTTGTCAGGAACTGCTTTGCTATGATTAGATTGTCAAACTAATACTGCTAACTACTGATGGTTTGAGACCTGATAAACACACTGGCTTTGAGGTATTATGAATAATATAATTTTGTAAAATATTTGTTTGATAACCTACCACTTATGACAGGTATGTATTTTCCACCACATCTTAAGATGGTCCACATTCCCTAGGATGGGTGCAGTGGCAAAGTGCCTCATTAAAATCAAGCAAACAAACTAACAAACCCACAAACTCCTCCAAAAAAACCTCAATCATGAAAACATGAAGCCTGCTCTGACCAATCCAGAGTCCAGGACAAACACATGGAAGAAAACCAGTGTTAAGACAAACGACATCCGAAGACTCCAGAAGAGGTCATGGGAAATGCCACCTATTTTGACCTTGATTAAAATAATTTATAATTGTTACAAGGTTCATGCTTGTTTAAAAAAATGCAATAATAAAATTTCAGCTTCCTGGAACTGGAGCCAAATGTTGCATTTAGTATGAAAAGACTCTTTTCCTTGGAGGCTGTGCTGATCACATAGTAAATATGCCTTGTCATCTCTAGTTTCTGCAGTAGATACGACTGGAATATTCTGACTAGATATGACAGCCGGTGGGAACTCTTTCAAACATGCTGTCCTTGGTATACCAGACCAAATTTTGAACTCAAATAAATTCCTTTGAGACATTGAAAATGCCCATGAATGCTGCTTTTCTCAACTACATTCTTCACATTTCTTTTTGAAGTCCACCCTGGTATATTGGGCAGTAAGGGCAGTAGATGGGATTGCAGAATCCTATATAATAAGTGTTCAGAATATCAGTATATTTTCTAAGTCCTCCTACAAAAGAAAAGCTTATACAGAATTATTCAGATCTACTATAGTCTTTATAATCAGACTTGAAATACCCTAAAAAGGTTATCAATCCCTCATAGTTTCTACATGTTTTTTTCACAAGGAGGGTTAGGATTAGGGGCTTTTTTCATTCTGTAGGCAGAATGCACCCATGAAGTTTTCTGTTCTTCATTATGCCCTCATTATTGAGTCCCAGGCCAGAGGTGGCTACCTGACTCAAGAAAATTCTCCAGTTTTTGACGTGGGTCTTAACTTCCAGTCCCAGATTGACTTTTAGTTTCCCATGACATGTGCTCATATCCTACAGCTCTCTTACCCAACAGAAGGGAAGACTGGTGAGATCAGTGGTCAAAATGCTATTTGCAACAAAGCTCATGGTTGGACTTGATGATCCTATAGGTCTTTTCAACCTAAATGATTCTATGATTTTATAACTCATTCAAAAAATGTTTTAAGAAAAACAGTAAATAGAAAAACAGACTTCTGGAAGGCCTATCCTTCCTGGATCTGAGTAGGCCTGTGGAGACAGGCTGTTCTTCCAAAACAAATGCATCTCTTTGTCTCACACTCCTCACAATCTTCCTTAGACAGATTCTCTTCAGCTTTTGAGAAACTTCTAACAGGTCATTATTATTCTGCAAAATTAGAGCCTGGCAGAACACACTCCTGTCTTTGAAACTGGGATACCTGGTTCCTGAGGCTCATGGATCTGTTCACTGTCTCTCAAGTACAATTGGCTATCCTGTTCAGGGAACCTCTTGTTTTTTTGGGTTTTTTTGTTTTGTTTGTTCACGTGAACATGTGTGTGTGTTGGGTTTGTGTTTGGTTTGTGGATTTTGGTTTGGTTTGTTTTTTCCATAGCATAGTGAGAAAATACTGTCATTTTTGTAATGTTTATAAATGTCTCATTTTATGAATGTTTCCATTTAGAAATACCATCTCTGTGGTATGATCTGTGATGTCTAATTTCAAACTAGTCTAAGTAACTGTTGTGATCTACAGTCAGAATACTCACTGTAGAGACAAACATGAGGTCTTAATAACTTCTGTTGAAACCAGATAGTAGCATGGCTGAGTATCAGCACAATCTGAGAGTTGACACAAGGCTTTTTTTCTTTTTAAATACCATGCAATATACTTCTTGAGGACTTCTCCAATTGAATAACATTAAACCTTTCCAATGTACTAAGTACTCCCCTCCCACCTCTCCTTTTATTCACTGATTAAAAAATGGTTGTTGAGCATTTCTGAGGTGAGATGAAATGAAAATGTTTTTATTGATTTATATGTACTGTCTTCATTTACTTGGCTGTGTTAAATTTAATGGTTCTTTAGTGGTCCCCGAGTTCCATTAATCAGCATTTCTTCTTCTCACACCCATGGAGGGCCTCATGCCTATAAAGCCCTTGTTTTAACTTTGTGCACCTCAGGAGTCCTCAGGAGAATTATAAAACTGTCATGGTTTGTGACTGTCTCTGGAATGAAGGCCAAAGAACCACTGTCATTTGTGTTTGGGTAATCAGGTCCCTTGGCAAACCCAAATAGTTGCATTTTCTGTATTTTTATAATGGTGGCTATCTGTCTTTATTTTTCAATACCAGCATTTAGGAGTAACATTAACAAATTCAAGGATTCCAGTTTACTACTTGGGCAATCAATAGTGACTGCAGGAAACAATAACACTAACATTTTACCTGTTACAAATGGCCTGGAATAGGGGAACTTGTTAAGGAAAAACTATTAATCAGCTGAAAAGGCGTGAGCTCATGAGATCAATTTTCAATTACAAATACATAGAGTGGTATGAAAACCATGGCCCTGCCCATTTTTTTGCCAGTTTTCCTCTTACCCTGATTACTTTGCTCTTGCATAGGGTGCTCATCTGAGGGTTCAAGATGCACATGGAAGATGTGCACTCAAGATGCACTCTTGACCTCCTGAGCGATCTGATTTGTTCCTACTTTAAAGAATCCTGTTAAAGTCAGCTCAAACAAGCGGCAATCAGATTAAGAGATGCATTGCAAAGGAGTCATATCTACTGTCAAAACATTTGCAAGAACTCCAGATGAAAACCAGGTGGCGAAGGACTCCTAGAGCTGGAGAAACATGGTTTTAACTTCAGATATATTTATCATGGCTCATAAGAGTGGGATCTGTGTTCAGAATCTGCTTCTGGCAAGGAGAAGGCAGGGGGATGAGATTTTAATTACAAATATATTTATTAATGGGTGCAGAGACATGATAGGGAGGGAGGTTTCATTTCTAACACACATACATTATTAACCATGAATGATACTAGAGTTACAAATGGGAATCTGCCTGGAGGCAGAGGGCAAAAAAGATAATTTTTATTAAACATATTGTGCCATTTTCTGTACTCTGACTTATACACACAGCTTCCATGAAACTCCATGGGAGGCCTACACTTGCATTGCAAGGCATAATTGTTATCACAGAATCAACAAATCACAGAATATGCTGAGTTGAAAGAGACCCACAGAGGTCATTGAGTTCAACCCCAAGCACTTCACAGGACCATCCCCGACAATCCCACTATGTGCCTGAGAGCATTGTCCAAATGCTTCTTGAACTCTGCCAGGCTTGGTGCTGTGACCACTGCCCTGGGAATCCTGTTCCAGTGCCCAGCCACCCTCTGGGTGAAGAACTTTTTACTAATATCTAACCTTAACATCCCCTGACACAACTTCAGGCCATTCCCTTGGGTCTTGTCCATATACATTAATCTTAATTAAAAATTGAGTTCAAGGCAGGGCTGAGGAATATGTGGTTAAGACAGAACTAGGGCCAGGGTAATCTGCTTTATCAATATACATTTCCTGAGGTACTGAAGGTAATTAACTAGCAACTAAAAGTCCAATGGCAATCAAGAGAGACTTCAGGGAGTGTTTTGGTTTTCTAGAGCTTAGTGATAGAGACAATGGGTAAGAATCAGGGAGAAGGCCAACAAGGTAGCTATCCTAGTGGAAGTCTGTTATAGACCCACTCTCAACCAGGATGAAGAGGCTGATTAAATATTCCATAAGCAGCTGAGGGTAGTGTCACTATCTCTAGCCCTTGTTCTCATGGGGGTTTTTAATTTACCAGATGTCTGCTGGAAATACAGTAGAGCAGAGAAGAGGCAGTCTAGGAGGTTCCCAGAGCACTTGGAAGGCAACTTCCTGACACAGCTGGTGAGTGAGCCAACTAGAGTTTGTGAACAGAGAAGTGGTGGATGGTGTGATGGCTGGAGGATGTCTTAGGCACAGCAATCACAAAATGAAAGTGTTTGGTTCTTGAAGAACTAAGGATGGGGTTCAGCAGAACTTCTACCTTGGACTTCCAGAAGGCAGAATTTTGGTCTGTTTAGGTCAGTTGACAGATTTCCTTGGGAGGCTGTCCTGAAGGGCAAAGGAGTCTAGGAAGGCTGGACAACATTCAAGAAGGAAATCTTGAAGGCTCTGGAGCAGCCCATTCTGATCTGCCAAATGACAAGCTGGAAAGGAAGAAGACTGGCCTGGCTGAACAGAGACCTTTAGCAATAATTCTGGAAAAAGCAGAGTTTATGACTTTTGGAAGAAGGGGCATGCAGCTCAGTAGGACTGCAAGGATGTCATGGGGTTACACAGGGAGAAAATTAGAAGAACCAAGGCCCAGTTAAAATGGATGTGGAGTGAAACACAGTGACAGAGGATGAGGAAAAGGCTGAAGTACTCAATGCCTTCTTCACCTCAGTCTCTATTAGTAAGATCAGTTGTTCTGCAGGTACCCAGCCCCACTGAGCTGGAAGGCAGGAATGGGGAGCAGAATGAAGGCCCCATAATCCAAGAAGAAATGGTCAGAAACTTGTTCCACCTGTTAGACACACAAAAGCCTTTGGGGCTGAATGAGATCCACCCAAGGGTGCACAGGGATCACATGGTTTAGTGGTAGCCTTGGCTACTTGGTTAATGGTTGGACTTGACAATCTTCTACATCTTTTCCAACTTGAATTGTTCTGTGATTCTATGATCTTGGCAGGCAATTAAAAAAAAAAAAATCATATAATTTATATGATATGAATATACACTGATACATGTTTCATAATGCTTTGTTACAACAATAGTTGCAATCGTTTTTGTAGATTTTAAAAGATGATTAAAGGCAAAAAGCTGAAAATGAGGGTTTAAAACTTCTGGGGACACCATAAGTGTTCCAGTATACTTACTGAGACACAAAGATATCCCTTAATGTAACAAAATTAAACAATGACATTAAACTAATGATTAGTAGTATCATTGCAATTCTATTTAAAATGTTAATATTTTATATTATGTCTTTTAGATTGGGTCTATTTCTCTGCATTACAGAGGAATCCTATATTGATGCTGTGAGACTGGGTTGTCCATTGTGATTTTCTCTAAGTGCATTTTACTCAGTTTGACTAACTTCATGGATTCAATTATATATAAGTCTGAATATATTCTAGTTTGCTTGCCATCTGTCAAGTTATTTTGTTATATATTTTGTATATCTTATTCTAGACCTTGTGGTCTATTCCATAATCTTGAAAAGTGAACTTTCTTCCCAGCCTGACTCTGCCTCTCATCATGCCACGGCCCTCCTCAAAGCCATGTTTGCGTGCTCAAACTCTGTTTTCATCTCTGTGCAGTGCTTGCACATGCTTCTCCTTTCTTGATACTTCTACTGAAATTAGAGAGCTTTTAACACATGGTGCCCCTGAAATGAGTGCTTTAAACTGCCTCTTTTAAGTAACTTTCAAGACTCTTGGGTAACTTGCCCTGCTGATCCAGAGATAATGAGATTGTCAGAGAGAAACTTGCTTTTTATCTGAAGTCACTTCTGTTGATAGGTTTGGAATACATCACTCTGTCCTTGTTTGTCAACTAAGAAAGTGATCAGATTTACATAACCACTTTCTATTTTGAGGACTGCATATGCCAATCTAACTATTCTGAACAAGATATTAACAGAAAGATAGTTTCCTGCTTACTCTGGATAATCTTTTCTGTGTATATGTGATCTAAGGAAACACTGGCCATTCCTTTCTTTGCCCATCTCTTTCAGGGAGTAGAAGAATGACCATCCTGACTGTGAGCAACTTTGGGAACCAGTGAGATCCCAGGCATCAGTTAAGGAAATTTTTTTGAATTTGTGAGAAACTTTCTGTCATCCTTCCCATGAGAAGCTTTGTTTCAGAAGATATTTGGTTCCCTGTGTAGTGCTCTGCAACTCTGTGGGAAGTACTTAGAGATAAAAGTTGGCACTGGAACAGACTCACCAGGGAAGTGGTCATGGTCCCAAGCTGCCAGAGCTCAAGAAGTGTTTGAACAATGCTCTGAGGCACATGGTGTGATTTTTGGGGATGGTCCTGTGCAGGGCCAGGAATTAGACTTCAGTGATCCGTCTGGATCCCTTCCAACTCAGGATATTCTATGTTTCTATGAAGAAATAAATCATAGACTTCAAAGAGACATAACGTTTTGCTTCATCTGAAAAGAAAAGGAACATCTAGGCAGTATGGGAAGAGCTAAGGACATTCTTCCCTGACAAAGCAGGCAAGAAGGTCAAGACAAGCTCTCTTTCTTCCTAAATGCCCACTGCACCTGGTCACGTATGCCATCTGGTTTCAGGTGAAAGGAACTGCTCCGTGATTTTTTTCAGAATGACGGAGTTGAGACTTTAGAGGAATGATGTGGGTTATAATACTTTTCCTGCAGTTTAATTCAAATCCTAAAGCTACTCATTTTAGAAGTATCCTTCTACAGAAAACAACTTAGAATCTTCATGGTGCTCTATTTGGAGATCAAGCTACACATCTTCACCAGCGAAGTGTCTGCATTGCTGCAAGTTCAGAAGCCTGGCTGAAATTTTTCACTCAGGTCAAAGGTGCCAAATGAGGTTAATTTAATAAAAGTTATATGCATGTGTATGCATATATATCTCCAAATATCTTGTTTAAACAAATGCTATTCACAGCAGACAGAACTGAGAAATACCTTGTACAGTTCTTCTGTGAGGAAGTTACTACACTTGCTTAAAGTCAGATAGAAAAAGCTCAGATTTCAGTGAAGGAAGGATAAAAATATGAATTGTTTTATATACCATTGATGCATGCCATACAGAAGGCAAAGTAGCCTAAAAAGAATTGAAAGCAAAGCATCTGGGGATGCCATTGAGCTGAGACCATGCATCTTGTCCATAATGGATAGAGACTTTAATAAAACTACTAATTTTTGTGAAGGAAAATTCATCTTCCAGAGGAAAATAAATCAGAAACTGACACGATATTTTCTTTCAGCGTCTGTCCCTCAGTCACTAAACAATTTCTGCCTGCTTTACAAACTTTGTAGATGATACTAACTTGGAAATATGGGTAAAACCATAGGTCTAATGTCTACAGCAGCAAAAATTATTTGTTTATTTCTAATAAATAATAATTGCAGAGGCAGTATGTTTGACATAAAGGACTAGTGGCACACTTTTTTTTTTTTTTTGGTAGGAAAAGTAGTAAGAAATACACTTAATTTTTTTGACAACACAAAATTATTTTAAAGTATAATCATACTTTAAGAATAACTTTCTTTATGGAAATTACTCTTAAAATACAAATTTAACTCTATAAACCTGTACTTTTAGGTCTTGCTATGGTTACAGAATGTTAAGACTCTGATGGTGGCCTTACTGGAGAGCACAAAGTGGGCATGGAGATCTCTTGCCTGTTTTTCCTCTGCCCCCTCCTCCTCTATGTTTTAAGATCAAATTTTTGCAGGAACAGTTTCAGACTGTGATTAGGTATTGCATAGTCTGAACAGTTTGCTTTCCCTTCCATTCTTACTTGCATGTTTATCATTTTTCTATAACTATATTTAGCCTATCTAAATTTGGTCATAAGCTACCTAGTTGCTTTTGTCCTTGCTCTGTCACACCCATTCTTGGGTCTACCCTTGAAAAAAGCCTGGATCATGATAAAAGAAGAGGGGTTTGGTTTTTGAAACTTTGTCTGGATATCCAGACCAAGATTTTCCTTTTCCTGTTTAATTCAACATGAACAGATTTTATTCGTAAGCAGTTTTCAGCTAATGAGCATTACAAATGACCAGCACAGTTACTCACAACATACTGAATAATGCAAGACTTGTATCAAGTTTTTTGTGTTCTATTTCTGGATCCACAATAACTTTTAATATAGAGGTAGTGCAGATGTGAATTCAGGGGAAGTGTGTGTGTTTAAACAAGGATATTTGTAGAGTTTAGATCAGTAATATAGCATGTCGAAAAGTTATGATTTTTTTGTTTAGAAGATGCCTAGAGGAAAGGAGGCTCAGGGGAGACTACCTTGCTCTCTGCAACTATCTGACAGGAGGGTGTAGCCAGGTGGGGGTCAGCCTCTTCTCCCAGGCAACCAGAGTCAAGACAAGAGGCAATGGCCTCAAGCTGTACCAAGGGAGGCTCAGGTTGGCATTTCTCCATTAGGAAGAATTTCTCCATGGAAAAGGTTTTCAAGTATTGAAATGGGCTGCCTGGGGAGTTGAAGTCACCATCCCTCAATGTGTTCAAGACATGACTGGACATGACTGGACATGGCTGTCAGTGCTCTGGTGTAATTGATGTGTTGTGATCGATCAAAGGTTGGACGCAATGATCTCTGAGGTATTTTCTAACGTTAAGGATACTATGATCCTATTCTAAACTATGATAAGCAGATGAACTCCTCGGTGTTGTTATCTGAAGATAATCTGGTAAGCATACCCAGATGCTTATTTAGTCAATAGATAATGCCATACTATATAGAAATGTTATTTAAAAATAATTTTAAAAAGCCATTTAAGAATCTAGCTAAAACAAATTAAAGGTAATTTGACTAGACTCTTCAAAATGCACCTTTTATCATGCAGAATTTAGGAAAATGGCACATATTATCTGGATTGCATTTGCACTGAAGTTGTTTTCACACTTTCTTTAAAGGCCTTGCAGGATTTTAAAAAAATTAAATTATATTAACTCGTTCACCCTGTTGATATTAAAGGTACTTATCCAGAATCCTCTTGAGTTGTCTTTGACATGAAAATCAGTTTTCTTCAAAGCTAGTCTCAGGTGGCAATCAAAATCCTCCGTGTGTAAACAACTTGAAATCTTTATGCTATATTGAAAATCCATACTTGACCAAAGGAATTGTTCACTGACTAAGATGATTTCAATACTTCCTGGAGATTAACTCAAATGTTTTACTGATTAGAAATGAGAAATTATTCACTTTTTAAAATTCAAATTTACCCAGATATTTTGATATTTGTAAGGAATTATCAAAAACTGTATTTTGCTTTAGCCGTTATTCATAAGAAACAAGATAAATTTACAACAGTAAGAAAGTACAGAATGCCAATTGAAATATTTTTAATCAGTAACTGTAAGGGTAATGTGGACAGGTTTCAACCTGAATTCTGGAGTGTTTGACATGTGGAATTGAAATCCACTTAGAAACTTTAAATACGTATATTTTAAATATTTTGTACAGCTGCAATAATTTCATAACTTCAAGTGACAGCATTTTTGACCATAGGGATGCAACATGTCTGAGTCATCTATCAGATTTCAGAGGTTCAGAATGCTTCACTAAGAAAATCTCAGGAGATGGTTGTGCTAGTGCACACATGACATTTGCACCCTGGTGCTGTTTATTGTTTATTTATTGTTGCTATTCTTGCAACTTTTTCAACATAAGGTGGTAGCTTTTATTTTCAACTTCTACAAGCCTGTACTTTTTGTATCACAGTTTGAGACAGAATACTTATTCTGTTACATTTTTTTTAACTAAAATAAAGTGATGGTTTTATAAGGTTTTCTTTTATTCCTGTGACACATTTTCACTTCCTCTTTGAATTTTAACTTCACTCCTCTGAGTACGATGAATAATCACACTGAAAATATCGTCTGATTGTATAAATCTATTCCCAAATGCAGATAGGAAGCAGATTTGAAAGAAAAAAAAATAAAAATCATTCAATATCACTAAATAGAATTATTTTAAGCTATTTATGCTAAAAGAAGAAAAGCTCTGTCATTGTTCAGTCCAAACTGCTGAAGGGCATTTTCTGTGCCTTACATGACCTACTTTTAAAACCACAAGCTTTTATAATGTTAAAATTACTGACGTTATGTGTTTCAGTAAGGCAGAAGATTAAAATCTCCTCTGTTTGCTCTAACTTATCCCAATAACAAATATACAGAATAGACAAAACATTCTATTAAAAAAAAAAGAAAAGTATAATTTCTAAAACCTGTTGTTTAAAAGCTTTAAATACGGGATGGTGTGAAATAATTCTGTTACATGATTAGTCTGCAGTATCATTCATCTGCTGTCATCCTGTTAGTACTTCTTTTGGACACCTTATCAGAGAATAATCTGATCTTAGGGAAAGAACTTGAATTATAATAGCAGCACTTGACTCCTTCACATGCACAGCAACATCTCTCTTCAGAGTCAGTTTAAGTGAAGTTTTACCTTCTTACACCCCTGTGCAGTGTAAAATGGTAAAATATGTCTTCAATTTTGTAGATAGAAGTTGTGAATAGGAGTGTGACTGTTGGTCTGCCTTAAAATAAATATTTTCTACGTTTTCTGTCAATAATAAAGATCCTTAAGAAATATCTTTTTTTTTTTTTTTTTCCTTAGCCTTCTATTTAGTTTTCAAATATTGCATGGAATTAAAAATTGTTCCTACATCTCACTCAAAGTGGGAAATTTCCTGAAAGATAACTAAGATTCTGGTTGGATGAAACCCTGAGTAACCTGGTCTCAAGAAGGTGTCCCCATCCATGATAGGGAATTGGAACTTGATAATCTTCAAGGTCTGTTTCAACCCAAACCGTTTTGTGATTCTATGATTCTGTGAAATTTATTTGTTACATGGAAATGGCTGGTTATTTCTGAAAGTTTGGTTCAGTTCCTCATTATTCTTTACATAAATGGCTTCCAAAAATGAAAATGAGAGGATATAAAATGATTATAGCTGGTAGATAAGTAACACTGAGGCTGAAATATGTATCTTAAAATTATGGATATATGAAGCATGCATCTTGGATTGTATAACAATGTGAATAAGGTACTTGTCACAGTTTAAATATAGTAGCAGAATATTTATTCCAATAAATTTCCTGGCCAATGCCGTCCTTCCAGTACGTGAGGTACAAGAAAGATAGAGAGGAACTTTTTAAAAGAACCCGTAGTGACAGGGCACATGGGAATGGCTAAAACTGAATGAGAGTAGGTTTAGATTGGATATGAGGAAGAAATTCTTCCCTGTGAGGGTGGTGAGATACTGGAAGAGGTTGTTCTGAGAAGTTTTGGCTTGCCCCATTGTGGGAAGTGTTCAAAACCAGGTTGGATAGAGATTTGAATAACCTGGTCTGGTGTAAGGTGTTCTTGCCCATGGCAGCAGGGTTGGAACTGGATGATCTTTAAGGTTCCTTCCAACCCAAACCATTCAAGATTCTATGAAAATACAATTTGTTTTCTGTAAAATTGGCTGTGTATGTTTAAATGTGTCATTTCAGGAAAAAAAAAAAAGACAAATTTTCAGGTAACTGTATGCATTACAGAACTGTGTACACTCCTGCTAGGAATACACACAAATGATACAGTTTTGATGCACAAGTGAACAGTTATCTCACAGAAACACTTGTCCAAAACCAGAATGTAATTAGGGATGTGAACTAAAGTAAATAATAATAACATCATAGCTTTAAATATACAGAAGGATTAGAGCATATAATATACAGTTCAAAGAGTATAAAAGGTTAAATAAAGTTGTGCAGTTTACTTACTTTTTCCATTTTTCCTTTTTTTTTTTTTTTCTCCTTTTAATTCTTCTGTCTGGATATGATTATTCAAAGTGGATCAGAAACTTCATAAGTGCAGCCTTGCCTTTCTGTATATTTTCTCTCTGTTTCTTGTCCTTTGACAAGTCTGAATTTTTTTCCAGGACCATAACTGAAGGTCATGCCAGTATTAATTTTAACAGCCTTTCTGTGATAATGAAGGTGCAATGACCACAATAGCACTAGCCTTAATTTTAGCTGCACCTGTCCAGCTGGGGGGGAGTTATTCATAACCCATATTGTTGCATTACATTACAACTGCAAGTACTTGGATCAGGTATTTCCAACCTAGTTTAAATATGCTTATAGGACCTGCAAACATTTACATGGACTGTAATTAAATGCATCTCAAGATGCCATCTTCTGATATTCCTCTTAAATATGTCATATCAATAGATAAGAAATGCCACAGGTCATAGAATCACAGAGTTGTTTGAGTTGGAAGGGACCTTACATATCATCCTGTTCCAACCCTCTGCCATGGGCCATGGACACCTTTCACTAGACCAGGTTGCCTCAAGGCTGTCTTTCAAAACTTCCAGGGATGGGACAGCCAAGCTTCTCTGGGCAACCTGTGCCAGTACCTCACCACCCTCACAGTAAATAATTTCTTCTACATATCTAAATTTCCCCTCTCTCAGTTTGAACCCATTCCCCCTTGCCCTGTCACTAGAGTTCCTGATGAGAAACCTCTCCAATTTCCCTGTGGGCCCTTCAGATGCTGGAAGGTTTCTCTGAGATCTCCACACAACCTTCTCTTCTCCAGGCTGAAAATCCCTAATATTCTCAGCCTTTTTTCATAGGGAAGGTGCTCTAGTACCCTTAGTAACTTCCTAGACCTCCTCTGGACTTGCTCCAACAGGTCACTGTCCCTTAATCAGCCTTGCTGTTGGTATAAAGTGACCTGATAAATTTATTAGTTTATTACTGGATAAATCAAATTAAACCCCATTTTGGTAAATTTATGGACATAACAAATATGAGAAAATCACAGCTTTTGTTATATCTGCATGTCTGCAGCAAAACAAAGCTGTTTTCAACTTCTTACAAGTTTGAGCTTCAGCCTGTGCAGCTCTATTTCTCTCTCAGATGCAGAAAGACACAGATGCAACGATGTGCAAGAAGCCACAGCAAACTGGAACACAGATAATAAAAACCAGAATTTATAGCTCTCATTTCTCAGCATCAACTGTTTAATAACAATCTTCTTTAACAGGCAGCCAAAGCTAAAGGTGAATGTGTAATGAAATTAATCTAGGAATTTACTTCTAAATTCTCCTCTACCCCAAGGGGCTACACTGCTGGCGATGCTTTTGATCCTCCCTGTTCAATTACCATATATGACTGGTGGCTGTTGATCTTCTGGTCTTAAATGTATTATCTGTGGAAAATTATTCTGAATCCTGTGTTAAGAAGATATTAATGGAGAGATAGTCTGGTCTAGACAACCTCTACAGAGCAGAGCAGAGGGCTCTGTCCTTTAACAGCATTTGTGAGCAGACGAACCGTTCCATGTTTATGTTCAGGTGGAGTGGGAAGAAAAATGCATGTACATAATAATAAAAAATGGCCCTCACTGTAAAATATAAGTATGGGTTTTAGTTCCTATGCAAATCCAGGTTAACTGCAAAATAATAATAAAATAAATAGATAAATAATTTAGTCTAACTCACCCTGCCTCTAAGCTTTTGGTCAATTTGAGTCAAGAGTTTTTGAGGTATGTAGAATTGTGATGACTTGTGTATCAAACAGACAATATACCTACAGAGATTGTATAGTCCCAAATTTTAGACTCCTGTTTTGGTTTGTTGTGCTGACAAAATTCTTTATTTTCAGACTATGTAAATTTTCAGATTTTTTTCCCTCTTAATTAAAAAAAAAAATCATTTTCTTATTAGCTTTCTTAAAAAAATGGTGTGTTTTTTTTTTGTTTGTTTTTTTTTCAAATTTGACCATAAATAGATAATAAAATGTTCCTTCTATCCTCACAAAAACCAAGGGAAAAAAAAAACTGGCAAGAAATGCCATATCATTTCTCCCAGAAAAAGAAAAAAGAAGGAATAGTACAAGACTTTCTTTATATTTTGAAATGTTCATAATTCAAGCTGAAAGACTGAGGTTTACTCTTTTTCTTTATCAGCAGTTTATTTGGGTTTGATAAAATCCTTGATGTGAGACCACACCTCAGCAGTGCAAATCAACTTTTTATTACTGTGTGTGGATAGCTAAACTTAAAGACAATGACTAGCAGAACTATAAACTACCCATATTGCGACACAAATCCTAGTGAGATCAGGACTTGTACTTCCATAATTGCTGTAAGAAGATGAAATGCATACATGGAGGGTATATCTGACCTTGTCTTTCTATTCTCTTCATTAATGCATAGGTTCTATTTTCCTGTACTACAGACCAAAATACACTATAGCAGCAGCCAACAAAAACTTAAAACAGAAGTGTTTCCTGGGACACCCAGGCTTGGATCTGGCATGACTTTTATTCTTAGGAAAGCTATTGCCCTGAGCTGAGTGAGTGAATTTTTTGAAGTGTAAGCTATCATTGCAGTTAAAGATTTTCTGTATGTTTATAAACATTACTAAAATATTTAAATAGTTGAGAACATTCTTGTCTTTCTGTGACTCAGCTCTGCAGTTTCTCACATTCTCACTGGGACCCCGTGTTGCAAGAACTGTGATTTAAAAAACCTCCACCTGTCCTGGAATTTGAGAGGGACGATGGTTACTCATGATCAGAGAGAAACACAAGAGGCACCAAGAAGAAAGCATTTCTGGAGGCTGGAGAGAAGATCTGTATTTAGCAGGACGTGTGGTACAGGGGTCATGGATTTAAAGGAAAATATTTGCAACAAGATAGTTGTTGTGAGGAAACAGTTTCTCTCTAGCACGATTTTTGTGTCACCCTCAGATTATTTCTGTATTCACAATAAGCATGAAAGTCAGAATATGGATGGTAATCTGTAATACATTTTTATTTGTTACTGCATGGATCTGCATAACAGTGTTTGGACTATATTTCAGTTAAATGTGTTTCCGGTGGAAATGGAATTACTTTTTGTTTAATTAGATAATTATAATCATAAAGTGGGCAAAAATACATTAAAAATGTTTATTTTTGCTCAGAGAACAAAATGCAGCTAAGATAAAATAAGTCACCACAGGAAATATCTTGGTGTAGTTACTCTGTAAGGTCAATATAAACTAAGAGGACTAAGCACTTGCAACATAAAGTTTAAGTATCAGCAGTTAAAATAAAAAATGAACCAAACCACACCAAGGAATTATTTTTTAAACAATGTTATTTTGAACAGCATCTACAAATTATACCTCACTGACTTGCAGTTCTTTGTTTCAAAAGTAGATGTTTCATTTACTTTTTAAGAAAAAAGAAAATGAGGCCCTGTTTTCTGTGGGAACCAAGAATATTCAATTCCGAAGGAAGAAAGGTTCAAGATTAAGAAAGTGACAACTGAGGGCAGTGATTTGCCATGCATTGCTGGTGTCTGGAAAGCCTTATTTTTACCCTCAGCTAGTCTCTAAGCATCTTGAAAGTTGACTCACCACCCTAACATTAGCTACTCACAGCAGACTACATTCATCAACAAATATTAGGCACTTTCTTATAGGCTGACACAGTCAGACAGTGTTTTCTTTGTTTACTTTGGATTTTGAAACTTGGTTTTATATTGAATCTGAAAAAAACTCCAACAACTGTTTTGTTGTGAAATATTTTCATGGCCTTTTCTGCCTTAACTACAGTCTCAGGCATGTCTTTTCCATGTCCAAAGTACCTTTCATGTTGACAGTATGTAGAAACTTCACCTTCCAGAGATGACAATAATGTATTTTCTCTCTCAATGTGCTAATGAAATGTTAATGGAGTTCTAGTTTTCAATTTGCACAAACCAGAGTGAAATGCATTAGTTTTATCAACACAGAAATGAAAACCACACATTTAAGTCTGTTTAGAATTGTTGCTTTACTTATCTAGAGAGAACAAAATAAGGCAAAAATCTATGAGTATATTATTATATATATGTTAATTTGTATGGAAGACTGAGGTTATTAGACAAGTCCTACAAGGTACCAAGACATATAATACACAACCTTGAAAATTAGCTCGTTATACCATAAAGTTTAAGGTCACAAATAATTTCTTATTAACACATATTTTATTTTTATAATACATGTAATTTTTATGCTATATAAAGACCCCAGTATTGTGCTCTATTTGGCTTATATGTCTTAAAATGGCAAAAATCCGAGAAGCAAGCAATTTTCCTTCTACAGTGGCATTCTGTGTCTTCTTTCCTTCTGTGAGGTTGTAACACTCTTAAACTATTCATCAACCTTAAACCAAATCTGTCAGGTGTGAGACATGCCAAGTTGCTAATACTGTATTAGTTTGCTTTCTTCCCAGTACACTTACCTTTTTTTTGGTGAGAAGCAGGCTTGTGGGCAGAAGAATATGTGCTATATTAAGGATTATAGACAACAAACTGGCTGGTGACAAAAAACAGGGTAATTTCTTTCTTACTCTTTTAGAATAAAGTATACCTCATGCTAAGATGACTCAAGCTGTAGGTTTTGGCTTTTTTTTTTTCTTGGTCTGGTTTCAATAGGTAAGGGGTGTGGTGCTCTCACTTGAAGTTTCCAGTGAGTGTGTTCAATACTCTCTGGGATCATAAACTGTGCAAGTTAATACTGGAGTTATTTGTACTTTGGAATATTAATTTTATGTCTATAACTGCGTATATATGGTGTCTTTATGTTTTCCAAATCTGCACCTAAAGCTTCTGTAATGGTTTAGCTTTAGGCCTTCCTTGGAGACCAGGTCACATGATTTATATGAACTGGGGAAGTGTTCCATCCTATTTTTACATCAGCATAGATATGTAAGGGGGGAGTTGGAAGCCAGAGGTCAGTCCTCCTGGTGGTGTTGGAGAGAGGATGAGCCTTTGCGGTCATCCCTTACAGTGGGAGTGGGATGCAATTGGACGTGTCTGGTTGGGGAGGAGATGTCTTGAGGCACAAGCGGCGGCTGTTTTGGTGAGAGGGAAGTGAAAACTTGTTTTTCTTGTCCTTTATTGTGTCTGTATGCATGTAGAGATACTAGATTTTCTCTTTTCTTCTCTGTATATATGTGTAAATGTGTATAAACTGCTTCGGTTCTGCTGAACTCAGTTCTGCAGTTTTGGTATTTCTTCTTTCTCTCCTTTTCCCTGTGTCTGGAGGGGAGGGATTCGGCCTCTGTCTCAGGCTCTTGGCACTTGGTGTTCAGCCAGGGACAAATGGCCACAGCTTCATATGTGGCAGTATTTAAAAAAGTCCAATTTAATTGGCAGTTTAGATCTGTTGTCATTGAATTCCTTTATTTTCATTAATGAACCCTTGCCCAAAAATTCTGCTTTGGTATCATTTATTTATAATAATTTTAGGATTTTTTCTAAGTCATAATAAAAATGTAACATATAAGTAACAGAAGCAGTCTGTGTGGGATCTTAAGATAATTTTTGGTATAATGATATTTATTTAAAATTTGAATTTTGAAAGCTAATAAATAAACAGTTGTAATTAATTTTGAAATTTGGACTTAAGTTCCCTTAGTTTTTAACAGTTACATTTTTCTTAAATTTGCAGAATAGTCGACTTCACATTTTGTCTAAATAAAACTTTATTCAGCCTCCTCTGTGCAAACCAAAAATTCTACATGCTTATTAAGAAAGTAGATACCATGTAACCAGCTCACAAAATTAAATTAGGCTACAACAACCAAAATCAACCCCAAACCCCAGTCTTTTGGGCCTTCTTAACACTGCAGTTTATCCGCTTTTGAAGAGGAGGCGGTAGGAAAGACATCAATAATTTATAAAAAAAAAACATTTTTAAAATCAATGAGAGCTATCAATAATCAGTTAAGAGTAGAAAGCTGATATTGTTCGTTCAAAAAAATTCCACCTACATGAGAGAATCAGGAAGGGTTACAGTCACAATCCACCAGGAGGACATGATAAAATGATGATGTGAATGCAATATAATTCCAGCTATTCAGTTTGAAAACAAAGCAGTGCTGATCAAGGACTAGAGACACCACAAGTACCCCTAAATTTGTTAAAAAGGATTATTGAGTCTTATCGAGCCTTTCTGTTAAAAACCCTACTCTTCAGTCATCATAGGCAGTCTGGGATTGTCATAGATGTTGGGAAATTTCTTATGACTCCCCTCCACAGTAAAACTCCTCCCCAATGATCCACAGTTCTTTTTCCCCCTTGAACATACAGTGAAAACTCATTTTTTCTACTGTGGTTACACCAGTTGGTCTGCAGGCAGCAAATGGCACAGCAGCTGGCTGGCTCTGCCTTTTTGTATTTTCTAGCAATTAATTCTTCCTTAAAGATTTAGAGATTAAAAGGTAACTTAGAATGGTTTCTGAGTCTGTATTTTAGAAGGAGAGAAACTTGGTCCCCGACCGTGCTCTCTAAGAACTCTCTGTTCCAGGTCAAACGGGAGCATTTTTCCATTCCTTCAGAATCAATTACTTCACAGTAACAGCAGTCCCTTCGACTGCCTTCTGTTTTTAAAGAGAAGCAATTATGACTGAATTTTGTTCTGAATCCTGTTGGTATGACTTAGACATGTCCTAAGTATACCTATGAGGCTGAAGCCTTTGAAGAGAAATACCCATTCTCTGTAGCCTGTTCATGCCTGGCTACCGTCTATGCCCTGCGTTGTTTACTAACAGCTTTGCAGCTGAGATGTTGAACCAATAGCACGATGTTCCTGTGGCTGGAGGATTTTTAAGGTGCTACCTAAGGTGTCTTGGGCATTTGCTTCACAAGTTTAGATTTGTGAATTTAGATTCAAATCTAATCTTTAGATTTAAACTCATGTCCCCTCCAAGTGCCTAAACCCCACTTTGGATCTGCCTCCTGGTCACTAAGGTATTCCATAGTGACTACTCAGCTGTTAATACAGACCAGTACTGCAGAGAAGCTGTGGAAGAACAAAGCATACAATGAAACTCCCCACCTCTCAAATCAATGTAAAGTTTTGGCTCTGTACAGTTTCGAAAGGATTTTGATCTCATTCCGTGTTCATCAGTTTTCCTTGACAGATAGACTGCAGCTAAAAATTCATTCTTGTAAGCCACGTATGACTGGCATCAAGTATCATCACAATAAAGTCCATTTGTAAAGGACCTTTTTATAAGCTCTCTAAGCAAAAAATGCTGTTTAAACATTTTAAAATAAAATATACACTTGAGATGGGTATGAAAATTCAAGTTTTTCATATAGATAATTGATACATATTCATGTTTCATAAAAGTTTAGTAGTTCATTATAAAATCCTGTAGAAACTGAGCAGAATAAAAAACTTACATTCTTTTTTTCCCCTACTCTGGCAAGGTATACACTCTCATTTCATTATACTCAGATCTTTCTCCTACAAGGGAAGAAAAATTGATGGTTTCTCTTAATACTGCTAATGGAATTTCTTCAGTGTCTTATTTGTGGTTCCAGGAAGATTGTGAAATACCATGGTGACTAATACTTAAAAGGGCTTTTACTGCTTTTACTTTTTATATTTTTTTTCTGCTATTGAAAATATGCATAAGTAGAAAATCACAAATTTTCTTCCTACTGTTTCTACAATTAGTAGTAAGGAAAAACAGTCCATGAGAAATTATTAGCGTATAAAGAGAGTTATAAACAACTGGTACTACAGTCTGGAAAAAGCTAGAACAATTTCCCATTGCTTAGTTTGTCTCCAGGTGTTCTACTGCGTCTCTTTAACTGTTTAAAAAATACTCTGAATATATTATATTTTCCACAAAGGGCAGCAATAATTCCATAATTTTTAAGATCTCTGTTTGTTTGATTGCAGAAAGAACTTTTTAGTATGGATCCCTAAAGTCTTCAAGGTAAAATTAGAAAAGTGACAAGAGATTTTTCTGATTTTTAATTTATATATTAAATTATTAAAGGCAGCTTTATACAGTGTATTAGCCTTTCATCAATTTATCATGAACATAATGCAGTGCTCAAGTGCTTCTGTGTAATTCCTTGACATTCACAGCTATTCACATGGAATGAAATCCTGTATCTGGCAGGTAAATACTGGTAATATAAATGTAGATAAAGCCAAACCTTCCACATAAGTATGTCACCTTTTTCTTTTCTGTACAGATAGACTACTACAACATGAGGCAAATGAGCCTGATATTGACAACCTTTATCCAAGTGTAGTACTTTACACTTTAGTGGTGAGCTTTACAAACTGACCCTATAAGGGTCAGTTAGTCTACTTATAAGCTTAAAATTTATCATCATTATTCATTATGCAATCCTGCAATTTCAAGTCAAAACCTACTTTAGAGAATTGCTGACATTGCAGATAGTACTTTTTGCCATGGTGAAATAAGTTCATATTTTTCTCTTTCTAATGTGCTAATGAAAGTTTAAATAAACTCTTTGTTTTGTGTTTTAGTTTATATTCCCTTTAATATAGGTAAATTCTCATAAAGCATGAGTAAATACTTCTGAGGAAATAAAATGATTAATTTCTTTTGGCAAAATAACTTCAGATTGTGGAACAGTGTGTCAAAAAGGCTTACCTTTAAGATCGTAAGGGTAGAGCTAAAGTTTTATTTGATTACAACACACACAAACATCCCTTGTAGAATTATTTAATGTTCTCTATTATTTAGCTTCCTTCTGTAGATAATCTTAGACAACAGCTAGAACTCCTTCTGAGAACCAAGTCTATACTTGACTAAAACAACTTCTTCCTAAACAATGCTGTGAGAAAATGCATTAAATAGCACTTTGGAGGTAAACAAGCAAATAACTCAAGCAACAAACACTTATTTATAAAAAGAATAAACTAAACCAAAACAAAAACCACAGGCATGTTGAACAGAACTTCTAAGAAGTCTAGTAGAAAACAACCCATTTGTGTATTCAGCAAAAATCCTTGAAATCATGGATCTGAACTCAAGTCCATCACCATGACTTGGTTTGCTGCTGGTAAATGCACTATTGGGAAAGCAAGGTGTACTATCAGACATGAAGTGTCCTTCTTCACTTGAGTTCAACCTAATAGCTTCAGATTGGATAAACAGAGGTGGAGCCCATGCTGGTTTTGAAAACACGTTTAATTTCTGTTGATTATCATAGTCTAATTCAGTTGTAAAAAATATTTTATATAATAATGTAAAGATAAACTATATTTTAAATGGGCAAAATATACTAAGTAGGCACTAAAACATGATTGCTTAGTTTCCTGTTATGCAGTTACTTCCATTTGTCAGAACTGCAAAATAAGTCTAGACAAACCCTATTTAATTTTAGAGTATTACTAATTTTATTCTTGGGCCAGATAGTACACATTGAATTTTGAGACAGATTTTAAGAGAACCTGGCCAATCTATTGTTTTAGGTGGTGATAGCAGGAATCCTTAGTTGTCTTGATTTATAGCTGCATTAAAATTTGGCAGTCTTCACCATGCTTCCCTGTGAGTCTTGGGACTTACTCAACCCAAAACTCAAATTTAAATGAAGAACTTATGATTTTTCAGGAAAAAAAGCTGAGAAAACATCAGAGAAGACCCCAATGCATTGAAATAAGATGTAAGAGACAGAAAGTCTCATTATTCATTTCCTTTTGTCTCTTCTCTATTCTACACTCAGAGCAAACACTCCATGAGACAGCTGCAGTAAATCTTCTCAAGTTTTGCACTGATGCCCAAAGATTTTAGTGTATTTTGTAGATTTTCTAGAATTTTTAGAATTAGGTAGGTTTTGCTTGATTGCTCACTTATTAAGTGGTCTTTAGAGATCACTGGGCACTTTCTCACACATTTCAGAACTTTGGCAAGGACACAGTGTTTTGTAGAAGCACCTGCAAGACAGCTTGAAGACAAAACAGAAGGCCCAGAGCCCTTGGAGGAGTTCCAAGGGGTAGTTCTGAGCTTTCTGAGGGTGGGCACCAGCGGAAATGGGTACTACGGGCTGGTTTTAGGTATCATATATGCTAATTACTGGAAGTTGTGAAAACTGTAACATCACTGAACCACAAGGGCACATACTTCTGGTGTGCATGTAGAGTCTTCTAAATAAAAGCACTTTTCTATCTCCACTAATATTGTTCTGAGTGCCTATCTTCCAGGATTTTAGGCATCAGCACAATGAAGAGAATTGAGTCAGTCTTACCTAGTTTGAGATATTCATGCAGCTGATTAAAACAAACAACTAACTAATTTGTGTTTTAACTTCTACTAAAAATCAGTTACTATTTCCAGGTCTTAATTATTTGTCCTTTCCAGTTTCTATCTCATTGTTTCCTTTTTATCCCCTCTTCCTTTTTCTTTGTCACTATGAAAGAACAGGAGGAAAAAGAAAAAGGGGAAGACACACAAGCTCTCAAGTCGAGAAAATCTAGCTGAAAAAGTATTTATTTGCAATATTTTCAGTCAGCTAGAAATTTCAACAATGCTTTCAGGTGTCAAATCAATGTCAAATCTCCTCTTGAAGGGCTGGCAAATGCATGGGAATAGAACTTCAAGGATAAGGGTGTTTTGAAAATGTGCAATTTATAGTGAACCTACAGTAAGATGGAGACATGGTGACAGAAATGTTGTGCTAAATAAAAGAGAAAGAAATATATATGATGGGTTGTCAAAGCACAATAGAACCATTCCTATATTTCAAAAAAATTTTTGATAGATGACCTTAAAGAATAGAGCACCTTGAAATACCAGAGTTGAAAATATGAGTATTTTTCACTGTTTTTCTTGGTTGCAGTTAGAAAAGGTGATAATGAGTGGATTTTCTCTTCTCAGCCACTATGCTTTGTTTCTTGGAGTGGAGATAAAATGGCATGAGGATAAGTTTACGTTATGCACATGCCAAAAACGTAAGGTCAGAGAACTGGGGTTTTTTTGCAGACTTTCAAGCAAGGAACTTCTTTGAGTCTCAACTTCCTTGAAGGGGTGTATGGATAGCCCATGCTGTGGCAATTGGTCTGGGTACATCATTGGTCCTGCTGCTGCTTGATCCAACCTTAGCACTGCGCTGAGATGGGAGCTTCCAGGAGAAGCTCTGCTTGAGATAAAATGATTCACTGAGGCTAATATATGTCTGACATCACAGCCCAGGCCTAACCTGTTGGTCTTGGTTTTCCATCAATTGTGGCTGAAATACTGGCCTAGAGAGCACACTGAGCCCTCACGCTCTGTACAACCTTTTCACAGAACATTATGTACTGTGCTCAAACAGCCAGCAAGTCTTTGTCCCAGAAGGGGCTGCCAGTGTAAACACTCAGACACCTTTGATGAATAGTGAGGAAACCTTACCAAGTGCTCTGAAAAGAAGTTATTATGGAGAGGCAGCACTCTGGTCACTTTTATAAGTCTCTGCTGGGAATCCTTTCTAAACACCTGACTGTTCCTAACAGCTGAACTGGGGAGACTGAACACAAATCACTTTGCTGGTGAACTGCGAGCCTGAACTAGTAATGTACAGGAGTACAGAAAGTAAGAGCTTAAGTATTTCAAGAATGAAACAGACTGTGTGCTTAGCAATGTGCAGCTATAATGTTCTTGTCTCTGTCTCTGTGAATGGCTTTTTCAGACACAAGCATGTCAACGTGTGCAGAAGATGCATATCAAAACATGCAGTGGAACGCTATATCAAGCTGGTTACTTTTTGAGTGGTATTGTTTGTCCATGCATTGTGAAAAAGCTAACATGTCCACAGACTTGTCAGGAGAAGCCACACCAGATAAGGGTTTAAAATGCTCCTTTACCACGGTCTTATAACTTTAGATTATTACTTGACTTTGACTGATTAAATCCCTTGCATGTATTACAAACGTATGTGTAGTTAGTATTTATAACAAAAGATATTATAGTGCTCTTGGTATTACAATAGAGAAGGTGATAAAAACTCTGATCTAAATAGAAAAAATGCAAGTATCTGCTTAATATTAGGAAATAAGTCCTAGCTCTTCTACTTAATCAAGCTACAAATATAATCAAAACCTCTTGTGTTCTTACTAATATAATCAAAACCTCTTGAGTTCATATCCTTACTACTTGGATTTTATTATGATAGAAATATCAGTATAAGTGGAGGTTGTAGAAAGAAAGCAAAATCAAGTATGTAATATCTGTAATACCTATTGCAAATAGATCTCTACTTTTGTTATTACTGAGATATGGAAGGATGAGTTTAAATTTTCAACAATTACTTGTATTTTTTAATATTGGTGCTTTAGACTACGTCAT
>JAWWTY010021931.1:0-35917 GCA_035222235.1 Margarornis squamiger | reverse complement strand
GACACCAGGACCCACGGGGGTGGGGACAGTGGGACCTCCGGGGGTGGGGACAGCGGGGAGGGGGGGAGACAGCGGAGGTGGGGACAGCGGGACCGCCGCGGGTGCGGGGACACCGGGGGTGCGGGCAGTGGGAGTGCCAGGGGTGAGGACACCAGGACCCACGGGGGTGGGGACAGCGGGACCGCCGGGGGTGCGGGGACAGCGGAGCCCGCGGGCCGGGCATGCGGCGGCCCCACGGGCGAGCAGGGGCCGTGGGCCGTGCCCTGGCGCTCGCCGCGGTGTCCCCGCTGCTGCAGGGCGCTGGCCGTGCCGGCGCCGCCCCGTTCCTGTCCCTGTACCTGCGGCTCCTGGCGCTGCCCGCCCCGCTCGTGGGCGCCGTGTCCGCGGCCCGGCACCTTTCGGCGGCCGTCGGGGCGCTCCGGAGCTGCCCCCGGGGCCGCCCCAGCGAGCGCTGCTGGCCGCGGGGTCCCTGCTGGGCTCGGCGGGGCTCAGCCTGCTGCTCACCATCATCCCCCCCGCCGGCCCGGCCGCGGGCGATGCGAGGGGCGAGCCCGGCGTGCTCCCCGCGGTGCCGAGCACAGCGCCCGCGAGTGCTGGGGCGGGAGCCGGGGCTGTGCGGAGGGAAGCGGGCAGATGCACTGCTGGTGTGCTGGCAGCGGGCACGGAGCCACCGCCGGGCAGGCCAGCTTTCCCGGGGTTGTTTGGCACGACGGATGCCCTTAGGGAAAACGGCAGAGGGGCTGGTGAAGGTGATACAAAGGGAAATGTCTACTTGGATGATCCCTCTGGCTGGACAACTCCTGTGAAAGGCATTGACCGGCAGACACAAGAAGCAGAAAGGCCGGCTTCCTATAGACCTCCTTTCCCTGGACTCGAGGAGGAAACGACCAGTCTGGGTTCTGCTGCGACTGATCTTGCTGATAATGCCGAGGAAAGCCTTTCTGCTACTGCAAGTAATGAGCCGCCTTTGATTAAAACAACTCTTCTCACCGCTGGAGGTCCTTACGTGTCTGAAAACCTCTCAGACACCCAAGGTGTCAACTTTGCTGTAGTGCAGAGCATCTTCCAGGACAGAGAGCATCAGGTCTTTCTCACGGTCCCGGCTGCTGTCGTGCTTTGGGAGCTGTTGGCCACTTCTCTGGAAAGGACAGTGGATGAGGGTCTCTCTGGATACCTGGACTTCGCTGGCGCGACTGACAGGTCCGGCAGGCTGTGGATGTGGAGTTCCCTGGGTGCGGCTCTCGGTGCCTGTGGCTCTGCAGTCTTGGTGGACCAGCTGAATTGCTTCCTCAGCGGGTCCATGTCCCGCCTCGCCGTCCTCTTCTACGGCTACGCTGTCCTGGCGACGCTCTCCCTGCCCGTCAGTGCCTTTTCCCCCGTCCACATTGCCAGGAACCCCGACCGTGTTCCCGGCACGGCCAAAGCCCTGGCGCTGCTGTGGAGTGACGGCCGGGCTCTCCTGGTCCTCAGTGGCAGCACCTTCCTCTTCTGGTAGATGCAGGACCAAGGCAGCAGCGAGCTCCTCATGGGGCTCTCGGTGGCTGTCGCGCTGTCCCTGCTAAGTTGCCACGGCAGAAAAAAATTAATTGTTCTCGTCTCCTGGCTGCTGATTCCAGTGATGTGAGTGACTCTGATGAGGAGAGCGAGAAGGACTGGCTGGTAAAAGCGATGAAGGATGAAAGCTTTAGCAGGAGTTGGATACAACAGCCCGGGATCAGCTAATCTGTACTTGGATCTGTGGGGTGGAGTGATAACGTGGCGTGATGATGATGCACAGAAATGACTATTAATTCTAAAGTGCTAAATATATGCAGTCTATATATGACAGGAGAGATTTTTATTTTTATTTTTAAAAGATTGTAAATCTTATTTTCTCAATTTATAGAGTTCTTGTAGTAAGTTTTCCTTTTTAACTTAATGATTTTGCTTCCAAAATCCTAATAAGGTATTTCAGGTATACATTTGCTGGAATGAATGTAGCTAAGTTTCTAATCAGCCAACCTAAATTGAATTGTTGCTTCCAGAGCTGATGCTGAAGCTGTGAGTGAAAGTTCTGACCTGTGTTGTGACACAATCAAATGGAAACGACTGATGAGACTACAGCGATCATGCTGATAGCACAGGAAACACTCTCAAGGTGCTCTCTCTGTGAGGTCTTTGTGCTTTATAAGGAACTTGAATAAAAAATGGTTCATTTGCTCTGCTTTGATTTGTAAAATAAAGTTTTGCTGTGGGCTGTCTGCCTTCTCCTGCTTTGTGGTTTAAATATGTGGCTAAGTATGCTTCTGCTCGAAATGTGTTGGAAAAACCCTCCACGTGTGCTCACAGCCAGTGCCTGGGGCTGTCCCAGCCCAGCCTGGGCACTTCCTTGTGTGGATTTATGGAATGTGGCACCCAGCATTGCAGGTGACCAGGAAGCAGCCAGGGCTCTTGACTTGTGTCACTTCTGTGGGCTGGGAAGTACAAATAGGGCAATACCCATTCAGCCTTGGCACTGGTGGAAGCTGGTGGTCCTCCCTGGGTCAGATTGGCCTGAGGGCAACATCTGTGTCCAGAACAGGGCCTGCCAAATCCAGAGGGATCCTCAAGCTGCCTGTGTGGGTCAGCACAGCCAGGGAGGCAGCAGGGACAGTCACAAACCCACGGGTGAAACACAGAGAGGTACATTTATTTCTGTTGCCTTGCTGACTGGAGGATCCCTGAAGGAACACCTGGGCACTGTTACAGGAGCAGAGAGCAGGCACTCAGTCTATGCCAGAGGATCACAGGCTTGCCAAGGGTTATTCCCAGCAGCAAAATCACTTTTTTACAGTCCTCCTCCTCAGTCTTCCTCTTTTAAACCATTCCTCCCAACACTGCCTTACCTGCCTTGCCTTTACCTCAAAGGCACACAGATTTCAGCATCTCTTCAGGAAGTAACATTTGCTTACAAATGAAAAATCAGTGGTGTGATCTCATTAAAAGATCTATGTGAGACCATAAATAAGCCTTAGAGACCCTCCAACCACATCAAAAGCTGCTGTCAGTTTATTAAATGCTTCCTTGGACATAGAGCTGCATCATTCCTTTGCAGAGGGATAGATTTTAATAACATCTGCCTAACTGGTTTATAAGGCCTGAGACGAGGCAGCTGAAAAAGGCAGAATATTTATTTAAATGCATATTTAATATGTCATATGCAAATGGCCTCGCAATCTGTCACCCTGCTGTGTTCTGGCCTTGGTAGGAAGCAGTTGGAGACAAGGAAAAGACACGCCTTGGAGATAATCTCTTTCTCTGTATGCATCGATTCCACATTATCTGTACATCAGATGCTTTCAGGGTAATTAGCTCTCTCTTTTCCTGGCACAAATCCTCAGTGCCATGCAGAATACTCTGCTGGAATGGCTCTATAGATAGAATTGTCCTCGTGCCAAGAATAGCTGGAACTTTTTATTAAGATGTTATCTTCTCCCAGGAATTCAAACGCGAGTTGAGAGCAATTTTGGTGTCAAGAATTTATCCCGGCCTTATTATCATATAATACCTCAGGAACCAAATTTGTTAATAGAGCATCTGACTGCAGTCAGATACATCCCTGCAAGCAGCACATCCCAGAGCCATCAGTGCTTTTGTGAGAGGAACAGAAATAGCTGGAATGGTTTAAAATGCAGTTGCTTCTTGAGCTGGAAGTGCCTGCCCTCGTTTGAAGCCAATTACGCGGGTGATGTGTGTTCTTTTTATCTGCTTCAGCTGCTGGAATTCCAGCCTTGCAAGGAGAAGCCTTGGAATGGCAGGTGCTGGGGAGATCCAGCTGTGGAGAGGGGTGGTGGCTGCCTGGCAGAGCCCTGCGTGGCTCCCCTGGGATATTACCTCATTTTTGGGTAGGTATGCACAGCCACTGGTGCTGTGAGCAGGCAGGATTTAAGGTATGGCCCAAAGAAGTGTACTAATACTGCATAATAGGATTATTTTTTTAAATTAGCAATCCAGTAAATGCATTCGATGCTCATTGAAGGGAGAATCATATTTATACAGCTTGAAATACATTCTGAATTACAAGCCACTGTGGAATGAATGTGGCAGAGAGCTCATTCACTGAAGAAATTGATTTAACCACCAGCTTGGTTAATCATTTTCCACTGAGGTTTGTATCTGTTCTGTGTGTGAGCTCTAAAATACTGGGGACTCGATTTTTCCTCTCTAATGGTCACAGACCCTCCAAGTCAGAAGGGTAAGGAAGGAGGTGGACTTCAATTGTTCTGTGTGAGCCCTCTGCTCTGAGCATGGCCTTGTTGTGCTTGCAGAAGTAAGAATGTGCCACGGCATTAAATGCTGTTGGGAGTAAAATTTTAATGGAGAAGAACCAAACTGCCTTTAGGGAAAATAGATTCTCTGGATGTATTTTCAACCACATCAGAGATTATTTTTGCACTGCTTTGCAACTATTTACAAAAAAAAAAAAAAGTGAAAATTTCCATTTCTGTAAGTTTTTATTTTTAAGCAGCAGTTGTAAAGATAAAAGTGATTAAAAGATCATGTAAGATTTTACTCTTTGCCTACTTCATGCTGAACTTTGAGCAAATTTTAAAGGTTTATATGTAGAAATACTAATTTTTCCCCCCTTGATGTCTGTCCAGGGTCTAAGTGGAGCTGTGTCCTTCTCTGAACACAATTAGATGTAATTGAGCTCAGGAATCAAAGAGGAGTTCGTGCTGAGGAACAAGTTCCACACAATGATGGTCTTTGTAGCTCTTAGATTTTAAATTTGACATAACTGAGTGTGTGTGTACTTTGTGAGAGGTTTCAAAGGAGCTGAGTAAATCAGTTTTATTCGATGAGACACCACTTCCCAAAAAATAACAGACATCTTTGCTTATCATGAAACAGATACTGGCTGTGCAGGTAGTTTCAGGATTAGGCTGATGTGGGAGCTGAGTAACTCCTTGCATCCTTATCCTCCTTTTTAACAACTTGTCCCCAAGTTGAAAGGGAACTAAAATTGTAGATTCTGTATTTATTTTATGATGGGATGTTACAAATGTTTCCTTCTGCTCCTCTCTGTGTGCACCTCACACCCGTGATTGACTCAAATAGTGTGGTACTCCCAGAATAGGAAGTTGGGGAAAACTCAGAGGGTGCTGATCTCTGAATGTTCCTTTTTCTTGTGGATATGATCAGCATAATAAGATCCTTTCCCAAATGTATTCACAGAGAGGGTTTTGTGTCTTTCTAATGAGTCATTTTGCAACATTTTAGATATGGGGTGTGTAAATTAAGTCCATTGAGTAGTTTCAAAAGCAGAGATTGATGTTTTTGGGAGTTGGGGTCCCCAGCATAGGACTCCAAGGACAGGAAGAACATGGAGCTGTTGGAGCAAGTCCTGAGGAGGCCACAAAGATCATCAGAGGGCTGGAGCAGCTCTGGGTGAGGAAAGGCTGAAGGAGTTGGGATTGTTCTACCTGGAGAAGAGAAGATTCAGGGTGACCTAATTGTGGCCTTCCAGTACCTGAGGGGAGCTACAAGACAGATGGAGAGAATCGATTTCCAAGGGCCTGGAGTGACAGGACAAGAGGGAATGGCTTTGCACTGCCAGAGGGCAGGGTTAGATGGAACACTGGGAAGGAATTCTTCCCTGTGAGGGTGGGCAGGCCCTGGCACAGGTTGCCCAGAGAAGCTGTGGCTGCGCCATCCCCAAAAGTGTCCAAGGCTCATGGCAAAAGGCATCCTGCAGAATATTCAAGAGAAGAACTGATTAAAACATTTATGGGTTCATTTTCTCTGCACTGGGAAGCAATCACAACAAGGTGAGTCACTTCAGCCCTGAGTTCGTAGTTCTAGTGATGGTGGATGCTCATCATTTAATGAGCTGAGGAACAGCCACTTCATGACTACCCTTGCACTTCACATTGAAACAACCAAACCAATCAATCCCGGAGTGGCTGTGTCCCTCAGCTGACCTTTGCCTGCCCAGCTGGGAGCCTGGGAGTTGAAATCACAGTGTAGCTGCCTTACAAACTCGGGGCATTTCCAAACAGTTCATTTGAATACTGAAACTGTTTTTCAAGGGTCACTGTTTCAATTCTGGGGTCTGTCTGTTACAGCCCACCTCTGTGGCCCCATAGCTTTGTGCTGTTCCCATCCAAGAGGTGATCTTGTGTTTTCAGAGGATTTCTGGAGCAAGGTGCTCCTGTTGCTGCCCACAGTTCACTGACTGCTGCTGCATTTCTAACTCAGAGCAGCAGCTCCCATCTCCTGTTATTTCCCTCCCTGTTTTTACACACAGACTTATTTCTTGTTCTGTATGTCACAGTTATCCTCAAAGAATGAAGCACCATCTCTCTTGCACATGTTCTGGTTTAAATCACTGAACTGAATCAAAAGTCAGGAGCTCCCGCTTGGCTTATAGAGATGGGAAATCCAAGATTCTGCTCAGATTTGTGTCCATTCCAGTAGGGACATTTCATATGAGTGAGCTCAGCAGGCTGTTTCAGTGAGGAGGGAGCAGCTAGAGATGAAGATGCTGCTGGCATTCTGTGCAGGGGCTGCTCTCCCAGACCCTCCCTTGTGTTGCTGTGCCTGTTTTGCTCACCCATGGTTTATTTGTTGCATTGACTATTGACTTGCAGCAGCTGGCTGCCAGCTGAGCAGGGAACAGCTGGGGGCAGAGTAAGAGGACAGAACTCCACAGCCACTCCCTTGGCCCTCACCTCTCCCCTGCTGTTGCTCCTCAGCCTGGTGACTTTGTGTGGCGCTTCCCAAACTGACCCTGAGCCCCCTTGCCAAGGTGGGGTGTCCCTGAGCCCAGGCTCCCCTTTGCCTTGGACCCGTGCTCTTGACCAAGCGATGCAAGACGTCTGATGTTGCACAATGGGGACATCAGTGTCACCTGCAGGCACATCCTAACGGAGAATTGTGTCCTAGCAGAGGACTGTGTCCCCTCCGTGTGTTTTGGGGAAAATGGTGGTGAGGTTTGTGCCTCCATGGGTGTGAATCCTCAGCCCAGTAAGTGCTTCTGCTGATCATAAAACCCTGCGAGCAGGAGGGTTTACAATCCACTCCCCATCCTCACCTTCTCTGCACCAGTTTGCAGGGACAAGCCTTCAGGACAGTGGGACTGGTCATGGCTGTGTCCCACAGGAGACCCCGGTTGGAGAGAGGAGAAGATCACCAAGATCCTTGCTGAGGTGGGTGTTGTCTGTGTGTTACCAGCCAGCCTTTGGATTCCAGGCCATCTCATACCTTGAAACGTTCTTCAAACACTTGCTGTTGGGTTTTTCCGTAGGGAAAATTACTTCAGTGCCTCGCAGTAGCTTTTGGGGGGGGCTGTTTTGTGCCGTGCCTCGCCCTCAGCACCCCTGTGCCCCACAAGGCTCTGCAGAGCCCGGTGTCCTTCAGTGCCCGGAGCGAGGCGGGCGCCGCCCGCAGCCCCCCGGGACCCCCGACCCGCGGGGCCGCTCTTGCTGCCCGTGCTGCTCCTGCTGCGGGTTTTGGGAGAGTCGAGGCGGTGCGAAGCAGCCGGTCTGGGTTCGAGGGGGGACGAGACGCGGGGGATCTCCCCGGTGAGGCTGCGGGGGCCGGGGGGAGCGGGCGGGGCGCGGGGTGGTGGGAGCGGTGGGATCAGTGAGAGCGGAGCGGTGGGAGCGGTGGGAGAGGTGGGATCAGTGAGAGCGGAGCGGTGGGAGCGGTGGGATCAGCGAGAGCGGAGCGGTGGGAGCGGTGGGAGAGGTGGGATCGGAGCAGTGAGAGCAGCAGGAGCGGAGCGGTGGGAGCGGGTGGAGCCCCCGCCCCGGTCGAGGGGAGCGGCTGGCGCCGCAGGAGCGGAGCAGGGGGAGCGGTGGGAGCGGGCGCGGTGGGAGCGGTGGGAGCAGAGCATTGGGATCAGTGGGAGCGGAGCGGTGGGATCGGTGGGAGCGGAGCGGTGGGATCGGTGGGAGCGGAGCATTGGGATCAGTGGGAGCGGAGCATTGGGATCGGTGGGAGCAGAGCATTGGGATCAGTGGGAGCGGAGCAGCGGGATCGGTGGGAGCGGAGCAGCGGGATCGGTGGGAGCGGAGCATTGGGATCGGTGGGAGCGGGATCGGTGGGAGCGGAGCAGCGGGATCGGTGGGAGCGGAGCGGCGGGAGCGGGTGGAGCCCCCGCCCCGGAGGAGCACAGCGGGCTGGGCTGCGGATGGAGGGGAGCCGGACCCCTCCCCGGTACGGATCCATGGAGTCCACCCGGTGGCCGCCCGCGGGGCCAGGTGAGCGCGGCGGGACCGGGACCGGGACCGGGACCGGGACCGGGACGGGCAGGGCGCGGCCAGAGCCGAACTTCCCCAGCCCCCGAAGGCTCCGGGACACTCCGGGCAGCCGAGCCCTCGGAGCTGGCGGGGAACCGGCGGCCTCATGCAACAAAACGGAGCCCCGCGGGTGCTCCCCGGACCGCTACCGGCACTGCCGGAGCCCCGCGCAGCGGCTATCGGGAGGGGGCAGGAGGAGAAGGATGGAGGGATAGAGGGAGGGATGGATGGATGGATGGATAGATGGATGGATGGATGGATGGATGGATGGATGGATGGATGGATGGATGGGAGAGATGGACAGACGGGGGGATGGAGGGAGGGTAAGGGTGGCTAGGAGAGAGAAAGGACGGAGAGAAGGGGCTGGGTGGGAGAAGGGGTGGCTGGAGGGGAGCACCGCGAGGAGGAGGGTCGCATCCCGCCATCCCGCTGCTGCTGCCCGGGCAGACACGGAGCCGCTGCCGTGCCCGGCTGTGGAAATGGCTGTGACCGGGAGACTGGGGTGCCCGCCCTGCCCTTCACCGCTTTTCCCCCTCTCTGACCTGTTCTTCCTGTGCGAGGTGGGGTGAGAAGAGGGTGGGATGCCAACCAAAGGGATTACCCTGGGCAGAGTCCCCGACCTTGCGGTGGGAGGAAGGGTCGCAGTGCTGGGCTGCGAGCAACACCCTGAGGAGGAGAGACGTCTGCAGTCCCTCTGCTGTGCCATGTCTGCGACCTCTCCCCTTCCCTATTCCTTTCTGCTACCCCTTAGCCCCTTGTACCCAGAGGGTCAGGGACAGGCAGCTGGAAAGGCAGGGGAGGAGGCACAGAACAAACTCCTGCTTGGTACTGCTTGGCAGGGGTGTGTGCGGTGCCCACGAAGCTGCTCAGCTCCTCGGTGACCTGAAGTTTTAGTCTTTCTCCTTTGTGCCTTTCAGCACAGTATCCTCCCCAAACCTTCACAGTCGGGGAAGTGTCTATTGGAAACCCCGCCCTTTGGGGATCTGAGCACTTCCATCACCCCGACTCCTTGCCCCAGAACCTGGGTGACATCGGGGTGGTCCAGAGGCTGGTGGTGCCTGACTCAGGGTGCTGTGCATGGCCCAGGCATCCCTGCCTTGTGTGTCTGTGAGCAGGGCTGTGGTGGCTGCAGTGGTTGCTGGTTCAGTGCAGTTCTGTGAACTCCCACCTCCCGGGGACCCTTGTGATGGGTGAGAACATGGCAAAAGTCACTGTCTGCTCTTTGAATGCTGCTTTGCTGTTTGCTCTCAACCAGGAAATCTCAGGCCAAGCCTGTGAAGCCCTGAGCACACACAGCCTCTTGCCCTGCTTCGGCTCGGGAGGTGACCCTGGGGAGGTACCTGTGGCAGTGGGGGGTTGCAGAGGGGCTACACCTTCGTGACACCCTCATAAGTCCTCCTGGGGTACCTTCCCTGTGAACTCCTCCCTTTTACGTCTGTCTGAAGTGCCTCACTGGTGCTGGCAGTGCCAGGAGCTGCACTAACACAGCCAGACAAACGTCCCCAGTTGCAATGGGCCAAGGCAGCACGTGTCTCCGTGGTTTACTAGAGGGGATGCTGGCAGGGAGCAGTGCCATCGTTTGCAGGCTGCCAGGAGCTGTGATCTCTCCTGTCTGAGCATGGTCTTGTCCTCAGGGACTGGTGTGTTTGGCTATACACTGAGAGACCTGGAGGCTCGTGTCTGTCCTGTCAGGCAGTGTGGGTGGTGGGCACAACACCCCCTCTGACAAGGGTGCTCAGAGCCGGGCAGTGGGTCATCACTGCTCTCATTATCAAGCTTGTGGAGCAAGGGCTGATCTTGACAGGCTGAATGTCTCCTGCCCGTGCTGTTTTCTGGAGCAGAGGAAAGCACAGGGCTGAGTTAAAGACTTCTTGGGATGGAACCCCCATGAAGGGCTCTGACCCCCTCCACAGGGGACTGTCAATCGATCGTCCAACTTTAATCATGAAGCAAATTGCTTGAAACTCAACCCTGAGCTTGTTGTTGATGTGACTCATCTCAGGCTTGCTGCTGGCTGTCTAAATGTTTTCACCAAAGCCATATGGACTGGAAGTCTCTGGCTATTATACTGCTCATTAATGGAGGCTCCCTCCCTGGGTCGTGTGTGATGATTAGAGCATCATCTCCAAGTTTCTATCAAAATTTTTTCCCCTCCATGGTTTGCCAGGTTGAAATGGTGCCAGCTGGGGAGTCTTTCAGCTTGGGCAGCGTGGGGTTGATCTCTGTGTGTGGCTGTGCTACTGTGTGTGCAGCTGTGGGACCAAAGGGACCTCTGGGCAGCATGGCCATTCATGGGGTCATTTCTCTCCATCCCCAAAGGGAAACTCAGACTGTTAGCTTGATCACAGCTTCAGTAAACATCCTGCTTTGGGCAGAAGGAAAAACCTGCTGTAGGAAACCCCTTCTCTGCTTTGGCAAAACCATCCCCAGTGAAAACTTTTTCCCAGCTGTCTGCTTGCAGGATGTGCTGGGATTTAATCCCTCAGGAGCTCCCAGGGTTTGTTTGCTGAATGTTTCACTGCCATCCCACAGGCTTTTGGGGACACAGTGCCCTTTGGTCTCGCCAGTGTCTCAGAATAGCTGTGATCTTCCAGCCTGCAGTGCTGGGGTTCAGGATCTCAGCATCACCCCGTATCTGCCTGGAGAAAGCATCTCCTGAGCCAACAGGGAAGACCCATGCACATCCCAGTCAGTTGTCACCAATCTCATTACATGAGGAAATTGGATTAGAAGAGACCTCTGGAGATACTGTGTTCAACCTGTTGCTCACAGCAGACTTGGTAGATCAGGTTGCTCGTAGCCTTGTCCAGGAGTTATCTTGGATCTGACAACCTTTCTGATCCCTGTTCCAGTGTTTGAACAGCCTTTAACTTTCTCTCGGCCTCTCCTCCCCTGTTTCATGCTCCATCTCCTGTCCTCACTGAGATGTTCAGATCTTGACATGATAACCGGTAGTCCTGGGCAGATGGAAGGAATCTCCATCAACAAATTTATCTTCCCATCCTGTCAGCTGCCTGTCAGTCACCTGTATGGATTTACTGGTTTCTCATGGACAGTTTTGCTGGATGGTTATGCTGCAGGTGTGTAACTCTGTCCCCTTGTCCAGGTGCTCCCTTCCAGGTTTAGTGGGCTTCATTTTTCAAGAACATTCTCCTGGCACTGCCCTCCCTCTATTTCTGCCCTGGATTAAGCAGCTCCAGGCACACAACAGTACTCCCAGGGCTTCTCATCCAAGACTTTCTGCTTTGTTGAGCAGTTCCCTGGAATGTCTGAGGGATGCAGAGTGCCATGACCCAACCACAGCACCTCAAGGCACAGCCAAGGGCTGAGACCTTCTAGCTTGAGTCCTGCAGCCCCTGCTCTGCTGTGCTGGGTTGACCTGCCCGCTGTCCCCATTTCACAGGACACTGTTGACATGCAACAGGAGGCTGTTGGGAAGTGTCCTACAGAAGGGTGACTTCTGGGGGACTGTGTGAGAGCAGGGTGGTCCCGGCCACACCGTGTTCCCTGGCTTTGATGGGAAACCCATCCAGAGCAGAGTCAGATTTCTTGCTCTTGTGGGCAGTGCCTCTGGCCTGGAATTGCAGCCCAGACTCCTGCTGCAGACAGGGGAAAGCAGCCCAGCCCTGCCACCTCCTCCCATCCCAGCCCTGCCCCCACCTCCCATCCCAGCACTGTTACTTTCACCCATCCCAGCCCTGCCACCTCCTCCCATCCCAGCCCTGCCACCTCCTCCCATCCCAACACTGTTACTTCCACCCATCCCAGCCCTGCCACCTCCTCCCATCCCAACACTGTTACTTTACCCATCCCAGCCCTGCCACCACCTCCCATCCCAGCACTGTTACTTTCACCCATCCCAGCTCTGCCACCTCCTCCCATCCCAGCACTGCTACCTCCTTCCATCCTAGCCCTGCCACCACCTCCCATCCCAGCACTGTTACTTTCACCCATTCCAGCCCTGCCACCTCCTCCCATCCTAGCCCTGCCACCACCTCCCATCCCAGCCCTGCCCCTTCTCCCATCCCAGCACGGCCACGTCCTTCCTACCCAGCATTGTCACCTCCTGCCATCCCAGCCCTGTCATCTCCTCCCTTCACATACACAGGCGAGGATTCACCTCTCCCATCTGAGATGGTTCTGCTAATGAGATTCTGGGATGAAAAGGGAGAAGAAGAGATGCTGACAGCTGTTTCAAACCCTCACACTCATCCCCTGGGAAACAGCTGGCTGATAACCTCAGCCGAACGATTCTGCCAGCAGTGAGCAAAGATGTTCTGGGTTATTCACCCACCCAGGCAGGCCAGAAGGGACAGCCCCCCTCCCCTAGACCCACCCCCGTGCTCCTAGGGCTGGCTAGCTTTGTCCTTGGCTGATGGAGGCTGCAGTAAGCTCATATCTGTGCTTACTGGCACATCTGTACAACCATTGCCCTTGTCATCTCAGCCCGGTCACAGAAGTGACCCAGAGCAATGCGGCTTTTTCGTGAAGGTCTAGAGCTGGGCTGAAGTACAAGCCCGGGGAGTGGCTGCCTGCAGGCCCGTGGCAGCTGGGTCACCTGCCCCTGCATGTGTGTTACCTGCATGCCTGCCAGCCCCTGCCACCTGTCCCTGGTGCCAGTCCCCAGCTGCTCAGCACTGCTGGGTGTAGCTGCAGCAAAATATCCCAGGCAAGAGAGGCTCTGGGGTGGCAGAGCATCAGGATGCTTGGGACGAGCGACCTCAGCATCCTGGTCCCCTAGCAACCGCACTCTGGTCCCTTAGCAACCACATCCTGATCCTGTAGCAACCACAGGCCGGTCCCTTAGCAACCCACATCAGGCCCGTGGAAACAAGGCAAAGGGAGGGGGTTTGTGCTCATTTGTAGCAGAGCCTTTGAACAGGAGCTGATGGAGGGCAGTGCACCCAACCCCACTCTAGGGATAGACACTCTTTCCAGAAGAATTGGTAATGGGAAGCTAGAACTTGTTTTTGCTTAGGAAGCCTTTCCTGACTGAGAGTACTTTCCTTGTAAATAGTTGGACGCTTTTCTTTCTCTTCTCCTTTACATACCAGAGAAAAAATGCAGTATCTCTCTGGTCTGAGGAGAGAAATTCTCACAGTGTTCCAGGCCATGCTGGCACTGAGCCTGGGGGAGGGAGGCCAGAGGGAACGATAAAGCCTGGGAATGAAAAGAGGTTTTTGCCTCTTCTCAGGCCAGTTTTTGCTTTGTAAGATTTTTAGTGTTCTTGCCTTCAAATAAACCTTTTGAATTCTTTTCACTGCAGTGGCATTTTGGAGGATACCTGCATATATCTTACTTTACACCCACACTCTGTCCAAGCCAGGGGCCTGTTAGAGTGGGGAGTGATGGAGGATTCAGAACATGAGCTTTGTGACTAGGTAAAAAGGAACATAATCTCCAAGAAATCCTCATGAGGTTCTAAGCCAGAAACAGCAGAAAACTGTTCTCCAAACCAGTCACACTGACCCAAACCAGTTGTTTTTCCCCAATAAACCTCCCTTCTTGCAGCCTTGGAAATATACCACACACAGGGAATGATTTCCCAAGCAGTTTTACATGATGGGTAGAGGACCAGTGACTGACGAGTGTTTGATCTTGTGCCTTAATGCTGGTCTGTTACTACCTTCTAGCCCTTAGGACTGGCCTGGGTCCTGTTTGGAATGCCCAGGCCACACACTCTGACACCTCCTGTTCCCAAATATCACCTGCCTGGAAAATCCTGCTCCTGGAGCTGGTGCTTCATGGCTGCTCTTTCCCCTTCCCTTCACAGGGAAAGTCCCAGGGCTGCAGGAAGGCAAAATGTGCCCTGTGAAGATTCAAGGGAAGCAGAATTTGTCCCTTGTGTGTTATTTTGAATGTTTTCTCACAGCCTGGCTTTGCAGTAGCACATCCCAGGGGAGCTGGCTTAACCTGCGTGTGATGAATGTGCTGCTGCCTGTCAGTGATAACAAACTCTGAGAGCCAGAGCAGGCTGGGAGGTGAGAGCTGGCCTGGGAGATATTCCTTGAAGATGGTCTGGGAGTCCCTGTGGGATGCACAGGCTCAGTGGCATTGTGTGAATCCACAGAGCATCCACGTGTAAACCCGTGGGACAACCTTGTGCCAACCAGTGGAACATCCGTGTGTAAGTCATTGGCAGGGAGAGGCAGAGCTCATGGTCAGAGCCATGGATGGGGGTTGCTGGGCTTTCATCCTGTCCACCCTTCTAAAATACAAATTGCAGTCCCTTTTTCTCGAGTTTTGCTGTGAAGTTCTTGCCTCTTGCCCTGAGCAAGTGACATCCCCTTTCCCTGCCTCAGTTTCCCCAAGTGGGTTACAGAGGTGGTGGCTCAGCATTCCAGAGGTCAAGGCAGCTGAACTGTCCTGCTGGGTACCATGAGGGCTCTTCCCTTGGTGAACTGGGAAGGATGGGGGCACTTCAAACTTCAACCAGCCTGTGATGGAAGAGGAGCAGCTGAAGGAATTTCATGTCCATGATTCCTTAGCTCTGTGCTATGTGAGTCCAGAATTTGTTCCTGGCACGTGCTGGAGAGAAGGGTGCAACCACAGGCTCATGTCTCTGTGCTGAGAAACCTGAGGCTCACATGGTTCTGGAAGCAGAGACACTCCTGTCCTTCTCTCCAGCAGTTTTTAGCTCCCTTGGCCTCCTGCTGTCCTGAGCAGGGGAGACCCTGGAAATGTGGGGCTTTCTCAGCAGCACAGAGCCCAGAACAGCACTGGTGTGAGCGGGGTGTGCAAAGCCAGAGAAAGCAGGTGAGGTGATGTTGGTTTCTAAGGCTCCAAGACCTGTTGGTCTCAGCACCCACCTGACGTCTCCTCCTGATTAACAAGGCTCCTCTTTTGTTCACAGAGGATGAAATCATTTCCATGGCCGACTCCACCACCACCATCGATGACATTGAAGGAGAGCTCTTCAAAATCGAGAGGATCAGGGAGATCCTGGTGAGGAGGGAGTCAGAGCTGCGGTACATGTGAGTACCTGCCCTCCTCCTGTGCTCTGCCCCATTCCCAGGGTAATCCCAGCCTTTTCTCCTGCCCAGTCAAACACGGATCATCCCCAGGGGAGGGCAGAGCTGAGGCTGATTTCCACCGTGTTTTCCACCTGGAAGTGCAGCCTCTCCCACTGCTCTGGCCTTGCCCTCAGAAGGGACTTGAATGGCTCTCTGTTATAAAGCTGTCACTGATGCTGTGAGGTCTGAGCCAGCCTAATTCTGTGCAAGCAAAGTTTACCACATGGGTTTAACTACACAAAAGTTTCCATATTCAACTGCCAGAACTCCCAGTGGGTCCATACTCTTCCTCAGTGTGAGGCCCTTAGGTTGGGGTTGGGAAGGGACCTGAGGTTTGGTGGTTTGTTGCTGCTCTCTGGATATATGGCTTTGCCCCAGCATAAAGATCTGCAGCTGCTGAACAGCCACATGAACACAGTTTATTCTCCCAGACTGAAGTATTGCACATCCTCCCAACCTTCCTCCTCCATCCTCTGGCCCCTGGGGTCACCAGGACACACCAGGTTTGGACCAGCATCAGTGCCTGGATTTCCTGCATTTCCACACTGAGTCCTGCATCTCCATCCTGCAGCCTGCATCTCCATCCTGCATCTCCACCCTGCAGCCTGCATCTCCATCCTGCATCTCCATCCTGCATCTCCACCCTGCAGCCTGCATCTCCACCCAGCATCTCCACCCTGCATCCTGCATCTTGCATCTCCATCCTGCATCTCCACCCTGCAGCCTGCATTTCCATCCTGCATCTCCACCCTGCATCCTGCATCTCTATCCTGCATCTCCACCCTGCATCCTGCATCTTGCATCTCCATCCTGCATCTCCACCCTGTAACCTGCATTTCCATCCTGCATCTCCACCCTGCAGCCTGCATCTCCATCCTGCATCTCCACCCTGCAGCCTGCATCTCCATCCTGCATCTCCACCCTGCAGCCTGCATCTCCATCCTGCATCTCCATCCTGCATCTTCACCCTGCAGCCTGCATCTCCACCCCCAGCACAGCCTTTGCAGCCGAGTGAGGAGGGAAGGATTTTCTTCATGGTCCACTTCAATAATCAAAGCAGGTTTTGGGTGAAAATCTCCAGGCCTTTCAGATTTAAGGCCATCAAATAGGCATTGTGTTGCAGCAGTGCTAACCAGCTGCAACATAGAGATACAGGAGGGATAAAGAATGTTTTTCCTGGGCATACCAGGAGATTTTATGGTTTGGGAGGAAAAAGACTGACTAGCCTTCATAGTTTGGGTTGATTAAGCTTTTTAATACCACTGACTTGCTGTGGTCAGCCCAGTCCTCAGATCCCACGCTGCCAGACCAACACAAACCTGCAATTTTTTTACTGATAATGGCAAAGATTATATTTCCTGGGCTATAGCAACTGCTATGCTGGGGTTTTTTTGATGTGCCTGGTTCCTCAGTGCTACCTGCACTACAGACATCACCAAAGCCTGGAAATCCCTGTGTAAATGGAGTGTGTGGGGCAGCTGTGAGCTGGACTGTGGCTCAGAGGCTCTGATTTGGAACAATGGCCTCTTTGAGGCACAGTTCCCCCCCACACACACACTGTTGTAAAGGATTTTTGGAATTCATAAAAAGTGTAGTTCTTCAGTGCTTTCCATGGCAACCGGTACCTGATTCTCTCAGGTGCTGTCAAAGCTCACAGGTCTTGTTTTTTCTTATCCCTTTGTTTGTTTTCTTCTTTGGTTTGCCCTTGGAAAACAAAGGGAAGTCACCTGCAGAAGCCACACACTGGGTTTCTGGCTGTAAAAACGATCCCTTGGGAGTTTGGGAGTGCCAGGATTGCATGTCTGGGTGTTCTGGGGGGGCTGTGGGAACTTGAGCATCAGCTCTGTGGGTTGCAGGAGAAAGGAGGAGAGTGGGTCTGTGGGGCAGGGCAGGCTGAGGGTTTCCCAGAGCATTGCTGCTGCAGAAGAGAGATCCTAGACCTCAGTTCTGCAGGACAGGGTTTAAAAGGATGGGGAACTGGGGTTGCAAGGGCTTTTTCACTTCCCCAATGGAGAAAAAGTGTGATATTCAGGGTGGTTGGACTGTAGGGCTTGGGGAGGTGGACACTTCCCTGGATGTGCTACCAAATGGGGACTGTCTGGTCACTCAATGGCAGTCAGTGTTTTCTCTTTGTTGGAAATGTCAAACTAAAATGTTCCAACACTTCTGAGGTGTCTGTGCTCTGGAAAACAATGAATTGCCCAATATTTCTCCTTTTATAGGGCAAAAGGAAAGGTCTGAAGTGCCTGTGGGAGACTCAGCTTGGCACCCTCACTCCTGAGGATGCTGACCCTCTCCCTGGGGCCAGGCAGGGGCACTGTGGCTCTGGCTGATGCTGCAATAGGTGTTATCAGCACTGGTAGAAGCAATCCCAGCTCTGTCAGCAGCTTTCTGGGTGCTTCTCCCTGCAATCCATCCCAAGTTTTACCAAGATGAGAATTTTTATTACTACCCATTTATTACTCTCATCATCATCCACTTTTCCAGAATGAATTTCCAATTTCAATTTAAGAATATTTCAGCTCTCATTTGATGGTTTATTTTCATTTGAGTAAGCATTATCACCAGCAATCAGCCTGTTGTCCACGTGCCCCATGCAGAGCTGGTGCTCTTTGTGCAAGTTCAGGGCTCAGCCACCACAGCACCCAATAAAAGGACAAGGAGCCCTCCCTGCTCTCCACATGCAGCCCCCAAGGACTGACATTGCTGGACCTGTTCAGTGTGGAATGCAGGCAAAGGAAAACTCTGTTTCTGGAGGAAAATCTGGCAGTCAAGAGGGTGCTACCTGAGCTCATCTCACAGGATCCCTCTTTGTGAGCTTGTTTATTTTCCCTTTTGTTATTAACATTTCTGGTGTCCTCAGCTCAGCAGACAAAGCTGCACCTTCAAGTAGCTCCGGTAAACATGACTCATGGCAGAAGGGGTGGACAGTGTGACTCAGTGGAAGGACCAGCAGGATTGCTGGAGATGCACACAAGGCTTTTAGTAACTCCCACTTCCAAGGGAACCAGGAGCACATCTGTGCAAGGTGTCACCAGCTCATAAGTCAGTCATGGATTATCTGGATGTGCAGATCATGCCCTGGGGGCCAGCACAGCAAGGACATGGAGCTGCAGGAGAGAGATCAGAGGAGGCACCAGGATGGTCAGAGGATGGAGCAGCTCTGCTGGGAGGGAAGGCTGGGAGAGCTGGGATTGTTCAGCCTGGAGAGGAGAAGCTCTGGGGTGACCGAACTGTGGCCTTCCAGGACCTGAGGGGAGCCTAAAAGAAAGATGGAGAGAGATTATTTCCAAGGGTCTGGAGTGACAGGACAAGGGAAATGGCTTCAAACTCTCAGAGAGTAGGGTTAGATGGGATATTAGGAAGAAATTCTCCCCTGTGATGGTGGTGAGGCCATGGCACAGGCTGCCCAGAGAAGCCATAGCTTTACAGAGGGCACAGTTTTAAAAAAAAACTCCACAAACACACCAGTAAATAAATTAGTTTGTTCCTCTGCCAGCCCCAGTAAGCCACAAGCAGCACCTGAGCTGGTTCCCATGGAGGGGGCTGAGTGTCTGTGGTGCTCCTGAGACATGCAAGCAGCCTCAGCTCAGACAGGCCATGAGTGCCCTGCTGGCCCCAGCAGCTGATGTTTGAGTTCAGTCCATCCTGATGTTGGGGAGTTTGAGCCAGGGATGTTTCCATTGCCTTTGGCTTCAGCAGGCTCCTTTTCTCCTGTTGAAAGGATCTTGTTTCTCAGCAGACACCTGTAAGTTGCACATTTCCCTCCTCTGTCATATTTCATTTTTCAATTTCTTTTAATTCTGCTGAAAGGCAGGATAAAAAAAGGCAGACCCTCTTATATTGCATCCATTTCTTTTGGGATTTTGCTGTCTGGACACTATTTTTGGGGGGAAGGAAAGACACAGCTGCTATTGCCTTGTGGGTGTACCAGGTTTTAATAAGGCTTCATTGTCATTAGGGCAGTGAAAGTTTTTATTTGCCAACAACCCATGTGGCTCCAACAAAACTCTGGCATGAAGTGGGCTCCCATTTCCCGTGGGAAGGCAGGTAAATCTGTGCTCCCCACCACGGGCACTGAGTGCATTGCCTTCCAGCATTGGCTGGGTGTTGCTCTGAGGGTTTTGAACCTTTCCTCTCCCAGTCTTCTCCCCTCAGTGGTTTCATTTGTGTCTCTGCAGGATGGATGACATTCAGCTTTGTAAAGAAATCAGCCGGCTGAAAAAGGAGCTTCAAACACTCATAGCCCTGCCAGGTAAGGCTCTGTGAAGCTTCAGGAAACTGCACCCTGCTGCAGCCAGCAGAGAGGTTTCCTGGGAATGCAAGAAGCTCTTTGGGCAGCTCCCACCCCAGGGTGCCCCCAGAGATATTGCTGCAGCCACAAATGGGGCTCCCTGGGTCTCTCCTGAGATCCTCCGTGGGACTTTTGCTGCTGGCTGCACTTCTAGGGAGTCCTTGTCCAGGCTTGGGCTAAAGGGCAGGGGAAACTGAGAAGGAGAGAAATAATAAGTCCTCTGAGGTCTGGTACAGGAGAGGGGGAGCTGAGGGAGGTGAATCCCAACACAGTGGGACCTGCCACGTGCACCAGGGAGGATCCCAAATAGGTCAAGAGGACAAGGAGGGGACATTGTCTGACCACACCATGGAGGTGTCCCTTTGGAGGAAATAGGAGAGGAGATGCCTTCAAAGGCCTGAAGTATGTGAAAAGGCATGAGTTCTTGCTGTGGCCATGTCAGAAGGTGTGTCAGTGGTGGGGCAGAGGGCAGCAGCTGCCAGGGAAGGATGGGTGCTAGGGGGATGGCATGCCAAAGGGACCTGGTGTGTCCCTGATTTAGGTGAATTCACCATTCAGGATGTTGAAAAGAGGCAAATAGGCCTTCAGGTGGGAGGAAGTGCTGCTTTTGTCACCTCCCTTACCATGACCAGTGACCTCCATGTCCTGTCACAGCTACAGCCACCCTTGTCCTTTCACAGTGCAGAAAAGGCCAAACCTCATTTCTCTAAAGGATGTCTCTCAGTAGTCAAATGAAATCACCCACCAAACAGCTCCAGGCTGGAAGGATTGCGAGCAAGAAGGGCTTCCCTACAGCTGTGTCCATTGCTGGTCATGAGGCTCAGCCTCCTCCCAGGGCACCCTCATTCAGCCCTCAGCAAGGACTGTTTTCAGGAGCACGCTGGAGACATATCCCTGTTTATTTGTACCCACACAAGCATGAGGGTTTGGACCTCAGCTATTTCCACCACAAGTGTCTCTCTGAAGATGCTGCCCTCACTGAGACCAATGAATGTGGAGCAGGGGCTGATGCCTCGATGCAGACAAGGGACCAGCTGTGCACATCTGTTTCCCCAAGCACCACCTCAGCTCATCAGTTCTGTACCCGAGGTTACCTCAAAGGCAAGAGTGGCAACAAAGACTGACCCTGTCTGGTGCCACAGTGTCACTGTGCTGTGTGTGCTTGTGACTCTTCAGCATGTAGTTAGAGCCCAGATGCTGCTTGGTATGCAGGTCCTGATTAGTTTAATACAACCTGGCTGTACCCAGAGGGAGGTTCAGACAGGAAGGGGAGCATCCTGCCATAAAAACAGGAGCTGCTTTCAAAAGAGACCTAAATCTAATGTGGGCTTTTGATTCAAACACCTAAACTAAGACTTTACCTAAGCCATGGCTCAGGACCAGAGATAAATTGGCCGTTTCTGATGATGGAGAAATGTGTCTGGCTTTCCTTCATCTGTTTTTGTCTTTCATTTCTTGCCTTTTCAGCACTCAGATTCAGCTGAAAGCAGAAATTCTGCTCACATCAGGGATGGTCTTTTTGTCTTCTTTCTAACTTGACTCAGATCAGACTGTGCTGGAAAAATCCTGCACATCACTGCTCTTGAGAGAGTGTCACAGCAGTCCTTGGTTCGGATAAAGATTTGAACACGTCAGTGCTTACTCAGAGCTCAGCCAGACCTGTGGCTTGAAATCTCACCAGACCAAGCTGCCTTTAATAATTCAGAAAAGATCATGGTCATGGTGGGCTCTGACATCAGCAAGTCTGGGAAAAAAAGGTGCAGTGCTTGCACCGTGGCATATAACTCTGACATGCCCCACCTCAGGAATGCAGATTGTTAATTAACTCCAAACAGCCAGTACTTGTGCACAGCCTGGTGTTTCCCATTTGTGTGGTGTCCACTTGGAAGTGTTCCTGTTTCCACCAGGCAGGTGGGAGCTGCACAGGGACCATGCCCAGGGCCAGGTGACTGTGCATTAGCTCTTCTGGTGGAAGACCTGCACAAGACCACAGTGGCAGGGAAGATCTCTGTTTGCTGGGGATGTTTCTAACAGGGTGATTCTGAGTGGTTCCTCCTTCCCAGAGCCCTGCAGCAGCACCTCAATCGATCTGTGGCAGACTTCAAACTACAAATCAATACTTAGTTTAGGTAACTGCTGAGCCCCAGCCCACAGCACTCCCTCCAGACTGTGAATTTTGCTGGATTTTTATTTAGCTGAAGGAAGACTGGAGATTGATCCATTCTGGGCAGGGCTGCTTTTGGAGCTGGCTGGTGGATTCAGGCTTGATATTTAATAGCTGCAGCACAAACAGTCATAGTTTCCACCAAAGGTGTCTCTCCACTGATATTTCCCACTCCTCATCCCTATGACTGTAATCCTCACATATCCCACTGACCATTGTGTACCAATTTATGTATGACAGGACCTCATAGTGATGTGAGAGTTTTCCAGGCCTTCACTAATTCACTGCCCAAAGATATATGGCCTGAGTAGGTCCCATCCAATGCAGGTAGGATGAGGGGGTTCAAGTGACGACCAGGGCTGATGGATTCAAAATAGCCTGGCAGAAGCTTGTGGCCATCCTTGTCACTGGGCTGGGAATGGGGCTGGCAGGGGTTTGGAAGGTCAGATGTAGAGGATGAGATCACCAGGACCATGTTCAGCAAGGGAATAAGGCTACAAAACCAGTGGATTGGATTGTTTTTCATGTCTCTGTGTGTGAGATAAATGGTGGTGTGAGGTGTTCCCAGGGCATCTACGCTTTGCTGAGAATTCCCTGCACACCTGAATCCCTGGATGGTTTCTCAGCCACATGGAGGACTTGACTCTTAGATCTCTGGACCTCTACCCAGCTCAGGGCCAAGCTGGGGCTGGTTGGGTGTGCTGGCATGAGAAGTGGGGGTTAAACACATCTGGATGAAGGACAACATCTGGGCTGGCATTTCTGAGCTCGTTGGGACTGGTAGCCAACCTCTCCAGTGTCAGGGGAGCGTCCCAGAGGAGCTGTGGTCATCTCCCACCCAAGAGGACACCTTGTTGAGAGGCCCTTTCTCTGCAGAGCTCACAGTTGCATCTTGCAGTGCTCAGCCCCATGAAAGTTTTGGGCAGAAGCTAAAACTTCAAGGCTGGATGACAACAGACATGTCTCCTCCCAGCCAGGGTGGTTTGGGATGAGGTTGTTGCTTATTGAGCAGCCTTTGCCTGGATTCAGGTGCTTTCTTTGGCTTGGCTTTTGCCCCCACTCTCATTATCTGCTCCTGGCTTGAGCAGAAGCAGAGCAGGCTTGGCCTTGGCAGGGGTGGGATGGCCCCTGTCGGTGTGTTAAATGTGTTCTCTGTGCTGCAGAGAACGAGAAGTCCAACGAGGAGAAGCAGAGGGAAGAGGAGCTGGTACAGCAGATACATAAGCTGGTGGAAACACGGGATTTCCTGGTGGATGATGTGGAGTTTGAGAGGCTCAGGTAGCTGAGTGCAACTTATTCCTTGCCCTGAGGACAGTGCAGTCTGTCCTCTGATCTGTATCCTGCCTTCCCAAATGCTCCTGTTCCTTTCCTGAGTGGTAACCAAGTTCTTTGTCACAGGGAAAGGGAAGAAGACAAGGAAATGGCAGAGTTCCTGCAAAGTAAGCTCTCCAAAAGCTACCTCCAGAAAGCAAGTAGGTGGTTGAGGAGTTTTATTCCTTGAATTAAACCTGCCTGGCAGTTTTTCCCCTTTCCCAAGCACTCTGTCTCCAAGATTTCACTGCTCTGCCTGGGGCTGGCTTACCTGGAGACCATGTGTTGCTGCAGGAGGGGTGGGCAAATGGTAACTGGGGGGTGCTGGTGCTTGAGATCACACTGTGGAAGTGTCCTGAATTGGTACAGATGTCATGCTCCCATTCTCCTCCTGGCCTTTCCCAGTCACCATGTCCTGTGAGACTGGGGGTGGGTAGGTTTTCTTTTACAGCTGATGGACTTCACCTGACCCTTTCCAACCAGCTCTTTACATTCCATCACACCATTACCTGAGGTCACATCCTGGGTGGATACCACAGCCTCTGCTGGCAGGACAGCCCCTTCCCTGTGCCTCCATCCCCTTCCCAGTGCAGTGGGAGGCATTTCCAGCCCAGGGACCCTGTGCCTGTGGACACCCAGGAAGCACACATGGCAATGTGCCTCCTGGGTGCAGGAGGGTCAGCAACTGAGCCCCAAGAGGAGCTCTAAGAATCAGCCACAGGTCTGTGTCCTGGTCACCAGGCAGACCCCAGTGCCTCTTTCCACAGGTCCTGTCAAAGAGAAGAAGATGACTTCCAGGGGACAGCAAACCTCGGCACCGTACATGACCAAGACAGGTCTCACCCTGCTCAAGGAGTGTTGTGGCTTCACCTGCTCCATCATGTAGGCCAGTCCCAGCTCCTCCCAGAGGACATGATCATGGTAAGTGTGCACGCCCTGGGAAGCCTGACTCAGCTCCACAGTCAGGTGCCAGGATTTTGGAAACAGAGATTACCCAGGGCCAGGCTGTGTTTGTGACACAGGACTATCCTCTGGCTGACAAGGGGCAACCAGGCAGTTCCTGTCCAATTGCCAGTGGTTCAGGACATCACTCATTCTAAATTTTATCACTTTGTGGAAAGCTCAGGGAGTGGCAGACCCATAGAGAGGGGCTTCTTGCCAGTGCATCCTGGTATGGACTTCCCACCTCATCCCAGGAGGAGGCTGAAGTGACCAGGCTGGATCTCCACTGGACCAGCTCTGCCTCCCTGCTCTTATGCCTTTGCATGGCTCTGCTCCACAGCACATGCTGCCAAAACTGGTGTTTGTGGGGTGCAGACAAGTCAAGCAAGGCCTAAACAGCTTAGTGGGGAGCAAAGGTGAGCTGGTGGTAGCTGGTGAGCTGAGCTCACTCCTGCCAGACTCTGCTGAGAACTCAGCCAGACAAATCACAGCTGAGATGAAGTTATGTCCGTAAGGGTGTGCTGAAGTGAAATCCTGCTCTTCAGCATCACAAACCTGAGTCCAGACCTTACAGCTCAGCACAGAGCTGCTGGCAAGGAGGTGAAAGCACACACCCATTAAGCTTCCACCTTCCTCCACTCCTGGGCTGCACTGAGAGGGAGTGAGCATGGCCAAAGCTGAGCACTGACTTGACTGACCCCATGTGTGACAAACACTGTGTGAGAGGAAGATGATGGTGATGGAGGGTTGAGGATACCTCTCATCCTGAATATCACTGGAGACTTCCACGGTGGCCAGTGGCCTGAGAGCCAAAACTTCCTCTCATTGGCATTAGGTGCTCTATAAAGCAGGGTTTGCTCTCTGGCCATTGGAGAAGGGAGGCACTAAAAAGATCTCATGACCATAGCTCATGGTTTCCCACGTCTTGCTTTTCCTCCCCAGGTCTCCAGCCAGAGTCCACAATCCGCTCTCCTCCGAGAGATCCAACCTCCCGTCATTGTTCATGCTTCCCACTGCAGCAGCACCACCAGAGGGGCTTCCCAAGCAGGCTGGTGCAAGTTTGAGTGATGACACGTGTCCTCGGTACCCCATCAGCGGTACCACGTCCTCCATGGCATCAACAAACACCACATTCCACCCGAGCTCAGCTTGGAAGGTGTGTGCAGCAGAGGCAGGAGAGTCCATGACTAGGGGACCAGTGCAGTCCTTCACCTGGACACGGGCTTAAAAAAAGCACTGGGAGCTCATGTTTGGAGAACTTTGTGCTCCACCATCCAAGACATGCTGTGCCCACGGATGATTGTCTCATCTTAGCCTTGTACAACCTTGTGAGTGTCTGTGGGATGATTCCTGAGGACTCGTGGTGGGGAATGTCTCTGGTTTGGGTTCTGTTGTGTTTGCCTTGGTTTTGTTGCAAGGTAGAGCCAGGCAAAGGTGCAGGGCAGTTCCTGGAGCCTGCTGACTGAAGGGATGCTCCCTGTGAAGTTGCCACTGGAGCACAGAGTGGGTGTGTTGAACTACGGGCAGATGAGTTGCTTTCCCCACCTCACTAGGACTGGATTCAGTGTTCAGCTCCAAGAAAAAGGGGGAGGTGAGAACAACAGGAGCAAAATTCAGAACAGGGCAACATGCAGAAGGAAAGGAGAATCAAACAGGACACTGAAGAAATGGCCAGGGACAGTGGAGGCAGCAGGTGAGGTGCTCTCAGTGCCAAGAGGGCATTCAGTCCTGCCCTCCAGTGCCCCAGCCAGTGCCTCTGGGCTTGGCACCATGAGCTGGACATAGCCCTGTGCAAAAGACTCAGGGCACTCTGAGGTCATCCAGTGTCTCAGCCCCTGCTGTCCCTCCTGAGCACCCACCCGTGTTGAGGTGGCACAGCCAGAGCTGCTGATGCCCATGGCAGTAGGACAGGAGCTTTCTTTCTCACCAGCTGTGAAGGCCTCTCACACCTCCCACCCTACATGCCCTGTAGGCTGCTATGGCTTCACGGGGTGTCCTGGGGTAGCCTCGCCTGTGGGTGGCTGCCCAGGAGCTCTTGCTGCCTGTCCTCCAGCCATAATGCTGCTGTCCCCAGCTGAAGCCCTGCTGCAGTTTGCTCTGGGGCCATGAGACTGTCCCTGCCTGGGTCACTGGGCACTATGCCAGTGAGTTGGTCACAACACACATGGCTCTTCCCATTGCACCTGATAGCACATTCACCCTTAAAGCACAATGCAGGTGGGATACTGCCCAGTGCAGCACCACAAGGTCCAAGATCCACTGGCATATTACAGAATCACAGAGTGGGTTGGGGTGGAAGGGACCTCAAAGATCATCCCATTCCACCCCCTGCCATGGGCAGGGACACCTTCCACTAGCCCAGGTTGCTCCAATCCCTGTCCAACCTGGCCTTGGACACTTCCAGGGATGGGGCAGCCACAGCTTCTCTGGGCACCCTGTGCCAGGGCCTGCCCACCCTCACAGGGAAGGGCTTATTCCTAATATTTAATCTAACCCTATTCTCTGTAATTTTGAACCAGTTTCCCCTTGTGTCCTGTCACTCCAGGCTCTTATAAATAGCCCCTCTCCATCTTTCTTTTAGCTCCTTCAGTACTGAAAAGCCACAATTAGGTCACACTGAATCCTTCTCTTTTCCAGGCTGAACAATCCTAATTCTCTCAGCCTTCCCTCATATCAGCACTGCCAGAGAACCCAGTGTGTGGGCACCTGTTCTCTAACCTTTGCAAGGTGTTTCCCACTCCCTTGTCCTTTCTGGGCAACCTCCTCCATCCCAAGATATGGATCTTACCAGCAGCCAGAAAAGCCCACAAACTAAACCAGTCCCTCTGCCCACTCACAGACCAGGGTGCAGGGCCCAAAAGGGCCAACATGACACCTGAAAATTCGACTCCAGCAAACTTGACCCTGCTTTGGTTTGTGTCACCTCTGAGTTTACTATGATGTTCTCAGTTTGGAGCTTGCCTACTTCGTGCTGCTCATTGTTAGTGCCCTACAGCCCTCTACAACCATCACCTGCCACCTTCTGGTGCTCCCCTTCCTTGGGAGAGGCTTCAGTGTGGACTGGTGGGAGCACCCTGTAGCTCACAGAGGCAAATTAACTCACAGACAGCTTCCCCTCTGCTCTGCCAACCCTGTGTTATGGAGTGAGGTGCAGTACCCAGCTGGGGCTGTTGTCCAAGCTGTCCACCATCCAATCCAGGAGCTGATGGGACAGACTGGGCCACTCACTCCCTGCTTTTCCAGAAACTGTCCAGTGGGTGCTTTGGTCACTCTGCAGTCATGCTCATGGAGTAGTATGTGTGTTTGCTTTGATCCACGCAGACCAAAGGCTCAAGACCTAGAAGGCTCCTCTCACTGTCCTTGCCTTCCCAGGGTCTTACTGGGCTGGATGAATAACTCAGTCAGTGTGTTTGGTTGGACTGAGGGATCCAGAGGCAAAGAACAGCCCTTGATTCAGAACTTATCCCCTTACTTCATCCCTCCCTGCACCCCACAAAGCCCCGAGACCCAGACTTGGGCTGTGGAGCAGTGCTAGGCAGGCAGGGAAGATGGGAAAGGTCCTGGCCTGTTCTGCTCTCTGGTTTTGGGCTGTGTTTGTGTGGCTGCTCATGCAGAATGAGACAGGCTGCTGTCCTGGGCATACTGGCCTGTGTTGTAACTGATGGCAAAGGTGCACAGCACGTGGGAGCGATGCCTTTTCATGTGCATTGATTTCAACCCAAACCAATAAATGTCTGTTGGAAGCTTGGTTTGTAGGTATTTTCCCTGCCTGGGACCTTTTTAGAGAGGTGCCTTGGGCTGTGTCACAGCAGGGTGGAACAGAAGCCAGATCCTAAAAAGTCAGGCTGGACTTTGGGCTCCCCTGGTATTGCAGGAGGATAGAGTAGTTCCTGATGCTGCACCAAGGTACCCAACCCTTCAGTTTCTGGATCTTAGCATTTCACTTCTGGGCCAGGGTGAAAAATCTTTGGAAGGGCAAGAAACTGCCTCCCTGGGTTAGTATCCTTTACTGCTCTATCCTGAACTCTTTAGACACATTTGTTCACTGGTAAGAGCCTTCTGTCCCCACCAAGCCTCAATGGCACCATTACAGAGGGGTTGTGGAACACCAAGTGTCTTCTCTGTGTAGTACGTGGCACTTGGAAGGAGGTCTGGGTGCACTGTATCCTGCCCTGGACCCCAGCTCTCCCCCTCCTGTATCCCACCCTCCAGGTTCTCTCAGAAGGAGGAGGGGGACTGGCAGGGCTTACAAGCTGTAGGGTCTTAAGGTTCTTGGTGTTTCCTGGCCTTGGGAAGAGTGATTAAAGAACATTTGAGAAGCATCTCATGGTGGATGTGCTGGAGAGCACAAGGAGGTGGGAAATGGGTTGAGTAGGAGCAGAAAGGCAGGAGAGAGTCTGGCTTTTGCTGGGTCTCCTCAGTTGTTTAGGACCAGAGAAGCTCACAGTCACTCATGGATGTGATGTGCTTTTGTGCCAGGAACTGAGAAAGGGGACCAGGAAGCTCTTGGCATCCTCTCTTGGATCAGGTGGCTGGAAACTGGATGTGCACAAACAATGCTCTAATTTGGGTTTAATGACTTCCATGCCTTTGCCATCTGGCGCCCAGTGGTGCTCAGCCTGCCAAGTGCTAATCCCGGGGTTAACAAGCCAGCAGTGCCTCCTGAGGTCACCACTGAAGACAGGGGTCAGTGCTGGCACTGGGGTGTCCCCGTGGCACGGTGCATAGAGGGGGAGGTAGCAAGTCTCCAGGTGGGAGCATCCCAAGGGATCTGGAGCTGACAGTGCCTTTCAGTAGAGCCATGCTCTGTGCCAGAGCGTGTTCTTATCTCTTGGAGGCCTCTCTGCATCTGGTGGCTCTGGGAAATGCCACCACTGGTGCCAAGGCAGAGCTGGCACTGCTAACCCATGCTGACATTGGTGGAATAGCCAGCTGCTCCAGAGGAAATGTTGGCAGACTCCAGACTACACCAATAACAATATCTCAGTGTGTTGGGGATTTTCCATCAAAAAGAGACAAAACATTGCAGATTTAGCCAATCCTTTAGTCATCTCTTCCCTGTGCCAAGAGAAGGAAATCTTAGAAAAAAACTCACTCAAACCCCGGAACCACCACCCAAACTAATCCAACCCCTGCAATTCCCCACACAGATGGCAGGCTGTTAACACAAACAACTTATTTACCATCCACAGAACTGAAACCCTGACACCTGATCAGGTCATTTTAGTCTTTGCCTCCATATCCCATGGCACAGTGAGTCACACTGGTTTGACCCAAGACAGGAACAGAGCTGGAAGGAACTGCATTGTAGTGACACCCAGCACACTGTGCTCCAGCAGTGGGTCCTGCCACCTCCTCTGCTGGGGCTGAGGACCCTGAGCCAGCAGGATGGATCCAGCAGGAAGGAGAAGGATGGCAGGTGCACCAGAAAAGCCTGGCAATCCTGAAAGTCCCCTCTGTGGAGCAGGACTCCAGGACCAGCACAGCTCCAGCTTGGCATCTTCTGGCATCTCACAAGTGATGAGAACAGAGCTTGTCTTTCTGCTGCTCTGGGGATGCCTTGGCTGGCTTTGTCTTAGCTTAGCTGAGAGGGTTTCCCTCCTGCCCAGCTCCCCAGAGAAAGGGAAGAGGAAAGATGAAATGAGTGGAGCAGCCACTGTTTGCCACCCACAGCCCTGTAACTCCTGGTTCCCCCTCCAGGCCTGCCTGACCCAGGACCCCTTTGCCCCACTCATGGCAATGCCAGTGCACGTGCAGGGTACCAGCTTGTCCCCTTTGTCCCATGGGCACCAGCCTGTGGCCAGGCCACAGAACCAAGCATTCCCAGCAAATGATGCTGTAGAACACCCACAGGTGTGGTGGCTTTGTGTTTGGGATGGTGAGGGCTCCTGGGGCTGAGCAGGAGCAGACAGGACACCAGGACCAGTCAGGAGCATGGGACTCCAGCTTGACCTTCAAGCAGCCCTGTAAGGGACACGCTGAGTGTGAGGTACTGACAGACAGACATGGCCAGGCCCAGTCTGAATGAAAGGAAGAAATGCATTGAAACAGATGACAGAGTGCCTGCTTGGAGCAATGTGTCTCCTTGGAGAGGGTTGGCCTCTTCTCCCAGACAGCCAGCAACAGGATGAGAGGACACTGTCCCAAGTTGCACCAGGGGAGGTACAGGTTGGACATCAGGAAGAATTTCTCCACTGAAAGGGCTGTCAGGCATTGGAATGAGCTGCCTAGGGAGGTGGTGGAGTCCCCATCCTTGGAGGTGTTCAAGGAACGACCAGACGTGGCACACAGTGCTCTGGTCTGGTTGACAAGGGGAGGATTGGTCACAAAGATCAGATGATCGTTGTTGGGAAGAAAGGGTTAAAAGCAGAAGAATGGCAAGGAGTGGGGTAGGTTTGCTCAAGTGACTTTGCAAGACTTGGGAATGCCAAGGCCTGGAGAACAATAGCATGGGAAACCCCACATATTATGCCTCCTGCCATTCATCCTGTCTGTTTTGAGAAGTAGAATTTCTGTGTAGAGACAACATAGGGGTTTGGAGAGACTTGAGGGCACAGTCATGGATGTGCTTGAGCTCCCTGTTTTGGGAGAGAGAAGATCAAAGCTCAGAGATCATAAAAGAGCACAGAGGAGGTCACAGCATGGTGGTAAACTACACGTGTGTGGGTCCTTGACAAACTGGTGCCAACAGGAGCCCTGTCACCTGTCAGGATGGACTGTCCCCAATGGTGCCAGTGTTCCCACTTGTGTGTCTCCACCCAGGTGTTCCTTTGAGATCCTCCAGTTAGCAAGGGAACGAAATAAATTTACTCTTTGCATTTCAGCCGTGGTTTTGTGGTTGTTCTGGCTGCCTACCTGTGTCGACTCACAGCCTTGGAGGTCTCTTTCAGCCTAATTGAGTCTGTTGTCCCGTGCTGAGGGTTCATCAGAAGAGCTCTCAGCTCAGGCATCTGGATAAGAAAAAACTCCAAACTGGCCAGCACTCGGTACCCAAAGGACTTCAGGAAACCTGGTGCATCAGTCTGTGTTTCTCTTTAAGGCCCTGGAGACAGCTGTGCCCTCAGAGCATCACTCAGGAGAGCTCAGCCCCTGCCTTCCCCAGCAGCCAGGCAGAGCTGCTCCTCTCGCTGTAGCTCCCGTCAGCTGCACCAGTGAGATGCAACACAGTGGGTGACGGGGTGGCCGTGGGTGGAAGGAGAGGGGACAGCTGAGTCACCTCTCAGGAGAGGTGTAAATGAACCTGGTCCTTCTGGATATGTCACTGCTGAGATGAGATGCAAGGGCACAAATGCACAACGTCTTCTCTGCTCTTGGATGAGTCATGAGTTGACTTTTCCAGCGCAGGCAGCAGCCCTTGGTATCATCACCAGTGCCTCTGCAAGACATTTACCAATCTCTGGGACCCCTGAGGGCCACAGCAAAGTTCACTCTGTCCTGTCTGGTTTTGTTTCTCTCTTCTGATGCTGTGTGTTTGGTCTCACAGAAGAGCAGGGAAGGCCAGCATCTGAGGATGCTGATGACTGTGGGATGAAGGCTCTCAGACCCAGCCCTGGCACAGAGAGCTGCTGTCTGTGAGGAGGTGACATGTTGGGTGTGGTGATGGAAACTCTCTGAAGATCTCCTCAAGCACAGTCTACCCACCACGTTCTAACATTGCTCTTGAATGGCTGAGATTAGGCTGAGTGGGACATCCAAATGTGAGCTCTAGTACTGATCCCTGTCTGAGACTCTCCTGTGCCAGCCTGCTCTCACCACCTTGCATGCTTTGCTGGGACACTGTCTTCTGCAACCAGAATCCCATCTGCCAGAGCAGGCATCCCAATGGCATCTGGGGTGGAGCTGTGGGATGGAGCTGCTCTGATGTGTCCAATCCTCCCAAGAAATGAAGAGACACCTTAAAACATTTTGGTTTGTTTTTTTGGGCTATTTTTTATTCTGAATATTCATTGGGTTCTCTTCTCCTTTCCACTCTGTGGACAGGTCAGGTCCCTACACAGGCATCAAGGTGCTCACTTGTGCCCCTTCTCTGTAGAGATGTCCCTGAGGTCTTGGATAAACTGCACAATCTAGGGTGGGAAAGAGAGATGGCAGAGCTCAGTGCAGGGATGGGAACAGAGGCAGAGGGGAGCTTCTTGTCCCTTTTGGAGAACACATGACCCCAATCAAACTGAGCAGGAGGACAAGGCATTTGCCTTGCTGGATCTGCACCACCAGAATGGCCTTTTGAGGGCAAATGGGTGAATAAACCCAAACCTTGGCCATGGCTTGGTCTGCATCCCCTGCATTCCAGCCTGCCTGGCTCACACTTCTGCCCCACAAGGACACTGCTCTGCCTTCTCAGAAGAGACAGGTCTGCCTGGTGTCCCTGGTCTCTTTGCTGTGCCCAAGAGTGTCAGGTGTTTGTTGGACTTATGGGCTCTCCACTCCCTTTGAGCAGCTGAGAGACATTCCTGCTCTTCTTTCTGGGCTGGGAGGAGGGCTCTGGCCTGGCTTTACCATGCTCAGCTGTTTGTCGCTGTCATGTGCTGCCACCCTCCACTTGGCGTTCAGCCGTGTGCTGGCAGTCTGGAAGAGGTTGTAGATGGCCATCTCAATGGTCCTCAGCTTCATGGCTTTCTTGGCAGCCCTGTTCTGGATGTCAGCCCAGCGATTCTCCTGGGAGGAGAGGAAACATGGAGCAGGGGCACGTACCCCAGTAAAGATGCTGCTTCAGCACAGGAGACCCTGGCTTGGAGAGCCTGACTTCCACACTCATCTGCTTGGTTAGGAAGAACCTGGCCTTGCCCAGGGCTGTGCTGGAAAGGGCTCAGGTTGGTGTGGTGGCAGCAGACCCAGGAACCACCTCATCCACCCTCCCCACAGCAGGGAAGCTGATCCCCAGCTGCTGCCCATGAGCCCATGGCTGAAGGATCAGCCACCAGCCAGGCTTGACTCAGACAGGCCTTGGAGATCTTCCCCTGCCCACAGCTCCTTACCCAGAGAGGGACGTCACTTCGAGCCTGGTCTAAATATTGTTTTAGCTCCTCCAGATCATTCTTGCATTGAAGCATCTCATCTTCTTTTTCTGCCTTGTACTGCTCCAGGAGCACGTTGGCTTTCTCAGCCAGCTCCTTGTGCCACTGCTGTGACTGCAGCAGCTCCTTGCGTGACCTCAACAGTATGTTGTAGAATGAAGTGATTTCCTCGATGTCCCGAAACTGCAGCACAGGATTCCCAGTGTTAGGAACACGCCCTGCCTTTCCCTCACCAGCTGCAGACCTCGTGCCCTTTGGCACCCTGCCCTGGCCAGAGCCAACACCTCCCCCAGAAGAAAGATCTTCCCTTCTACACAAGACTATTGCCCCCGTTGGTTTCTGAGCATCACCACATTCCCTGCCTGATGACATCCCACTGTGCCAGGCCTGGAGCTGTCACTGCCGTAGGCAAGGGACCTCACAGCTCTTCCCCAGGTGAGCAGTGCTCTCATAAATACAACCACTAGTGCAGCTGCCTGGGTCCCAGTCCCAGGCACTTGTCACTTCTCCCAAACCATCAGTGTGACCCGAAACAGTGACACCAAGGGGCCCCATTCCCCTCATTCCCCTGAGCTTTCACCCTTTCTCAGTTTTTCTTTGATTTTCTCAAGCCTTCACCTCCTGTTGTGGTTCTCCTCCCCTGACCCTGTTCCCTGCAGCTCACCTTGGTTATAGGGAACTCCTCACCCCACCTGAGATCTTGGGGTGTGACCAAGTGTTACGATTCCCCAGGACTTGCCTTATCTTTTCCAGTTTTAACACCCACATAGGGCTCTCCCCGAGCCCATGATCTGCCTCTCTCATACCCAGCCTCACCTGTGAGTTCTCCACCACATCCTCCAGGTACCTCTTGAACATGGAGTACTTCGGCAGTTTTTGGCAGAGTTTGTGGTAGTTTTTTCTGAGGGCTTCCAGTTCCCTCTTAGCTCTCAAGAGCTCATTCTCCCTTTTTATATTGTCCTCTCTCTCTTTGTTGGCTTTCTGCAGAGCTTGGTTTCGCAGCATTTCATTTTCCTGGTGATGTTTCCCCATTGGCACACACGACAGAGGGAAAGGAAGGCAAGGGAAGATGGAGCTGGGTTACTCAACAGCACTGCAAGGAGAGACCCTCAGAGAGGAGAGACCAGCACTGGAGCACCCCTGGCAACAATTTTCCTCCCTGTTTTACAAGGCCACCCCTTTGGCATTGACCCTTTGGTTTTCGAGGCAGCACCTAGGATAGTACTCTGATTTTCAGACCTCCTTGTACCTATCCCTGGAAGACTGCTGGGGTTCAGCAGTGGGAGCAAGGCTGATACCCTCCTTGGGGGACATTTGGGGCCCTCAGGAGATCACATTGGTATAGGACAAGCTCTCACCCACCTAAGCCCTAACAGGGCTGTGGTACAAACCCCTGTGCCCTGCCAGTGCTGTTCCTCACACCTCCAGCTTAAGAGAGGCTTGGCCAGGTGTGTGGTCCAAGACCCCTTCCCAAGGGAGGGGAGGAGTTGGTGGTGGGGCTCAGGGTCATGTCAGTACCTCTACAGCCTTCTCAGATTTCTCTATGTGGGCTTTCAGCTGAGCCCTCCTGGCACGCAGGTCCCTCCACTGCTCAGCAATGACCTCCATCCTCTCCTTGAAGGCCTGGCAGCACCAGAGTGAGGGTGACACAGCTGCCCACACCCACAAACAGCCACCTGCCTGCTGCTGCCACCCTCCAGAAAACCCCAAAGCCCTCCCAACCATGTCCCAGCACCCCCCCATCTGTCACACCTCTTCTTTCTCTGCCAGAAGCTTTTCCAGACATCGGAGCTCTTTCTTCTTCTTCAGGAGGCAAACAAAGGAGGATGTGGGGTCCTCCACTGCCTCTCCGAGTTCCCTGTGAGAGAGGGTTCCCTCAAGGTTACATGGTGGGTCCAGTTCCTTGGAGGGTGTTGGATTCCTCTGGGTGTTGGAGTGTCAGGTCCTTGGAGGGTGTTGGATTGCTCTGGGTGTTGGAGTGTCCCAGGTGGGGCGATAGGGCAGAGCAACTCAACACCACCTCAGACTCCATCTGCCAGCATGGCATCCCCACCAGGGATCCTGACAGACCAAGGCACGTTACAGGGAGGAACAGGGAAGGCAGGTACAAGAAGGGATGGAAATGATGGAGATAAAGGATGGAAATTTGCCCCAGTGGGGGAAGGAGGGATGGAGGAGACAGGAGAAGGTAGAGGAGCCCCCTCACCTGACCAAGGGCAGGAGTTTTTCCCTGTACTGTGCACAGTAATAGTTCAAATCCTCATTGACTTCCAGGTCCATCGCTCCAGCCATCAGCAGCAACCAGAGCCCAGGTCCTGCAGGCTCTGCTCCCCTCCCTGCCTTGACCTGTGGCTACTCCAAGACCTGTAACAAGCTCTGTGGCTACTCTAAGCCACCAGGAAAAGCCCTGTGGCTACTCTGATCCTGGAGAGAGACCCTGAGGCTACTCCAGCCATTGTGACAGCTCCTGTGGCTACTCCAACTGCTGTGGCAGCAGCTACTGTGGCTAACCAACCACTGTGACAACTACTGTGGCTATCCAGCCATTGTGACACCTCCTGTGGCCATCCAGCCACTGTGACAGCTACCGTGGCTTCTCCAACTCCTGTGAATGCTCACTTGGCAACTGAATGTTTACTTGGACTAATCATTGTGTCCAGGACCACGATTTTTTTCATTCATCTCATTTTCTGTTTCTTCCTCTCCTAAGTTTGGCCTCCCTGCCCTGTGACCTCTGCTGCCTTGGGTGGGGCCCCTGACAGCCACATCCCACTGTCCCAGTGCTCAGGGCTTGCTCCTGCTCTCCCAAACACCAGATGGAAACACAGTTAAACAGGAAGAGTCATGGTAAGGTTGGTTCCTCCACAGCAGTTCACAAGTGGGACATTTTGCTTTCTGCTTTGCTTTTTACAAACTGC
>JAWWTY010021930.1:0-36403 GCA_035222235.1 Margarornis squamiger | reverse complement strand
ACTCAGTGCTCTGGGCTGGGGGACAAGGTGGGCATCGGGCACAGGGTGGGCTCCGTGGGCTGGGAGGGCTTTTCCAGGCTCAGGGGTTCTGGAATTCTGTGCCCAGGGTATGGACAGGGGTCAGCCTGGGTTGGAAGCAGCTCCAGCTCTGAAGAACAAAACAACCTGGCAGCTTTGTTGTCAGATTTCACCCACTTAACTCCATGTCCTGCCAGTCCTTCCCCAGGGAGCAGGAGTGGGGAAAGGGGGAGGTGACTCAGTAATGGATTCTGGAGTTCAGTGCCTTGCAGCATCACCAGGAGTCAGAGCTGCCAGTGCACCTCCCCCTGCAGTTCAGGTACATCCTGCCACTGCTGCCTTCCCCTCCCTTGCACAGCAGACCTCCAGAAAAACTGATGTCCAGATTAAACAGACAACACACAGTGATCTGCATTAAACCTGATGTTTTTAGCAACCCCTCGGGTTGTTCTGATCAACTGCTTGCCATGGTTCCACCTCAGAGCTGCCTCCTGCTAACGTGGGTAAAGTAACACCTTCAGAGACACTGAGGGCTTTGGCCTTTGTGGGGAAGAGTTGGCAAGAAATTCTTCCTTGAAATGCTGCAAAAATGCTTTTCTCTGAATTTAAGGATATTATCCATCAGGAACTGACTGTGTTGTCTGAATTTAAGGCTATTATCCCTCAGTAAGTGGCTGCTGGGGATGGGTGGCTGTGGCAATTCCCTTGACTCTCTACTGTGTTTTTAGGGAGAGAAAGAGATGGAATTGCCCACAGTACAGACAATTGTTATAATTAGAGGAAATCACAAGGTTCTTCTTCAACATTCCAGTCCCATTTCAGCAGGAGCCAGACCAGCCCCAGAGACGATCCCAGGCTGCTGGAACCCACCTCTCTGAGGGCACAGATCCTGCAGCTGCAGGTTCCATTTATAATTAAATGAGGATGTTCCAGCAGACAGCCACAAAAGTGAGTGCTGTGCCAATGCAGCAAGGCCTGGATGCGGAATACTGTGGTGTAGCATAAACTCCTTCTGGGGAGGCTGAATCCTGCCATAAGATCCTTTGGCACCTCAAAGTCACCCCTTCTGGTAGGAATAAGGTGGCAAAGGGAGGGCAGATTCATTCAGTCCTGAGAGATGGTGCAGAGACTGGGATGCATTTCTGTTTCTTTAAATGTGTGGTTTAAGTCAGCGCTTGGCTTTTATTTACATCACTTCAACAGTTATTAAGCTGAAGGATTATTAGTGCAAGGTTCTAGGACCATTCCCATCTCCTCCTTTCCAGAGGCAGGAATTTCATAGAACTTCAGCTGTCCTTTGAGACTCTTAAATAGAACTGGGTTAAAAAGGCACTGAGGACGCGTCTGGGCTTGTCAGCCTTCACCACTTGATGTTGAGGCCGGTGTTTGCCTTCTCCACGGGGTGATACTCCGTGTGCAGCATTCCCACTGCCTTCTCCGAGTCCCTGCCTCCCAGCCAGTGCTCGTAGAGCTCGGCCACAGCCGGGTTGTCCTCCGGGCGCTCAGCCTGCAGGGACTCGTAGAGCCTCTGCACTCGCTGCAGCTCGTCCTTGGGCTCCCCCTGCAGCCGGATCTGCCCTCCGCCGTTCAAACAACCTGCGGCGGGAGAGCAACTTCAGCTGCGCCAGGGAAACAGCAACAACCCCTCCCGCTCACTTGGTCTGCACCTGCAAACAGCGTCCCAGAGAGCTGCAAACGCCATTAGGAGGCAGCTTCCCTCCCAGTTATCTCCCAGCAGCAGGGCCACACGGGAGGGAGAGCCTGCCTGTGCCTGCAGCCAGCTGGGAACCTGCCAGGGCCTGCAGCCCTTATCTCCTGCCTCCAGAAAAGGGTCAGAGCACAGCCCAGGTGAATCCAGCCTTGGAGCCACAACTGAGGGTAAGGGAAACGTGCCTGGGATGTGTTCTGGGAGCTGAGCTAGGAGTGTGAGGCTGCCCAGAGCAGGGTCAGGTGCTGGAGCTGCACAGACTCCCAGGGGCTCTGAGTGCCAAGAGTGGCCCCTCAGCATCACCTCAGGCTGGGACCAAGCTGGCCCTGCTCCCTGCTGGCAGACTCCAAGAGAGCCAGGAGGGAGGAAAAGGAAGCAAAGTGAAAAATGAAATAAAATAGGGAGGAAGAGACTTTCTCCACCAGCCACAACAACGTTTTCTAAAAGTATAATGGTCAGTTTTGTGCAATTTTAGGGGAAAAATCCCCTCGGGTACCAAAATGCTCAGGGAACCAGGAGACCCTCCTCAAAAGCACTAATTAGGCAAATTTTGTGCAATGGAATTTAACAGGAATTACTCGAATCCTGAGGCATTACTGGTTCAGAGGCAGGAAGATCCCCAGACAACTGAAACTGTGCTGCTGTGACTGTCCCACCTCCAGAGGTCGTGACAATGCTCAGGATGTGGGAAATTGCCTGTTTTTCTTGTATTTCAGCCTGATTGCATGGAGCTCCTCCCAGCCATGGATGTGGGGCAGGGAAGGCCCTGAGCAGCCCCACCTGAGGGACAGGCCATGACCTCCACGTAGTGATAGGGTGACTTCCCCCGTTTCAGCTTCTGCACCAGGTTCTGGATGTTCCGAAATCCGTAAGCCAGAGCAAACTGGAGCAGCACCTCCCCATCCCTCTCCAGAGTCACCTCCTGGAAGTCCTTGTTTCTGAGGAACAAGAGCAGGGGAAACATCTTACCTAAATGAACTTCTATTTTAAACTTCAAAGGGCCCTGAGCTAAACGCAAGTTCTTTGTGAATCTTATTTAAGAAGCCACTGAGGGAGTTTTTAGCTTGTAGTGGGTCATAAAACCAGGGAGCAAACCATGACTGAAGGATTTCAGACTCTAAAGGTTAGTGGGAATACCTACTCCTGATAAAAAAAGGTAAGTAATTTGATTTTTATCAAGTATTTCATGTTTTTCCTACTTCCTGGACTAAGGAACCTTAAACATAAATGTTGCTTATGAGGGATATAATTAATTACAAATGATACATTAAGTTTTAACTGGGAAGGGAGAGGGACCCTCAGGTAAATGAGCCTCAGTGCCCAAACTCACGGGCCTTGGTTTCTGTCTCACCATAGCTTAAACAAAGCCCCCAAACCCTCACACGAGGCATTTTCTGTGGTCAGTAATTAGTGATAAATCTACTTTAGTGATCTGATCAGGGGTGAGGAAGCCCAGATCCATGTGAACTCTGCCTTCTAAATTACTCTAAAAACTGTCTGCAACTGGACACTGGGGAAATCCACCAGGCCAAAATAAAGTGTGTGGGTGGTGAAGGGCCTGGGGATCTCCAGGGGAAAGGCAGCCCAGAGCTGATTTATTGCTCACAACTGGGGGGGTGAGGAGCCAATTCTCAAGCCTGGAAGTAAAATATTTAACATTGCAAAGAAAATTTCAGCCCCTCAGCAAGAAAACAGCATGGACAGAATTCCAAATCCCAGTGCTTTCTGTAGGATTTTCAGCTTCTTACTTTAAAGTCTTGTACTCAATGGTATCCACTTGAATTCCAAAGAGCTCCTTGGCCGCGTGTGTGTAGATGTGCTCCAGGTACCCCCCTGAGCCTCCTCCAGAGTGGCTGCTGAGCTGCTCTGCTGCAGCACTGCTGAGCCTGGCAAGGGGAGAGAGCAGCAGCCTTGGGCATCTCTGCTAGAACAACCAGCCAGCACAAACACAAAGGGCCAGGGGACTCAAGAACAACAGGAGAAGCCACAAACCAGCACTCTGAGCTCCAGCTTTTGCCTTTCCCTGGGAACCAAGTGTTTATAGCTCCTGGGACAGTGAGGTCTAACCCTGTGCTGCTCAGGGGAACCATGTGCCACAGGTTGTGGCTACCCCTGGATCCCTGGAAGTGCCCAAGGCCAGCTTGGACAGGGCTTGGAGCAACCTGGGCTGGTGGAAGGTGTCCCTGCCCATGGCAGGGGGTGGCACTGGATGGGCTTTGAGGTCCCTTCCTACCCAACCCATTCCAGGGTCCTACCAATGCCAGGACTTTTGCTCCCTCCGTGGCTGTTTCAGCAGGATCCTGCTTCAAGGTCAACACGTTTTTGGTGTTGACCAACTCTGTTGCCATCAGTTCTGTTACTCCAGCTCTGCACAACCAATTCCATCTCCCTGCCATGCCAGGGCACCACCAGCTCTGCAGAGCATGGCCCTGTTCCTTGGGACCAGCTGCACAGATGGGAGCACAACAATGGCCTTTGTTAGGAATAAGGAATGAGGGATGTCTCTGAAGCCCTGATCAGGCAGTGACTCTTGGATTCTCCCACTAACAGCTGCACAGGGGAAAACGCTTGAACTGAGGCCAAAGTTCCAAGTGCGATGGAAGCTGCTGCCTCTGGCAGATAAACTCTCTGCAGTGGAAGAGCTGCTGAAGCCCCACTGGAGGTTGCAGAGCCTATTTTTAATCTGGGTTGTTTACAGGAACTGAGCCCCATTCCCAGCCCTCGGTGTGTCTGCCCTCACGTACAGCCCCTCTGCTCAAACGAGCTGCCAGGAAGCTCCGGCGCTGGCCCCGAGCAAACGGTTATCCCAGCAGAACTCCAGGGATTTCTGGCACTCAGTCCCATCCCTGCTGCCAAATGGAATCATCTTAATGGGCTTTTCCACGTGCTGGGGGATAAAGCAGAACAACAGGCCTCAGGCTGCCTGTGGGCAGGCTCCAAGTCCCAAGGAATACGTGCTGTTTGGAGCCAGTCAATCCCCGAGGATGTGGGACCAGAGGAGGCTGCAGAGGCACTTGCTCACGGCCAGCACGAGGCCTGGTGCTCACAATGTTCTCCCCAGCAGCTGCCCAGAGATCCTTATCAGGTAATGAGATGTTCAGTTCCCTGTTATAACTGACACTTCCAGATTGTCATTCCCTAAGGGAAGGCAAACACCTCAGGATCATTTTTTCCCCTTGGTTTTCTGTTGGTGGTGTAACCACAAAGCAGGTGGGACTCCAGGGTGGGTGACAGGGGCAGGGTTTGAAGGTGTGCTCTTGGCACTCAGGGCACCTTCCAGTGCCTCAAGGTGGGGAGGGACCCTCATCAGGAACTGGAGTGACAGGACAGGGGGAATGGCTGCCACCTCCAGAGGGCAGGGTTAGATGGGATATTGGGAAGGAATCCTTCCCTGGGAGGGTGGGCAGGCCCTGGCAGAGGTGCCCAGAGAAGCTGTGGCTGCCCCAGCCCTGGAAGTGTCCAAGGCCAGGTTGGACGGGGCTTGGAGCAACCTGGGATGGTGGAAGGTGTCCCTGTCCATGGCATGGGGTAGGACTGGGTGGGCTTTAAGGTTCCTGCCAACCCAACCCCTTCCAGGATCCTCTGATTCTACAGTTAATCACCTTCAGTAATTCTGAAAGCTGCTGCACGTGTCATTTTCTGTTCATTATTGTGCAGAGGGCTGTGGACACTGACATTTCTTGCCCAGTAAAGTGTCATTTCAGTGTTTCCAGTCACTCAGATCTGTGCAGTTGTCACTTGACCAGATGTTACTTTTCAGTTGAAACAACTCCAGTCTCATCTGGTTTGCACATGTTTTCTGTCTCATTTTTCACAAATAGTCTTCTAGAGAGGAGCTGTGGGCCCTAAATATTTCTTCTTTATGCTTTAATTCTGGAATCCCCACAGTAGCTCTGATAATGAGGAGCAAAGTGCAGAACCAGCTTTGTTTCACTGTCGCTAGGCCAGATCCTTTCACTTTTCAAAGCTTGCAGGGAGGTTTTTGTGGCATTGCACCAGCAACCTGTGAGCAACAGGAACTGGAGTAAATGACTGTCTAGTGGGAATTCACCCTATTCTGTACCTTATTTTAACTCCCAATTGTGCTGGTTCATGTGACACAGGAAAACAAACCAAATGCAAAGACATTGTGTAGAACAGGAGGGGAAAGGGGAATTCAGTGAAGAAATCTTAAAACACTGGATGAAAGAGAAAAGGGCTGAGAGGAGATTTTGTTCTTACATGGTATCCAGGGGAGCAGGATCTACATCTGAGAGAGTCACTCCTTCTTGTTCCAGCAGATTTAGCACTTCTCCTAAAACAGAACCAGCCAGCAAGAGTCCTTATTTTGGGGCTCAAGGAAAACAAACAGGTCAGTACCTAAGGCTGCACCTGCATTTTCAGCAGGGCACCATTTGCATTGTTAAAGTGTAAATATACATCAATATTTATCCGCTCCAGCCTCTGGCAGAGCCAAAGGGGCAGTAAAGCTGGGAAACACTTGGCTCTGAGGCTTCCAGAAGGAGCTGGCTCCCTGTGGCTCCCTTACCTGTGGTGATCACACAGTCCACATCCCGGGTTTGGAACTGCTGGTTGAAGAAGTCTGGCCTGGAGGCCTCGAGCTTTTTGTCATAGCAGGGCATCACTGTGACGTGGTAGATCTGGGCAGGGCTCAGGTGCTGGAAGAGAGACAAAGCTGGGCAGGTGGATCAGCCAAGGTCCCACCTCTCCTGAGGGAGATGTTTTCCAGGTAAAATGAGAATGGTGAAATTAGTGCCACCATGCCCCTGGAAACAACCCTCACTCTTACTGAATACTCATATATGTATATTTATACATACATTAAATTATTGCTGTCCCAGAAGTCAGTTTCTAACAAGTGTTAGCAGTACAGTCTTTTACAGGTTTCCAAGAATCCCAGAATGGTTTGGGTTGGAAGGGACCTTAAAGCCCATCCAGTCCCACCCAGTCCCACCCTCTGCCATGGGCAGGGACACCATCCACTAGCCCAGGTTGCTTCAAGCCACATCCAACCTGGCCTTGAACACTTCCAGGGATGGGGCAGCCACAGTTTCTCTGGGCACCCTGTGCCAGGGCCTGCCCACCCTCCCAGGGAAGGATTTCTCCCCCCTATGCCATCTAACCCTGCTCTCTGGCAGTGGCAGCCATTCCCCCTTGGCCTGTTCCTCTAGGCCCTTGTAAACAGTCTGTGTCCATCTTTCCTGTCAGCTCCCTTCAGGCACTGGAAGTTTCCCCCATCCCAGTGCAGATGATCCAAAGCCAGGCTAATTAAGCACTTAGGGAATATGTTTCCTCCATGCTCTTAAAACTCAGCCCCTGATCAGCAACCAGAACATGATCTGGAGTCAGACAAAAACCTCAGGATCATCCAAGAAATAAACACAGGCTGAGGAAACAAGTCATTGACTCCAGGCCATTGTTTCAGTCCCTTGTGCCAAATATTCTCAGTAGCTGCCAATTTTTGTAACAAATATGCAATGTCAGCACCTCCTTAATGCAAGTGTTAAACCACTGCTTGTTAGAGGACAATTAATCACAGAATCAGAAGTGGTGCTTAAGTTCCTTCCAGGACAAATCTGGGCTATTTGTATAATCCAGCCTGTGAATATCAAATTCACATCTGGAACGATTCCAGAGGTTACAGACTGAGGACAGAACTGAGTCCAACTGCAACAGAACATCAAGCTGGGAATGAGGGAGTTGTTTTCAGACAAGACATGATCTGCACGTAAGCACTGACTGAGGCCTTGGCTCAGGGTGATTTATTTGAAGTTTTTCCCCAGCATGAAAATACCAGACACAGTATATTTGTGCTCCCACCTTGTCTGATAAGTTTCTCCAGCCTTCCCACGTAACACAGAGGTTTTAATTAGCCCCTGCAGCACGTGCTTAGTGTTATGCCCTAGTTACTAACTTCTCATTACAGAAAACAGAGGTGAGGAAGATTCTGGCTTTGTTGCCTTCTGCAAGGTAATTTTTACCTTAAACATGGATAACATGTAGGAAAATAAAAATTAATCAACCTAAGATTTTCAATTTGAGCAGTTTCCATTAGTAACAGCCTTTTTTAGAGCTTTACCTGCTGTTCTGCAAAATAGCCCTTGACCAAGGAGCCCATGACCTGCTGGGGAGACTTGGTGGTGCTGATGTAGGGGATGATGAAGCTGCCATGGGTTTTCTCTGCGTAGCAGATCCAGCCTGCAGAGAAAGGAGTTAGCAAATGAAATTAAACAATAACAAACAGGCCTTTAGCTTGCCCATTCTCCCCTCAACCCCAGGCTTAGTACCCATTAACAATCATTTTGAGCCTCACAAGAGCACAAAAAGCACAGGCAGTGTAACTCAAGGTTCACTGCTGAGATCCTTAGGCAGGTCTGTCACCACTGCTGGTGACACCAGGATCTCTGTGCTGTGAGGAGGACAATCCTCCAGGCAAAAGTACCCATTTAAACCTTTCTGGCCAGCTTTCTGACTCTTAGTTCCAGCTCTCCTCTCCTGCCTACCTGGGCAGGCAGAAGCCAGCATGGGCAGAGCCTTCCTGTCCTTGCCGTGCCTGCGGAAGCGCCTCACAAACTCCCGCTGACTCTCCAGCAGGCTGAAGTTTCTCGAGAAGGTTGTGTCAAACACGAAGTGCACACCTAGGCAGGACAGCATCTGTGTTAACATTCACAAGAGAGATACAGCAAAGGCAGCAGAAGGACTCCAGTCAAACCAGACTTCAACTAATTTACAGGCACCAACCCCTGCAGTTGTGAGAGGAACCTTTTCCCCAACAGAGCAGCATGGGGAGAGGGGCAAAAGTGAGCGGAGAGCTGCAAATCTAAAATGGAAAATTCCTTAAGATGGTCCTTTACAGGTGTCATAGAATCATGGGATAGTTTGGGTTGAAGGGACCTCAAAGCCCATCCAGTGCCACCCCTGCCATGAGCAGGGACACCTTCCACTAGCCCAGGTTGCTCCAAGCTCCGTCCAACCTGGCCTTGGACACTTGCAGGGCTGGGGCAGCCACAGCTTCTCTGGGCACCCTGTGCCAGGGCCTCAACACCCTCCCAGGGAAGGATTCCTTCCTAATATCCCATCTAACTCTGTGCTCTGGCAGTTTAAATCCACTCCCCCTTGTCCTGTCACTATCTGTCCCTATAAAAAGTCCCTCTCCCTCCTTTTTAAAGCCTTCCTTCCCCCACAATTTGGAGTCCATGTGGAGGTTAAATCATCTCAACTTTGTGCTCTCCTGTTTCACACCCACCCCACGGCCCCTCTGGGGTGACAGAACAATCCCACACTTGCCTAAACTCTTCAAGAATGTTGTCAACTTCTTGGCTGTTTCCACAACACCCATTTTACACCTGGCAGCCAGAGAAGCTCTGGATTGAGGGGAAACAGAGACCACCACCAATTTCTGTTCACTGGGAGCAGCTGCCTTGGAGAAAAACAAACCAACCCACTGTCAGACAACGTTAACGTGGCACAGGCACAATTGCAGCACTGGAGCATCACAAAGTATCTCTCACATTAATTCTTCAGTCAGTAACTCACATGAAGCCCTTCCAAACATTTTAAAAATGGGACACCCCCCCCAGGAGTGCAGTAAACCCCCCCCAGGGGGGTGAAGCTCCATTTGTCCCTGTGGTGTCCCCCTGTGTGTGCAGGTGCCCCGTGCCCACCTTGTTGGCAGCCAGCACCCTGCAGAGCTCCTGGTGGCTCTGCTGGCTGATGAGGACACTCTCTGCAGAGGTGATGCAGCCACTGCAGGCCAGGCAGTCATTCAGGGTGATCTTGGCCTTCTCCAGCCTTTGTGCTCCTCCATCCTGCAGGCAAAGGTCACACTGGGCTCAGCTCAGCACTCAGGAGCTGCTTGCCCAACTTACTACAAACAGCAACAGAGACCTGGCTCTTTTCATGCTCTTGGTTTATCATTACAAAAAGCAGAGTTATTGTTAGTAAGATGAGGAGGAAGACACCTGAATTTGCTGGTTTTAATAGGATTATTTAATGGAAAAATCCTGAGGAATTTCCTCCCCGACAGTGTGTGGCTTGTCATATATTTTTCATCATATCTGACCTGAATTAGTTGGTTTTCCCATGAGATTCTCCTCTAATTATCCCTCCTCAATAAAGTCAGGAACAGACAGAGCAATTAGGTGCTATTAAAGTTTAAAATAAGAAACCAGACCCCTTTGCTGTATCCTCCTTTTTTTAAGGGAAAAGGTCACACTCTGCCTAAAGTACCATTCCCAGATGAATTCCCAGCTTGGTTAACTAAGGAATGCCAAAATTTTCTGTGAAAACAGGGAAGTTGTTCTGCAAAAGTCAGCAGGAATTTTGGAAGCAGACTTATGAATTCAGTAGGATATTTGAGAAATAATTTGAAATAATAATAAAAAAAGTATTTGAAATATCATCAAAAAGCCAGAGTAAGATTTATTAAAAGCATCCAACTGAATCTCATTATGAATGAGCACAAATAACCTGGAATTGCTGGTCCTTAAGGATTGATGGCAAAATAAACTTCTCATCTTATCTGCTCTAACACTGAAAATCAGCACTGATTAATGGCAGTGTTTCAGAGCACAAAACTGGCACAAAATTGGAATTACTGCTTATAAGATAAAATCACTGCTTATAAATTAACTTCTAAATTAAAACGTTTATAAATTACAATTTAATGCATTCTCACCTTATCCGCTTTTATACTGGAAATCGGCACTGATTAATGGCAATATTTGAGAGCATAAAACTGACACAAGACTGGAATTACCGCTTAGAAATTAAAAAGACCTTGGAAAAAAACCCCAACACTGCTGCCAGCAGCAACAGCACCTTTGCCCTTGGCTCTCTTGGAGGCATTAAATGGACACAGAGGACTCAGACAGTTCAAATGCCCTCCTGTTTCCCCGGAATGCCACACAAGGACCAGCCCCACCTACCTCATCGATCTGGAAGTAGCTCCCATCAGCTTCAATCCTGATCTTTGCTGCTGCTTTCCCAGCCTGTTTCTCCACTTTCACAGGTTTGACACATTCCTGGAAGAGCCAAAAAGCCCCGAAGTGAGGAGATGAGCAAGGAGAAGAGAGATTTAATAGAAACAGAATGATCAGACCCCAGTTCTGGAGAGACTTTGATCCCTCCCCCTTAAAATATGCTGCCTTTTCTTACAGCGCTGTAAGCAAACTGCCCAAGCAAAGGCTCCTCACCCCTTTTTTACAGAAGGAACACTTTTCCAGCATCATCCCAAAAGCAGAGGATGCCTTTCCTGTTCCTTCTGAAGGTCTCAGCCCTGTCTCGGAGCTTTGACAGCGCAGAGCCTGGCCAGACCCTCCTCCTCCCCACCTCCAGCCCACCTCTCCTTTTGCAGCTGGGGAGGAGTGGTCACTGCCCGGGTCCCGCTGCCAGGAGAGCTGCATTCCATGGCACAGGGGCCCTGAGGACCGCCCGGGCTGCTCCCCGTTCTCGGGGCTGCTCCGGGATGGAGCCCGGGGGGTTTGAGTTTGAGCAGCTTCATTGTTCAGGCACTGCCCGGCTCCCTCTCCCGCTGTTCCAGCTCCTCAGCCTCTCACACCCTGCTCCTCCAACACCTGCACGGCCCCCAAATTAATCCACCCTTCCTGCATTCTGCAGGACTCGGAGCCCGCCAGGAACGAGCCATCACAACTCCTCAGTCCTATAGCGATCGCTCCTTGAAACACCAAAGAATTCCCTCGGAAACCCAAGCACTACGGGGAGAAGGCAGAGTTTGCTGTTCCCCATCCCCCTGATCCCCTTGCAGGGTGGTTTTCCCGCTGTACTTGTCAGCAAATGCATCCCGGATTAATGCTTTGCCCTCCAGGCTCAACATTTTGCCCTCCAGGCTCAGTATTTTGTCCTCCAGGCTCAGCATTTTGCCCTCCAGGCTCAGCATTTCCCACGTTTCCAGCGCTCGAAGCCTCTGGGAGAAGCCGAGCCGCTGCTCCCGCTGGCAGAGCATCCCTGCGGGCCCCTTGTACGCCAGGAGCCTCCTGGAGGCCAAGGATTTCATGGGGAAGGCCCCACATTAACACTCCCTGGGCCGAGCTGGGCTGGGTTGGGGGATCCCCGCCTGTCCGGGCTGTTCCGCGGCCCGGGGAGGGAAGGGCCGGCCGGGAATGCTCGTGTTCCCCTTTTCCCCGCTCCCAGAGCAGCACGAGGGTGTCTGAGGGGGGCGGGCAGGTCCCTGTGCAGGTGCCAGGGCAGGGGGTGGCTGTCACCCCCTCACCCCCCTCATACCCCCTCACACCCCTCATATCCCCTCACACCCCCCCACACACCCTCACACCTCCTCACACCCCCCTCTCACATCTCTCACATCCCTCACACCCCCTCATACCCCCTCACATTCCCCTCACACTCCCTCACAACCTCACACCCCCCTCATACCCCCTCACATTCCCTTCACACTCCCTCACCCCGCCTCTCACACCCCTCACACTCCCTCAGGGCCGCCTTCGCCTCCCCCCCGCAGGACCCGGCGCAGGGCCCCGCTGCCGCCGGCCCCGATAACCCCCGACAGCCCCTCGTGCAGCCCCCCGGCCCGGCCCGACCTGCGAGGGGGCGATGAAATCGTCGAGCTCGGTAAGCTGCAGCACCCCGCTGAACCGCGCCGCCATGGCGGCCACACCGCCGCAAAGCGCCGTCGCGAAGCGGCGCCGCACCGTCGCAAAGCGGCGCCACACCGCCGCAAAGCGCGACTCTTTCCGTCGTTAGGGCGGGAGTGCTGCGCTGCCGCAAAGTGCCGCGCCGCACTGCCGTGAAAGTGCGCGGTGCTGCCGTAAAAAAATGCCACGCTGCCGCAAAGCACGTGGGGGGTTGTGAGTTTGTTTAAGAATTAATTCAATTCGTGCGGTTTCAGCAGGAAAAGCGGGGCTGGCAGGGCGGCCACGGAACACGGACAGACTGGGACTGGTAGCACAGAACCGGCACTGGGCTGTTTGCAGGAGAGACCCCCGAACAGCGGGGCGTGGAGCTGGGAGGGACCAGGGCAGGGATAACAGGAGACTGGGATCTACTGGGATGGAACCAGTCAGGGATAACCACGGACTGGGATTTACTGGGATGGAACCAGCCAGGGATAACCACGGACTGGGATTTACTGGGATGGAACCAGCCAGGGATAACAAGGGACTGGGATTTACTGGGATGGAACCACGAACTGGGATTTACTGGGATGGAACCAGCCAGGGATAACCATGTGCTGGGATTTACTGGGATGGAACCAGCCAGGGATAACCATGAGCTGGGATTTACTGGGATGGAACCAGTCAAGGATAACCACGGGCTGGGATTTACTGGGGTGGAACCATGAGCTGGGATTTACTGGGATGGAACCAGCCAGGGATAACCACGGACTGGGATTTACTGGGATGGAACCATGGCCTGGGATTTACTGGGATGGAACCAGCCAGGGATAACCAGGGACTGGGATCTACTGGGATCCAACCAGCATTGCCTCTGTTGGTTTGGTTTCCATCTCTGGTTTCTGCCCTGTGGGCTGTAAATCCTGCCCAGTTCTCAGCAATGTTTCTCTCCCCCAGGCTCTGCTCACTGGAGCACATCAAGGCTGGTTTAGCAAAGCCTCCAGTTTCAGTGATTCTCCTGAGCTGTTTGTGAAAAGCCTTACCACGTGCTACAATTACACTGGTTATGGTTAATTAAAACAGTTAATTAGGAAATCTCTATCATTTCCATGGCACAGCAGCTCACACCAGTCACCCCATTCCTGCCTTTTTAATCCTGTGAGATTAAATCCACGGTGCAGCCACAATGGATGGCTGAGGGGCCACTGAAGTGACAATCTGGTTGTCCCTGAGCAGCCTTTCGAGGCTGGGCTGGGTTTCCAGGAGCATTTGTCAGCTCTGAGCCTCTTCCTGCTGGAAACTGGTCTCCCAGTAACGTGGGTGACCTCAAAACTGGTCATGCTTCTCCTCCTGGCTGCTGCTGTGGCTGGAGCGTGTCCAGGAGGCCTCAGCCCTGCCCTGCTGGGTGGCCAAAGGGGCTGGGCTGGGCAGGACTGAGCCCAGTCCTGCTCCTGGAGGACCTGCTTGGTCACCAGCCCTCGGGGAGAGAGGAACATCACACGTCAGAGAATCACCTCTCCTTTTTCAGCTTGTTTGCTTTTCTGGTTCACGACATGCTTGGAGTGTTACATGGAGGTGGTTTTTGACTTTGTGCAATGCAAAGGTTACAGAGGAGGGGGGCAGGGGGTAGAAACCAAGCAAAAGCTCTTGTGTAAACCTGCACTGTGGTGGTGGGGTTTTCCTTCCAGCTGTAAACTGATATTTGATGCTGTTTGGCCTCTTTATCTTGTCTCCATTGTCTCTGGGACACTTCCTTTAGCAGGGGGCAGGAACAGCCGTGGGAGTGCTGTGTGGCCAGAGCTGGGTTTGCCCTGGGCTTCCTCCAAGAGGGATAAACCAGGGCTGGGGGTTCGTGCTGAGGTGAGCGAGGCTTTGGTGGGTTTGGTGGCAGGAGGGTCTCACAGACCCTTGGCTTTCCTCTCTCCTCCTTTGCAACTGAGAAAGAGCCTCTAGTGAGGGCTTGTTGGCACAGGCAAGTGAGGATGGAATCACAGAATCATTAAGGTCCAAAAACACCTCTGAGAGTCCAACCATTCCCCAGCACTACCAAGGGCACCACTAACCCATGTCCCCGAGTGTCACAGCCACATGGCTTTTAAATCCCTCCAGGGATGGGGGACTCCACCACTGCTCTGGGCAGCTGTGCCAGGGCTGGGCAACCCTTTCTGTGTTAAAATTTTTATTAATATCCAACCTAAACCTCCCCTGGTGCACTGTGAGGCTGTTTCCTCTTGTGCTGTCCCTCATTCCCTGGGCCAGAGGGTCCTGCATGAACTGTCAGACACAAACCCATGCCAGGCTCTGGGGACCCCCCTGGCATTTGGAGGTGTGGGCTCAGGAACACCTTGAAGCCAAGGCTGTTTCTTTTCCCAGATTCCCTGCTTGTAACTGAACCCTTGGGCAAACAGGGTGAGACAAGCTGCTTATTGAATCAAATATTGTTTTGTTTATAAACTCTCTCCTGGTGACATTTACCAGGCAGGTATGCAATGCCACAGTCAGAGCTGCTCCGAGCTGGCACCTTGCACATATTTTCACAGATCTGTGCCAAGATAAGGATGGGTGGGTTTGCAGGGAAAGGTGACAGCTGGAAACATCCCAATTCCCCATTCCTGGCAAAGCTCCTCCCCCCAGCACTGCCCACAGCAGGGTGTTCAACCCCAGTGATGGGTTACCTGCAGCATGAGGCTTCCCAAAAAGGCATCTCCTGCCCTAAGCCAGAGTCTTTGAGGCTGCCAGCACAGAGTGTTGCCCCAGGCAGTGGTGTTTGGACTGATCCACCCTTAAGCTGGTGATGAGCACCTGGAGAGCCCTCTGCCTTTGTCCCCTGGGATTCTGCAGGTGCTGACAGGGGGTTTGATCCAGAGCAGCAGGATCTGCTCTGCTGCCACCACAAGGCAGTGCTAGCCGGGTCACTGCCACTCACATCAGTTCTCCCGTGGGCAAGTTTTTGCAGAGTTTCCTTGTTTGCATTTTTTGAGAGATAAGGAGAGAAATTTCTCACAGACTTTCAGCTACTGGGGACTCTTCCTTGGTGTGCCAAGTCCCATTAAACCTGAGAGCTGTACAGGCAGGAGAAAAGAAGAGCTGAGTGCAAGTGGTGGCCTATGATAACAAGCTCATTGTTGTGGGCCTGGAGCTGTTTATACCTCACACCATCACTTGTGTCCCTTCATCCCTTCTGTCAGCCCTGGGCCCTCCCAGGCTCAGCTCACCTGCCTGGGGCACCAACCCTGGCCCTGCCACCAAAGGCAAGAGCTTTGCTCTAGGCTGAGACTTGACCTTCATGTCCCTTTTTCCTTCTGGTTCTCCCTCCAGTCTGCTTTGGAGAACCTTCTCAAAGCTGCTGTTGTGCCAGTGACCCCCTGGCCCCTGGTCCAAGGGGTTGGACAGAGCAGCTCGGTCATGCTGTGCTTCTCCTGGACTCTCCAGTGTTGTCCACTGTGGGCATTTTGGGGTGTCTACATGGGAGATTCACTCTGGGATGCACTCACACCTAATGAAGGGATTAATGGGGTGGACATGAACAAGAATTAATATTAGCCCTGTATGTCTCCAAGTCCTCCCTTTACACCTGGGCTGTGTTGTCCCAGCAGGGCCCTGACAAGTTCCTTCTTCAAGAGACAATTAACAATGAAACAGAAAAATAATTTTGAGGTTTTGGAAGACAGGTTGTGCTTTCAGGAGCCTCCTTTGCCTCTCTGTTCCTTTAGGGCAGTTGGATTTTCTGTTTGCTTTGAGCCCTCATTATGACTTGGTATCATTTCCACAGCACTTGCAATGTTTGAATCTTTTATCAGCCCCTTTTGGCTTTTATTCATCATTCCTGACTTTGTGTTCTGTTCTTCCTGTTCTTAAACCTCTCTGAATTCTGGGTCATGTTTAAGGTTATTGAAAGGAGAGCACTGGGCCCTGTAAGGTTACAGAGGAGCTGGCTGTGGTCTGAGTGGTTTTAGGAAATCCTGAGCCTTCCAGGACATGAGGCTGCTCTCCTGAGCCAGGGGAGAGCACAAAGCCCCTTTGTCCTGGGCGAATACCACAGGGCAGAGCTCAGCCTGGCCCAGCAGGGCGTGTGCCCTGCCTGGTGGAGATGGGATTGAGGAGCATTTGTTTCCTCTTGTCACACCTGGCTTAGCAGGCAGGAACAATAATTGCACAGTTCAGTGTGACTGGAGAACACTTGAGCCACGCTTGGTGCAGCACATGCCCAGCCAGGCTGGGTGGGAAGGCTCTGACTCACTTTGCCATGGGACAAACCACGTCTCAGGGCCATCCCCACCTTCCCACCCCACCCGGGGGGATGTTGGTGATCCTGGTGCAGGGTTGGGCTTTGCTTTAGGGACAAAGGAGGTTGCAGAGGGAGGGGAGGCAGAGAGAGCTCTCCTGTGTGATTGTGTTGAGCTAAAGGTGACTGTCACTACAGGTAAGCTCCAAAATCCCCCACACAGACCATTGAGGGCAGCCTGGACACCTCTGCTAGCTCTGTGCTGCTTGGACAGGGACAGATCTCTGGTTGTTTCCCACCAAGAGCAGGTTTTACCAACACTGCTGCTCTGTGTTCCCATTTTCCTGCAGCTGAGAAAACAGATCCAGGATCTGAAGGTGCCTGCAGGGAAGCTGGAGAGGGACTCTTCAAAAGGAACTGTAGTTACAGGACAGGGGGGAATGGGTACAAACTGAAAGATGGGAAATTTAGGTTGGATATTCAGAAGGAATTCTCCCCTGGGAGGATGGGCAGGCCCTGGCACAGGTTGCCCAGAGAAGCTGTGGCTGCCCCATCCCTGGAAGTTTGGTGTTTGATCCACCTCCCAGCTCCAGGACACCTCATTTGGGTATCCTGGAGAAGAGGCTTCTTGCCTTCACCTTGGAGCTTGGGGATTGGAGTGATTACAGAATGGTTGGTGTTTATGAGGGTTTGGGTGGCTTAGATGGGTGTTGGTGGAAGTCACTTTCACACTGGGCATCCTGAGTCAGACAAACTGCTTTTGTGGCTTGGTGCTGGTTCCAAAGGAGCTGATAAACACCTGCAGAGAAGAGGGAGTGTGGAGGGAGCCGGGGTTTGGGTGGTGATGGTGAGTCAACACTGGCACAAACATGAGCTATGGGTGGGCACGATGGGGCAAGCCTGAGCCCGGCGCAGAACTGGTCTTGCCAAGCATCAATGAAGTGACCAAACACAGATTTTTCAAATGTGAAATGTTAAATTACCCCACTGTGTCCAGAGAAATTGAGTTGCTTTGGGTTTCTTAGTGACTTGAGGGATCCGATCCAAAAGTCAGGGAAAAGAAGCCTGAAATGGGTGGAATACAATTTAGTATGATTTAATATCCATCCCTCATTAGGCTCTGCAGCAGCTCTCACGTTACTCCTGCAGACTGTGTGCCAAGTCTGCCTTGCTGAGGGGTTTGTGGGCTGACAGCTTGGGGGCAGCAGGGGCTGGGTCCCAGTCAGGAGATCCCCCTCCCACCTCAGTGGTGGTGCCCAGGTGTGGGAGATACTGGGGAACACCCCCAGCTGGGACTGGGAGGAGGGAACAGGGCACAGCTCCTGCATAAAGACCCTGCAGACTGAGGGTGAGGAGGGTGGTCCTGCAGGAGCTCTGTCCTGGGGGGCACAGCTTTGGTTTTGTTGCCTCCTGTAAATGCCAAACACGTCCCAGGCAGGGAGGGAATTTGGCTCTTCAGGGCTCTCCTCCTGCCTCTGTTTCCTCCTGTTTCCCAGCAGTGACAGGTGTTAACAAACAGCACAGTGACTTGTCCTCCCAAGCACTGGCGTTCTCAAGGAGGGAGAGGTGTGTCCAGGGCTCCAGCTCCATCCTGCAGTGGGAGATGCAGGCTTGAGGAGCAGAGACACGCCCCAGTTTGCTCAGTGAAAAGGAGCCCCCTATGACCATGCCCTGCACTCCAGCACCAGGAGGTGCCAGGTGAGCAGGGCTGGGCCCCCTCTGCCCCCTCTGCCAGAGGAACCTGACCCAGCACATGGGTAACAATGCTGTGGCTTAACTAACTCCAAATTCTCCATGTGCTTTCCCAGGCAGAGCAGACCTCCAGTAGTTTTTTCTTCTGTGCTTTGGGTCTAGGTTCAGACTTTGTGGAGGATGTTGGAGTGCCTAAATTTGCATGAGGCAGTCACCTTTTAACTTTCCTCCTCTGAGTTTGGGTTTGCAATGAATTTGATTTTTTTTATTTTTGGCTGACATAAGGTGATTCTTCACTTGTGGGTGTTCTGAAGACCTTTCCAGAAATGCCTCCTTTGCTCCTGGGGCTGGGATTTCTCCTTCTGCTTGGTAAGTAGGACCATGGAGTTGTGGGTGCTCCAGGAGGGCTTTCCAGGGCAGAGATAATCCTCAAAAGGGAGAATTGTGCTGAAAGACCATTGAACGTTGCTTTGGTAGTTGCTCTAATCCCCAGTTTTTAGTTATCCTTGTTTGTTACTGGATCTGTGGAGTGAAATATTTTAATGTTGGTAAAACGTTAAACACCCCATTCCCAAGGGTGGAAAGACACAATTGGAGTTGATCCTTCTCCTGTGATTTCAGAGCTGTCTGCTCCCTGCTCCTGTTGTTGGAGTATCCACATGTCTCTAGGAAAGCACTTAAGGGATAATCAGAGCTAAATCTGAGTAACTCTCCATTCATGGAATCACAAACCCATGGAATGGTTTGGGTGGAAGGACCTTAAAGCCCATCCAGTCCCCCCTCCTGTCACGGGCAGGGACACCTTCCACCAGCCCAGGTTGCTCCAAGCCCTGTCCACCCTGGCCTTGGACACTTGCAGGGCTGGGGCAGCCACAGCTTCCCTGGGCATGATGGCATTCTGTTAATTGTTAAAAATTCCATAAAATTGCCCCAGCCTGGATACCTGTGCCCTGGCAAACCCAGGAGGGAAAGCAGTGCTGGGAAGGGTGTTGCTGCCATGTGATGGATCTGTATCTCAGGTGGTTCATGCCACGAGCTGAGCCCGTGGCCTTGGCTGGGAGGTTGTGACATGAGGGATTTATTGCCATATAGGAGGAATTTTGTGATATTGGTTGGAATACTGGCTCCCCTCTGCCCTTCCTCCTCCTCCTCCCTGCATGGGTGTTTCTGATGCTCTTTCGGGTCAAGGGATGATTTGCATAATTGCACAATTCGTCAGAGATTTCCAGGTGGGGGCCAAAAGGGTGGATGTTTCCAAGGCCCAGTGCTGAGGTGGGCAGGAAGGGATTATCAGGTGGAAAAAGCCTGGCATTGTGGCAAGCAGGGAAGCCCAGCATCAGGGCCAGGGAAGAGTGGAATGAGAGCTGGAACTGGGATTCCTGGGCTGATCCCTGGCTGTGCTGCACAGGGGATGCTGGGCAGGAGGACTGCCCTCAGAGGGCTGTTTCTGTCCCTCTTTCTGCCTTTGCCTCTTTGGGGACAGAGGTGAATGGCATCCCTCGTGTCACCTAAGAGAAGCCACGCTGGCCTGGGTGGGTAGAGGAGGACCTTGTGCCTGCTCAGCCACGCAGAGGTGACAGTGGGGTTGGGTCTGAGAAATACTGCAGTGAGCTGAGTGATGGTCAGGGCTGGTTAACCTGGCCAGGGGCTTGGCCCTGGGGATGAGCTTTATCCTGGATTTGCTCTAAAATCACTGTATCTTGTCTTCCAGGTTGGCAGGGAGCTGCTGAAGCTTCTGCTGGGACGTACCTGGTAAGGCAGATTTGTGTGGTTAAAACATCAGAGAGTCCCAGAATGGTTTGGGTTGGAAGGACCTTAAAAATCATGTAATTCCAACCACCTCCCACTAGAACCACCATGCTCAAATCATCAGAGCAGTCTGTCCTGTTGGCCCCGACACCCGAGGGATGGGAGAGCTCCCATAATCTGGAATTTTCCAGCTGTTTGGAGTACAGAGCCAGTAAAATATATGATTTTTGCAGATGGCAAGGTGGGAGCTCTGGGTGTGGGCATTTGGGTGTTTTCAGGCCACATCCCAGTCCAAATGGTTGCTTTGGTGTGCAAAGATCATGAGTAGCATGTCCCCACTGGCACTCCATGGTGACACCATCTCCTCTCTCTCCCTTGGTGCAGTGCTCCAGCTCCACTGTTGATGGTGAGTTTCTGTCCAAGTCATCTCCATAAAGAAGCCTCAGACCTGGTTCTGTGTTCCTATTCCCCTCACAATTCCTTTATTTTGTCTCTCTCTTTTTTGGGGTTCAGAATCTGCCCTGTGTGCTTCAGTGGAAAGGTATGTGAGCCACCAGCAAATTGTCCTGGCAGCATTTCCCTTGGGAGTGACTCTGGTTTCCTGGGGAAGCAGGATCCCCCTGGGACCAGGTGTAGGACCCTTCTCCCCCCAAAAGTCCCGGGGTTACTTGTGGGCAGGGAGGGCTCTGGTTGCATTTGTTCAAACAATGAAGGGAAAATACCTTCCTGGGGTTTTGTGTCTGTACAGGACAAAGAAAGGCAGGGCAAGCCCTTGGTGTGTGAGCCAAGAACTTTGGCATTAGTGCTGAGCTTATCTTGGCTCACGGTGGGGCTTAAGGCTCAAACAGCTCTGCTTGAGGCTTAAACTGAACTTGATTTATCCCTGAGGGTCAACAATTCATCTGTACCCTGTCCCTGCTCCCAGGTGGTGCCAGCAGCTCATTCTCAGCCCGTGGTGGTTTGTTTTGCTGTGTTTGCTGAGTGGGGTGGTTGGTGTGGCTGCCTGGCACTGCTCCTGCTCCGGGATGGGAACGCTGGATCCCGCAGGGAGAGCAGGGAACGGCTGTCCCTGCCGAGGGGGGACGGGCAGGGAGCAAACCCAGCTGCTCAGGGGGGTTCAGGTGCCTTTTTCTGGCTCCCTGGACTTGGCAGCTGTGTTTGCAGCTCTGTGGCTGATGGGGTGCCAGTGCCCTGCTGCTTCTGCCCCAGTCCCCCTCCAGTTCTGCCCCAGCTGCTGCAGGTCTGGCACAGCTGGCACGGTGATGTCTTTGTTTTCCCCCTCCCAGTGCCAGCCAGGAGAAGTTTCTGGAAGCAGCCCGTGGCCACATCTCCCCGTGCAGCCTCTCCTTTGGCCAATACGCCTGTGCACAGGTAATGGCAGTGCCCTGCTTCCCATGGTGCTGGGCTTTGTTTTCCTGGGCAATGCTGCCACTTTTAGTTTAAAAACTGTCCCATGGCTGGCTGTGAATGGAGCAGCCAAAGCTTGGGTTTCCCTCCCAAGCTGGAGAGAAGAGCTGGGATCAAACCCAGGGCACTGAGCTGGCTGTGTCACCTGCCAGCTGTGGCTGAACCACCCTGGAGCCCTTGCTGGGCTGGCTCTGGACATGGAGATTCTCTTTTCCAAACATGTCAGATGAGAAAATGGGACAAAAGTTTTCTTAAAATCTGGCATCACAGCATGGAAACAAATCTCTGTATGAGAGTCACCCTGGTCCTCCAGGATAAATCACAGCAAACAGTGGGAAAAGCACAATCACAAGTGGGAAAAGCACAATTAAAAGTGGTTGCAGTGTGGGAAATATAACCTGGAATGTTCCAGGTTTACTTTCTTTTCTGTTTTTGTCTTTAACTCTCAGTTGCTGTGCTGCCAGGAATTGTGATTTGATTGACAATTATTTGTGTTTTTCAGGAAATGTTTCGAGCAAAAAGATGATGTTTCTTCAAATATTTTGGTGGGGGTTTTGGTTGTTTCTTTTCCCACTGTTTGTTTGGCTTTTTTTCCACTGAAAAATGTTTGGGAAGGAGAAAGTTCCCAATGACAGTTTCCACTTTGATGAAATGGCAATATTTGGGGGTTTCTGATGGGAAACCATAAAGCTTTTAAAAGCCACCCTTTGCTCGGGGAAAGCACAGAGTAGGTACCAGAAGGATCCAGCATTTGGAATTCACTGAGCTTAGACTTGCTCTGAGTCAGTGTGAGTTGGACTTTCCTCTGAGTCCTCTGTCAACAGGTTTTATGTTTACAGTGCTGAAACCTGGAGTCATGGAATGGTTTGGGTTGGAGGGACCTCAAAGCCCATCCAGTGCCACCCCCTGCCATGGGCAGGGACACCTTCCACTAGCCCAGGATGCTCCAAGCCCTGTCCAGCCTGGCCTTGGACACTTCCAGGGATGGGGCAGCCACAGCTTCTCTGGGCACCCTGTGCCAGGGCCTGCCCACCCTCCCAGGGGAGGATTCCTTCCCAAAAGCACAGGTGTAGGTGAGCCACCTGAAGGCCATTCCACACATGACCCACTTTTACCGTCTTTATTTCCATTTCCCTTTTGTCTTTCAGAGGGCTTGGCTCCAGGACCTCCAGGATGATTTCCTCATATCCTTATATTCTTGCCTTGCCTCCAAATCTGCCTCTGCTGTGAATCCAGAATACTCCATTCTGTTCTTTTCCAAATATGATGCTGAGAAGCTTTTGGCCTCCCTGACAATGTTCAGCCTGCGGGTGGGTACCACAGATCCAACTGAAAGGCTTTAGTTAAAATGACATCATTTTTTACCTTACCATTACCTTATTTTAAAAGAGCACCGTTTCAACCATCACATTCTGTTCATCACATTCAGATTCACAGGGACTGATGCTCATGGTTGGTTAGAAGTCCACATTCACTGAAATTCCTATGTTTGTTCTGTTCTCCTGCTCTCAGTTTTCCCATGTGCCTCTGTCTCTGGAGTGGAGCCTGATCTTCATTAATGGCCTGTGGGAGAAGATGCTGCAAGTGCCAGACATTGAGACCCCCCCTGTCCTGTCTCAGTGGGTCCATGGGGGACTTCAGCCCTTCCTGGTGGAGCCCAAGGTCTTTGGTTGTCTCCATGCCAAAAATGTGTCCTGTGAGACCTTCCAGCTGCTGTAAGTGCTCATGTCCCTGCTGGCCCCGTGTGACCAGAGCAGTGTCACAGCACTGGGGAAAGCACACTGGGAGCCTTGAGAAATGGTGTGATTGATAAAATCAGTCTTCAATAATGGTGTTTCTGTGAGAATCCAACCCTGACTTCATCAGTGGTTGAGATGTCTGCCTTCCCTGTCCATCTGTAGAGTTGCTGCCCTGGATGGAATATATTCTGAGCTTCCAGAGGAAGAACAGAGGAATCTTTACAGTGGGATCAAATACTATCTCACCCAGGATGGTAAATGACTCGATTTTCACCAAGAAACCATGGAATGCTTTAAGCCATCACTGTGGGCTCTGATATGGGCTGAGCTCTGTTACAGGGCTGAGGCTTCCCAGGGGTTTTGTGAATCTCCAGTAGGAATAGGCTGGGAATATGACAGTGATAAGGGGTTTCAGGAATCATTTCCCTGCCTGAAGGCTTTATTAATCCAGGATTTTTATAAATCAGCACAGTCTGATTTATGTCCTGTGCAAATGGCATTTCCTGCTTTTGCTGGGAAAGGACAGGGCAGGGTTTGGTTCAGAGAGCTGAAGAATTCAGCTCACAAAGGGACCCAGGGAGGACACCCCTGGCTCAGGCAGTAGCTTAACATGCCCCAGTTTAATGTCCTGCAAAAAGCTGCTAGCAAATTGGGAGGGAGGGAGGGAGGAAGAGGCTGGTGATGGAATATTTGGAAGGCTGTGAGAGAATCTGTCCTGTCCAATGGGCTTTTGTGTTCTGAACACCTGGAATGACCAGAGGCACTCGGGGAGCCCTGCTGAGTTCTTGGATGTATTGAAGCCTCTTCTGCAATCAGAAGTCTCCAAAATCCACCTATTTCCTGATTTAGTGTCTGTTTTTCTACCTGTCTGACTGCAGAGTCCAAGCAGAAATGCTACAGTGAAGCCATTCCGGGTCTGAATTCCACAGCTTGGTTTAAAAATTACCTTGGATCCTTTATGGAGGATGCCACTGCTGAAGACCTGCAGCTTTTTGGTGATGAACCAACTGTGAGTGCAGCCTCCTGGCGATGGGGAACCTCCAGAGTGCAAAATATGCCTCAAGGGTCATAATTCTGCCCTGGCCAATATTAGGATCTCAGAATGGTTTGGGTTGGAAGCACCTCAAAGCCCATCCAGTCCCACCCTTTGCCACAGCTAAAGTATCCATTGAAATGATTTTTCTTTTTCTCTTTTCCCCCCCTCAGCTTCAAAAATTCAGCAGGGACCCAGTCAATATAGAGATGGTCAGCAACCTCACCTTGCTGCGGGAGACAGCTCTGTACTACACCTCCCTGCTGACCTCTGCTCCTGGTTTCTCACTCTCAAGGTAGGACACCTGACTGGATCTGAGTCCCTGTGTCGTGGGAAATCAGATCCAGGGCCATCCAACCCTGGTACTGCGACAGGCAAGGTTTTTGGTGGCCCTTCTGTTGGCTGCTTTCACTGACCCTGTGAAGTGTTTCTCTGTTCCTCAAATCGTTCCCTCGCCCTTCGTCATGGGGAGAGCCAGATCCCAAGATCTAAACCTTCGGCAATGATTCCCGTGGGGTGGCTGATGGCCAGCAGTGCCTCTCAGTGGTGCTCTCTGAACAGCAGGAGCATCAGCAGAGCTAAAACGAGTCAGGGGAAATGTGCCCTGCAAAGGAGCATCCTCTGGAAAAGGGGGAAAGGGCTGGCAGAGCCGCTGGCTCTTGGAATCGCAACCTCTCCCCTCCGTGTCCCACCTGCAGCCTCCCAGACAGGTTTGTTTGCTACCTGAGCCCCTCGGCCGTGAGCAACGTGAGCAGGGACGAGGCGCTCAGCTTGGCGCAGAGGGTGGGGAAGAGCTGCCCGTGGATCCCGGCGCACAGAGGGATTCCTGGAGAGAGAGCTCCCTCCTCCCTGCCGCCTCAGCAACTGCAGGTATTCCCTCACCTGCCCAGCCCCGAGGCTTCGTCCTCCTGCACAGCACCCAGAGGGCAGAGCATCCCCCCCCGGCCGCCTCTGCCCCCTCCTCCAGGGCGCTTTGCTTTTACTGTCCTGGGGTTTCACCCCCCGACAATTCTCGGTGGGTGGAGATGCTCCAGCACCAACCTTCAACACACGGGTTTAGGCAGAAATCCAGGGATTTAAGACGTCCAAAGGGCTGTAGGTTCCACTCATGCTGTTCCCCTGGCTCTGTGGGACCTTTGCAGGTCACAGCCTCCCTGGTGAGGAAGCTGGAGGGTTTTTCTCCCGAAATGCTGCGTGCCCTGGGCCAGGCTGCAGTGGGACTGTCGGTGTCCAGCATCCAGAAGAGCATCAGTGAGGAAGACCTTGAAGCAGCTCTTCCTGCTCTGGGGGAAGTTCGTGGCTGGAATGCTGAGCAGTCCAGGGCTATTGTCAACAAACTGCTCCGCTCTGGCTACCAGGTACAAGGGTCAGGTCCACAAATTCAGAAGGAATTCTCCATGGAGAGGGTGGTCAGGTATTGAAGGGGCTGCCCAGGGAGGTTTGGAGTGCCCAGCCCTGGAGGTGCCCAAGGCAGGACTGGCTATGGCACTCAGAGCTCTGGGCTGGGGACAAGGTGGGCATCGGGCACAGGGTGGGCTCTGTGGGCTGGGAGGGCTTTTCCAACCTCAGTGACTCTGGGATTGTGTGAAGTGCAGCTCCCACTGGTGCTGCCAGGTGATGTGTGGCTTTTCATGTGCTCCTGCATTCCCTTCCAGATCCAGGATGGGCAGAGCCTGGCAAGGCTGGGGAGTTTGGTGGCAGGTCTCAACAGCAGCACCATCTGGGCTCTGCCCCCAGAGGTGCTCCTGGAAGCCATCAGAATGCCACAGTTTGCCCAGCAAATGGAGTCCCTGAGCCCGGCTCTGAAGAGGACCTTTGTGGAAAAGGTGATGTTGCTTTTCCCCTTTGGGCATGGTAAATGAGCAGAGCTCCAGGGAGCCCCAGCTGGGGTGTTGGGGCTCTGTGAAATGCCCAGGTGATCATCAGGGGAGCTTGTCTGGCTTTCCCAGTTCTTTTTAGCCCCAGTGTTTGATTTATATGCTTTGTTGGGTTTTCTTAGATTTCCTCCAGTATTGCCCACCCTGCTGACCTGGTGAAGTACATCCCTGATGCTCTGGCCAGTTACATCCCAAAATCACTGCTTGTTTTTGGGGAAGAGAAGCCCAGTGTTGAGGATCTCAACAGCAAGACGTGGACCCGAGAGCAGGTACTGTGGGGCCCTCTGTGTCCCCCTGGCCTTGCAGGGCCACGAGTCTGCTCTGCAAACCTGCCCACAGACAGAGGGGCTTTGCTGGGAAGCCTTTGACTCCCCAGCCTTTGACTCTGGCTTTGCTCCCCAGGCTGCCATGTTTTTCAGTGACGTGGTGAAGGCAGAGCCTGATTTCTCCAGGTACAGATTTCCTTCTCTCCTTCCCTTTTCCACGGTTCCTTTGCTGGCAATGTCCATGTTTCCTTTGGTGCACGTGGCAGATGCACCCTATTGGATTTGTGGGAACACATACAATGCAAACCCAAACACAGACAAGAGCACTGAGATTTCTCAGGGTCTCAGCTGCAAAATATAACCATAAAGCCACATTTTCTTTCTGAACTGGTGCTTCTGGCTCAGCCTGCACCTGGAATCCTGCTCCAGATGGGCTCTGTGAAAGGCATTTCTAACGAGGGGATGTGCCAGCCTTCCCCAGTGCAATTCCAGGGATTCACTTAGTGGGGCTGCTTGTGTCTTTTGTCATATCCGAGATGAAAAATTATGATAAAATTATTTATGGCTGGAAAAACAACGGAGTCAGGATCAGTGTCCTGACCTAAATGCACCTCCCCTGAAGTCCTTGCCCTTCTGCCCCTCCTTCTGTGAATGTCCAGGCTTTCCCAGTCTGTCCTCCAAGGCTTCACCTGTGCAGCTGCCAAAGATGTGGAAGCAGGAAGGTTTCAGGAGCTGGCCAAAGTCCTGAGGAGCAAGAATGTCAAGCTGGGAGAAGACCAGGTAGTTCCCATATTTCCAAGTGCCGTGTTTGGTGTTGTCCTGAAGGTACAATGAGGATTGTTCAATACCTTGAGCTTAAGGGACTAGAACAGGGATGTGTCTGGAGAGGTCTAGGTTGGATATCAGGAAAAAGTTCTTCCTTTTTTACTTTCTTTGGAACAGGATAAAATCTTGATATTTGCTTTATTTTTCCTTCTGTTCCGTGCTGGTTTCTTTCTTTGATGCAATCTCTGGTGTCCTCCCAGCTGAGTTGCTTACTGAGGATGGTGACACTGCATGGGATTCCCGAGGATTTGGATAGTTATCCCAAAGACCTGTTGCTGTTTTTAAGGTAACTGTTATGCTTTTCATGTTGTTGCCTTGGTGCTTAGTGGGAAATAGAGGGATTGTTTATAACCAGGCTGGTAATTAGTTTGATTTGTGTTTCAGACTTGTTCAGGTCTCCTTATGGGGAGTAAAAGATTGCAGAAAACTAAAGGAGGGCAGGTTTAGGTGGGATATTGGGAAGAAATTCCCCACTGTGCATCTGTATCCAAATCTGGAACAATTTTGACCTGTGTCCCACAATAGATTCCTTAAGGTGAAAATTAATTTTTGAAGAACGTGGACTAGGATCTTTCAGAGGACAACTGGAGGGAGTTTAGTCTGCAGATGTGGAAGATGTTTTGTTGAGCAGCCTCAAACATGACCAAGTGCTCAATCTCATTCCCTAGAATTCACTGAGTGTTTGTCTTTCCAGTCCTTCAGCCTATGCAGCCACGGGAAGCTGTAGCCAGTACTTCAGTAATATTGGGAGTGCAAATGTTGATGTTCTGCCCAGAGAGTCCCCTCAGAGGAAAAAGCTGCTCCTGGAGGCTCTGGCATGTCTGGTACGTGGGAGGGCACAGCCCTGCACAAGGACTGGGGCTGGGAATGCCCTTCCACTGGGGCAGCCAGTGCCTCTGAATGGCTCTGGGGTTCTTTCAGGAAATTCCTGGCACCCAAATAAATGAGGAAAATGCTGAGATCCTGGGACGGCTGGGCTGTGACCTGGGTGGGGAATACATCAGGACTTCTGGTGGCATTTTGCTGAAGCATCTAAGCCAGTGTGGATCTTTCCTGCCTGACCAAGAGGAGGCGATTAGGGATGTCCTCAGCAGTGGGAACACCACATTTGGGTAGGAGATGTTCTTCTGGACATCAGCAAAACAGTTCCCTTAATCAAATCCATTTTTCTCTTAAGACCTGAGTGAGCTCCAGCCAACCAGCTTGATCCAAAACCTGAGTAGTTTGAGTCTTTTAATTTAATTTATTTGAATGTTGTTCAGCAGAAAGGCTTGGGTGAAATTCTACTGAAAAAATAAGTTGTCACTTCTGTGTCTCCCTTGCTCTAGCTCTAAAAGCTTTTCCTCTGGTCTCTTTTTCACTAACCCAGCCCCTCTGACTGTCCTGGTGAACACAGGGAAGTTCAAGCTGTTTGTCAGTCACAGACTTTGAGGAAACATCCAACTGTCTTCTACCTGTCCAGCTGCTTGATAAATCCCTGGCTGATTCTAACAGAGGGAGACAAAATATTTTCCTTCCTCTTGTCAGGTGCCCTGAGATCTTGGCACTGAACTGGGTGATAGTGAGCAACAGAAATTCCTTGGGGTTAGTGCTTGTGAAAGGAATGTGTCTGTTAAATGCCATTTGCCAACTGCTTGTTCTCTGCTGGAAGGAAGTTCTGTGTAACAGGAAGCAGCTGAGGTGTTTTAGGGTTTAAATCTTGTGCTTTCTCAACGTCAGGTGTCACAAGAACCTAATCCTGGCAGCTTCTGAGGTGGTTTTTTTTTGGTTTGGCTCTTCCTTGATAGCTGACCCCAGCTTGTTTGTATCTGCAGGCCTCCTGCAGCCTGGTCAGCCTTCACCCTGAGGGAGCTCAGTGGCTTCATCCCTGTGCTGGACCACAGCATCCTGCAGCACATCCCCAAGGTGGGCTGTCCACGCAGCTGGGGGCAGTTTGGGAAGCACTCCTGGGTCTTGCAGTGTGGGAGAAATACGATGGGGGTTGTTCAGCCATGTGTTTGCAGTTGTTTCCTCTCAATGATGGTCCAGGAGAAGCGAGGGCTGATGGAGTTGGCAGCCTGGAACTGCAGATCCAGATCTGTGTCAGCCCCTTCCTGTCACTGTGGGGAGAGCACCAGAGGGGGGAAAGCAGGAGCCAAATGCACACAAGACCATTTGAGGGGGTAGAATCCTTTATGGGGGGTGGGCTCTGTGGAGTTCAAGCACTGGAAAATCTGCTTTTGGCTCCCCGAGGAGGGATGTCCAGCTGTGCTGCCCAGAGAGCCCTTTCCTGTGTGTGAGGAGCAGGTGGCTGTGCTGGAGGTGCCCCCAGGCTTGCAATACCCCCTGATGGAACATTTTCCTTGCAGAATTCTTTGACCCTTTGGCTGAAAAACTTTGCCTGGGACTCCCCCCTGTCGAGGGAAGAGCTGGCCACCGTCGTGGGAGAGCTCCTGCCCACCCGGCACAAGCGGGCTGATGGTATGGCAGCTTCCCTGGCCCAGGAAGGTGGCATTACCCTGGGATTGGGGTTACCCTGGTGCTTCTGGGTGTCCCTAAATGGGTGTGAGTTGGGCTGTGCAGCACCTGGGGGCAGGTCACCCGTGAGGAGGGTGGGACTGTGGTTGCACCCCTGTCCATCTCCAGCATGGGAGCATCTCCAGGAAGAATTTCTCCATGGAAAGGGTGGTCATGCATAGGGAGGTTTGGAGTCCCCACCTCTGGAGGAGTCCAAGGAACAAATGGACATGGCACTCAGTGCTCTGGGCTGGGTCACAAGGTGAGGGTTGGGCAGAGGGTGGGCTCCATGGGCTGGGAGGGCTTTTCCAACCTCAGTGATCCTGGGATTCAAAGCCTCAAGCCAAAGGATTTAAGGCAGAGCTATTTCCTTCAGCAGGCTGTAACAAGGAGATGACAGAGGAGGTCCTGAACAGTGACCTGATGCCCTCCTACTACACCCCCGAGCAGATACGTGCCTGCCTCCGGGAAGGGAACGTCTCCCTGGAGAGTCACCTCTCCCAGGTCCTCACCTACGCCTTCAGTGTGCCCCAGCTGGCTGCAATGAAGGACTACCTGGATGAGGTAACGCCAGGGACCACCTGGATGGGGTGATGGCAGGGACCCCCCCCTCCCCGGATGGGGTGATGGCAGGGACCCCCCCCTCCCCGGATGGGGTGATGGCAGGGACCCCCCTCCCTGGATGGGGTGATGGCAGAGACCACCCCTGGATGGGGTAATGCCAGCCCAAAGAATGTCAAATTACCTACAGATGAGATGGCTCAGGGACTTGTCCAGTTAAACTTCATATCTCCATGGACTGGGGCTCCACCACCTCTCAGGGCTCCTCTCCCACTGTTTGACCACCTTTACTGTGAAAATATCTATTTCTTAATATATAATAAGAATTTTCTTTGTCTGTTGGCCCTTGGCTTTCACTGTGCACCTTGGAGAGGAACGCGGCTCCACCCTCCCTACGATCTCCTCTTAGATAGCCAATGACAGCAATAAATCCTCGCCTAATCTTCTCTTCTTCAGACCAAAATGCAGCTCCCTCAACCCCACTTTGTACCAATAACAGTGGTGTTTCCACAGAGGTATCCTGATGGCTATCCTGAAAGCCTCCTCTCCAGCCTGGGGCCCCTGGTTTCTCTCATCACCCCTAAGCAGATCTCCACATGGAATATGAGCTCAGCTGATGTCTTGGCTGCCTTCCTGAAAAATCAGCCCCCGGATTACCTGGTAGGGACTTGGGCTTGCTTCCCTCCTTACGTTTGCTTCCTGCTTTGGGAGCTGCTGGTTTGGGATTAACTCAGTGGGTTCGAAGGTGGTTGAACCATCCGTGGTCCCACAAGGTTGGATGGCCCAGATTTGAAATTATCCCGTTTTATTTTTAATTCTTGCATGTTTTCCTTTGAGGGATGCGGTCTGATTCAATCCAATTCATCCAATTAATCAAATTAAATGTGTTTCTAGGCCTCAGCAGCCATCAAACACTACGTTGAGCTGGGCAATGCCTTGAATGCCACAGCCCTGAATGCCATCGGGACGAGATACGTGTGCCTGCTGAACCGCACTGAGCTGGAGGCCATCGAGCCCAGCAGCCTCAAGTGAGTCCCAAACTGGGCTGCTCTTGGCTTCTTGAAAAAGCACTTTCCCACCAGCAAGTGCATTTTCCTTTTTTTTTCCTCCCCTCAGTGAAAGGGAATTTAGGAAGCAGCTCAGTAGCTGCTCTGTGTCCAGGTTTAAACCCTGCTGGGCTCTGTCCTGCCAGGAAAGGGCTCACATTTGCAGTCAAACTCTCTTTATGGCAGCTCAGCTGGCAGCAGATTGCAATGTCTGCCTTGATCTGGGGACAAAAGAGTTAATTAAATTTAATTTCCTAGAATCACTGAATCAGTAAGGTTGGAAAAGACCTTTAAGATCATCAAGTCCAGCCATCGACCAGCCCCACCATGTTCAGCACTAAACCATGTCCTCAAGCACCACATCTGTATGTTTCTTGCACATTTCCAGCTGAAATTCCTTTGAAAGGCCAGTAAATGAAACCACTAATTACAGCTTTACAGGTGCTTAAACTTATTGTTCACAGCAGAGCCTTCATAACTTGGAAGGCAAATCCTTCTCAGCACAAACTGAGCCATGGTTTTATCTCTTAATTCTCTCCTCCCTTCTGTCTACTGGGCTCAGGAGTCACCTGTCCTGTGTAGGGAACCCCAGAGGGATACTCAGAATAGTGAAAATTTGTACAGGTGGAAGATAATAAAAGCTTTTTTCCCCCCCTGAATCTTTGTTTTTCTGCAGACTGGCATCTCTGAATCCTTCAGCCTGTTCCCAGCTGACCAAAGACATCTTGTATGAGAAGGCCAAAAAAGCTTTCTCTGGCCAGCATGTTTTTCCTGCTTACTATGAGCTGATTTTACCTTATCTGGGTATGTAAAAACCAGGATGTTATGGGGGAAGAGCCACAAGCTGAAGGGATAGGAAAGTCCATCACAGATCTTGGAATTTTCAAAGCCAAGCTGTTAAAAGTTTGTCTTTTCAACTCGTGGATGGCATAAAATACTATTGAAAGATTCTGTACCTGACTCAAAGTTGCCCAAGTCAATTGTGACACTGTCACAGGGAAAATCAAATTCGTGATTTATCTCACAGCCCTTCTCCATGGCACAAAACAGATTCTTTTTTTTTTTTCCCCTGTTAAGCAAAGAATTTATTCCCAGCCTGAGCAAACTCTTCTCACCAGACCCCTCTGTCTGTTGTCTGGCATTGCCACAGATTGGTTTAATTCCCAACACATCAGTAAGTCCCAACTGAAAAGGAATAACATCCATATATCCTGCAGCTGGAACTCTGTTGGCAGCTCCATTCCTAATAAATTTTGGATATATCATTATAGTTCCAGCTTGTGCAGATACAAGCACAGCTTATCTGGGGGCTTCCATGCTCTGATATTCTTCTTCTTTTTGGTCCCAGAGGGGGCTCCTGCTGAGGATCTCAAGGCTCTAAGCCGGGCCAACGTGAACATGAACATAAGCACTTTTGTGAATTTAAGAAGAGACTCCTTGATGGTGAGTTGGACCCTGGGATTGTTGGATTCCTTGTGTTTGTGTTGTGCTGAGTACTTTGGTTTGGTCACATTGTCCCTTGCTCGAGCTCAGGAGCCACTGCATCCAATTCAGAATGATGCTGGGCCAGTAGAAAGTGGAGAACTGCCCTGAAACTGCTTGAAAAGTGGAATTTGGAGTCTTAGATGGCACATGAGCCACTTGGATTTCTTCAGAGCAGGCTCATAGCATGGGTGACAGGAGCAGGGGGTCGGTGTCCACTAGACCATGGTCACAACTGAGTGACAAGTCTTCTAACAAGACTGCTGACAATAAGGTCATCAGTTTTGGAAGGAATCCCAGAGATCTGGGACTGTGGCCCCCTTCTGAGTGCAGGAGACTTGCCATCAGAGGACAGCAGGAAGACTTTGAGGAACCATCGTGTTCATTCCCCCAGCCTGAGGGGAGATTGTCCCAAGGAAAACCACGGCAGAAATTTGTCTTCCTTGTTGTTTCCACCTCTGCTGATAGAAACCTCACCACTTCCTTGGCCAGAGGTATCATTTCCAGTCCTGCATTTACACCCCTAATTCCTGCTCTGGGATTTCTCCTAGAGCTTGACACCTGCTGAGGTTCAGGGCTTGCTGGGGCTCAATCTCCCGGACCTGGCCAAGTGGCAGTACAGGTCCCCTGTGCGGGAGTGGATCCGGGTGCAGAAACAATCCCAGCTGGACCAGCTGCACATCGGGCTCACGGGGGGAACACAGGAAGGCTACATCAACCTCATCACCCCCAAATTCCCAGGTGAGTGTTTTTAGGGCCTCTGAAGGTTGGCCTTGACATATTTATTTTGGGGTTGCAACAAGGAGGAAAACTGGGCAGTAAGTTCAGCTCTGCTGAGGAGGCTGAAGCCTTGCAGGGCCTGGGGCCAATATGAGGAGCAATCCTGTGATCCCAGTGGGAGCATCCTCACTGGCTGAACTTCCCAACTGAGTGAGCACTTCCAGGGCTTCCTCCTCTGTGGTGTGTTGGATTTGGGCTTAGGATCGTGGAATCACAGAGTGGTTTGGCTCGGCAGGGACCTTCTAGTTCCACGCCCCAAACTTGGCTTGGTGGTGCTGGTTAGAGAGGCAAAGGTGATGCCAGGCTGGGGCATGAAGAGATGTTTTCCCCATGGAGGGACAGCTCAGTTGTTGATTCCTTTGCACTAATGCCCCTCTCTGTCCTCCAGCACCATCCTCAGCTCCTCTGGGTGCCATGGCCATGGCACTGCACCTCCTGCCTGCCCTGCTCCTCACTGTCCTCATGATGTCCATCCTCTCTTGACCATCTTCTCTCCAGAGGAAGCAAGACCAGCTGGACCAGCCTGTGACCTGCTCTGAGGCCTGTGGGCACAGCCAGCCTGGGGGTGAGGGGTGCCTAGAGCACCAGGTAACTGGGATCAGCCCAGGGTTCCATTTTAGGTACTTCTGTCTTTCAAATCACTTGGAAAAAACCCAATTCTGTCTGAAGGGAAGATTCCAGACTCTTCAGAGCAGCATCTTTGCCTTTGGTAGAGCCCAAGTCCAGGTCAGCCCTGTCCATGTCACTGCAACCCAAACCATGTGCATGTTTTACTGGTGGGTTGGGGGTTGTTCTGCAGGTTAAAAATGACACTTCTCAGAGCCTGAGCTTGTGACACTGCCAAGACCTCAGAGTGGGAGGGAAATTTTCTGGCTGATTGTAAATAAATCATGGAAATAAGTAAAAAATGCCAAAGCAAATTGCTGAGTTGCTGTTGTCTGCTCTTCCTTCAGGCTGCCCCCACCTTCCAGCCTGCAAGAAACAGCCCAGACTGGGTGGGCAGAGCCCCCAGCCCTGCCTGTTACTTTTCCCTGCTGCTGCTTATTCAACACTTGAGAGCTGAGGGTGTTCTCAGCTTCCTCAGGGGGAAGAGAAAGTACTTTGTGTAAAGTTTTAAACAATTTTTTTTCCCCTCATTGGGAATTTCTGTCCAAAAAAAAAGCCTCAGTGCCACCTGTATCAGCCCCTGACATACCCCTTTCCCCAGGAGGAGAGCCTGGGATGGCAAGAGAGATATATGTATTATGTATTTTAAATCTTTGCTGTCGATGCAGGAGAGCCTGGTCTGTCCTTGAGCGCAGATTTTAGATTTAAGCTAGAAAAAAGTACAATACAAAGCACTAAACACCTTAGAAGTCAGGAAAAAAAGTAGTTGATTGATGTTTTATTGTATAGCATTGCACCAGTAATCAAGATAAATGACCTTCAGTTAATCATCCCATCAGAGTCTTTGTGTAGTTGGAACAAAAGCAGTTCATGAAACAAGGTAAAGGCAGGTTTGGGGCTCTCTCAGCTGCGATGCTGGGCCACGTTCTGCTCCTCTGGCAGTGGCCACTGACTCAAATCCCACAGTTGTCCCGCTGTTTACCCAATCCCAGTGGGATTGCTTAGAAGGAGAATGCTGGGAGAACTGGGCCCAGTGCTATTTGCCTGTCAGAGCAGCCAGCACTGCTGAGGGTTGTACTACATGGAGTAAATTGGTAGTAAGTACCCATGGGGCTTCTTTGGGCTGGAAAATATCACTTCTCCTTTCACTGCCCAGCCTCAATCGTAACAATCACATTCTGTGCTGGTGTCAGGCGGACAAGTTCTCTTCCTTTCCCGGGTTTGTGTTTGCAGCAGGGATGGGGTGAGTGGTGGGGCCAGGGGGTCAGAGCAGCCCTCGCAGCAGGGACGTCCCCACGGTGACAGCCAGCACGGGCAGGAGGCAGGGGCAGAGCCTGGATCCTGAATCTGGGGCAGAACACAAACAGTGGGATCATCCAGGTGTGTGGGATGTGTGAGGGCAGCAGAATTTGGGTATCCCAGGGAGTCACACCTGTCTGGACAGCACTTCTCTGCCTCCTGTGGCTTTGTCTCTCTGCCTGTTCCTCAGGCATTCACCTGCACCCAGGTGTAAATGTCCCCAGGCTGAGTCTGCCTTACTCCCCAGCGTACAGCAGGAGTAAACCTGATGTGTCACTAAAGCTACAGGTGTAGCTCTGCCAGGGTAAAGGAGTTCAGGTTCTGGTGCTTTCACTCAGAAACACCCCATCCAGCTAAAACAGGGAAGGCCAAATCCACATGGAAAACAGCCCAGAGCATTGGCAGGACTGGGATTTCTCCAGCTTTCTACAGTGAGGAGGGCTCGGGAGGTGAGGAGACTCCTCAAGGTGCCCCTGGCCAGACCTGAGGGCAGCTCCAGGGGCTGCAGAGACTGTCAAGCCAGTACTGAAGCCAGCCAGGAACAAGGTGGATCATCTACTTATGCATGAAGACCTTGGTCTTGCCATCATTCCTACGTCTTTCCCATCCTGGAACATTCCCACCTTACCAGGCTCAGGCTGCAGGTTGATGTATCCATTGGATGTTGGTCGTGGTGACTCCGGCACAACTCCAGGGGTTGGTTTGGTGGCCTCACTGCTGGTGGTGGTGGAGGAAGGGCTGGGAAATCCTGGAGGGGCACTGGTGTGGCAGGGCAGTGTGGTGGTCTTGGGCGTGGAGGAGACAATGCCCTTTTGGGTGGATGTGGTGGAGCTGGGAATTGGGGTGGCAGTGGGAGCAGAGGTAGGTTTGGGGACATGGGTGACAGTGTTGTGGGTGGCAGTGGGAGCAGAAGTGGGGCTAGGGACAGGGGTGACAGTGTTGTGGGTGGCAGTGGGAGCAGAAGTGGGGCTAGGGACAGGGGTGACAGTGTTGTGGGTGGCAGTG